>CM073776.1:100467978-100502404 GCA_037158775.1 Hetaerina titia
AATCGCCCAGGTATTAATATTAGACATTGATTGCCCCCTTTATGCATATAATTTCATCCCCCTCCGCCCCCAACAACTTCCTATCATCCCCACCTTTTTTAAAATTCCCGCGCCATACACTACCCCTCCAAACTCCTCACCTCGAATGCCTTCCCCCCCCCCCTTTTCCCCCTTTTCCCCTCTGTTCCCCTCTTTTCCCCCATTTTCCCCCTCTCCTTCCTACCACTGCTTTCGGCCCTCCTCTGCCTCAGTTCTGTTCCTAATTCCTCTTGAGAAAGGTGGTTGGACCACCAAAAATTCGAGAACCAGTGAGTCCCTCTTTTGTGTGTTTTGGTTTCTGTGTTTGTTATGACTATTAGTGAATTAACATTATATATATATATACAGAAAAGATAAATATAAGTTGGCGTATGATAGATATTTGTAGTATATGGTTATAATATTTTTCATGACTTCTGCCAAGATTGAATCTTCTCGGAGTATCGGTTGAAACTCGTCTGGTCCAGATATATTGGCGCGGTCTCTAACTGGGTCCAACTGGTGCTTTTTCAGCGATCCCCAGTATTTTAGAAAATTCTGATTTTTATTAGCATTTAAAATTCATCAGTACAAAAAGAGACGTTTCAGGCGTGATATGGTGGAATATCATGATTAATTAAAATTGGCAATTTTCCACAAAAATAAAATTTTTATTAATACGACCGGTTTCAATGTAACTACATCATCTTCTGGTAACAGTCATTTCTGGTTGTCTACTATATATACTAAAAAGCAAGTAAGGGGAGGGTAGTGGAAAAGGGGGGAAAGAGGGAGGGGAGAAGGAACGTGGGCAACGTGGGTGACAATGGGGGTGGAGAAAGGGTGCGGGTTAGGAGAAGGGGTGAAAAAATTAACACAGTCCGGAAAAACCTCGTAGAGGCTGTAAGGGATGTCTCGTTGAGGGTGGACTCTCTGTGCGGCGCCAAGCTCCTAGGGCCGTGGAGAAAGGGGACCGGGGATTTTCCCCCGACCGCGCAGTTATCCATGCACAAAGAAGTGTGCGAAAAGGGGTAAAGATTGGGATCACTAATAAAAAGAGACGTTCCAGGCGTGATATGGTGGAATAACATGATTAATTAAAATTAGCAATTTTCCACAACAATAAAATTTTATTCTCCACCTCCATATAACCCACGTTACCCACGTTTCTTCTCCCTCCCCTCTTCCCCCACCCCTTTTTCCACTACTCTCCCCTTACTTGTTTTTCAGCATATATAGTAGACAGCGAGAATATGACTGTTGCCAGAAGATGATGTAGTTGCATTGAAACCGGTCGTATTAATAAATTTTATTTTTGTGGAAAATTGCTAATTTTAATTAATAAATTGGGATCACTGTCTATATGGTTCCAAGGCGGGGGCAGGCGGGGGGAAGGAGATCCCTATCGAGGGATTAGGAAGGGGTGGAGTTGGGAATTTACTTGTAAATGTCGGCGAGAGAGTGGGGAGGTTAGGGTGGGAGGAAGGAAGGGGGAAGAAAGGAGTGGAGACACAAATCTGCACGCCTTTTTCGGGATAACATGGTCAGAGAGTGCACAGGGGGATGGGGGGAATTCCGAGAGTTGAGGACAGGGGATCACTGGTCACACGTGCGTCGAGGGAAGGTGATGGAGAGGAGGGGGGAGGGTGAAGATGAAAATTGGACCTCGCTGATTAGGTCTAAGTCCTTCCGATGTATGATTTCCAGCTGTACCATGGCGTCTAATTTCTTTCCTTTGGTCAGGGTGTGAAGCACTTTAAAATTGAAATTTCAAAAATGGTTGAAACCAAGAAGATGTTTGGCAGAAATAGAATTGGTATGACCTGTGATGAAACCTTTCCTATGTTCACTGATGCGAGTCGAAAAACTCCTGTCTGTCTGGCCAATGCACGTAGCTCCACACTCTACGTGTGGAGCTACGTACATTGCCGAGCAGAGCAACGACTACCGCGACCCACCATCAATCGATAATATATTTATAAATATATAGAAATATATAAATAAATAAATATGTATATGCATGTAAACCGAAATGAAGCAGGTTAATTACTTGTACACGTATGTGTGGATTGCGTATATTATATACATTACATATGCACCCACACATACGTGCATAAGTAAAGCGCCTGCTTTTACTGAAACTCTTGGCGGGAATGACTATCCATTCTTAAAATCAATATCATTGCCATTAATTACTTGCGGTTTAATTTGCCAAAGACATTTTGGCCTACATGCTATTGTAGTGAATTGGGAAACATGTAAGCGTGAGCAACTGCAGCAGCAGAGATGGAGTGGAGATGGACTGTAATACGGTCTAAAAATTCTGCCCTTCCAAAAAAATGGACGGCGGCAGAATGTGTAGAGCAAGTGAGGCAAGATCAAAAAGGAAATGAATGAGGGTTTTATTCACTAGAGTGGAGTAATCAATGCACCTTGCGCCTGGAGCTCATTTATTATTTCTATAGTTATTGTTAGCATATATGCGAAAAAGACTTTGTTGTTAATCTTTAGTGAGTAACGTTTTAAGTGTTAGTGAGCAAGGATCCACAGTATTCTTGTCTACTTTGATGGTAGCATGACTTACTTGAGTGCTCCATGTTCTACACTAGGTGCGGAAAAAATATTTTCTTTTGGGAAGGTTTTGGCAAAGAATACATGTACGAAGAGCAATAATTAATGTTTCTTTCTGTGACTTTGTGCGACTCGTTTGCAAAATGAGCGCGTGACAGTTGTACGAGTGGTCCCGAAGGCATCTCGCCGCCCTCAATAATGACGACGCGGCCTCGTGTTGGTCGGGTCTCCAGAGCCCGGGAAACACACGCTGCCCTCTCTCTAATTTAGCTCTTCCAACCAATCGGGAACGCTTGGAACATCTTTGGCCTCTCCCCCAGTTTAAAACATCTACCACACATTTACAGTTGTCTGCCACTCACTCTCTTTGTCTTGCCCTGGCGCTTCCATTAGATGTACATGCCGATGGACAATAGTCCTTCCATATCACATTCCATTTGCATTCTGAAAGTCCAGGTTAAATATAGAGTTAACCCCAGCGCTAAATGAAATTAAAAAAGTTCAAGAATGCTTTGTATACGGTGAATGAGAAAGGAGTTTTATCGTTTATTGAAGAAAGAGTATTCTATAACAGAGGAGCGGTTGAAATAACTATGAAAAATAGTGGAGAATATAGAGGTAAATTACTAAACTTTCCTGGATACTATAGCTAATGGTGATGTAATATACGAACTTTCCACGAGAGATTAATAGTCATGGTTAAAACTTCAACACCAGATAAATTTCTACACGTATTTAAAAGAGCCGTGTACATTTAAATATAGTTATCGAAAGGTTTTGCAGAGAGGTGGAAAAATCCGGAAGAGCGGCTTGAAAGCATAATTTTTGACGAGTTCGTACTCATATATATTAATGATCCGGAGCGTATTATCGGGAAGAATAAATATCATCCATCTTCCCGATGCAAAAGCATAAAAATGTTGCCATTCTTAGGAGAGTGATGCATTAGTGAACATTTGTGTATCATACGTATGCGGACGTTTCGCGGAAAAATTATCATTTCTCATAGACTATATTTCGATATGACTAGGTTTGTTGTTGCTCCGAATATTTTGTGACATTCAACGTAAGACATTTAGCCACGGTCCTGACGGTGATTCGTGGATGCAAGCAGAAGTCTCTTCTATTCAAGTGACAGCGCTTGATTGCAGTCAACTGTTCATTCACATGCCAACATCGTTAGAAAATGATTAAAAAACTAGCTTGGATGATGATGGGTCTACATCGTGCATGAATCTCCTTGATAATTTCGTCGCTGGTGGGAAATCTGCGCTCAATGTCTCAGAGCATCTCCTCCACTTCTCAATTACTGACGCCGTTCTATAATATAACCAGACATTTTATGCGATCCTGCTGACTCTGGGCCATACGAGTCCGCTCGGAAGCGACTCGCTTTGGGTGGCCGAGGAAATGCGTTCTTCCCGCTCATGTGGCTTCCTATTAGAAGAGTATTTCGAAGCGTTATTTTTGCCTTTGAGGGAGTCCGTATGCTTTCACACGAGGTTTGAAGTTTTGTCTCTGCCGTTTGACGAGTGCCGCTCGTTCCGGTTTCGAGCAACTCCCCCTGCCCTCTCGTGAGTGTGAGTGCCGTTTGCTCCTGCCTCCCGGGGGGGATGTGGTGCGCGCCCTATTTGCCTTCAATCGGCTTCCCAACGATGATTCATCGACGCCAGTGAACATGGCCTCGTCCACTCTATGGATTTAAACATCGCGGTGCCATTTGCTCAACATTAAAACCGGTCTCATCCTCTTCCACCCCCTCGTCCCATCTCCTGCTCACTGTTATGTGGTGCACGCTCTCTCTCTTCAACTCACCCCCCTCCGCCCTTCTTCTCCGAAACCAATCGCAATCATCCCCCACTTGTGTGCGGAAAAATGTACGTGCGAAAGTCATGAAAGGAGGCTGCCATTAACTTGCCCTGTGCGAATGACATGCGTAAGCTGTTAAGTACTATATATATTTTTGGCTTCGATGAAAAATATTTTTGATGCTGTTTTGTTAAAGTAATTATGATTTAACAAAATGCTTACTGTTTAAGAATTAATTTTGAATTATTTTTGGTAAATTCAGTCTTTACATTTTAAGCCTGCGATAATTGTGTTATCTGAAATTTTGATCCATACCAATCAACCTGATTTCTGTAATGTTTCTCATTATGATTTGTATGTGAAATGGGATAACAATAATCGAGAAAACTGTAATACAAAATAAACGATAAATTCGTACCGTCTGCGCTCATGTATTCACAATTTTTTCTGTTTTCAGAAGTGAACACGATGAAATGAATTCAGAAAAATGAAGGAGTAACATCCTGGGTTCAAAACTAAAATTAGTGGTGATAAATTTAAGGAATATGAGGAAGATATTCATGAGGCACCAGTTTACGAAGGCGCATTTCAAATTAATTTAGCGCAGCCATTCAATTGATCGAAAAGAGTCAGAAAATGTCTAAATACATGAATGTCGTTAGAAACCCACTGAAAATTTCGAAATTATGAACGAAAAATAAATTAATTAGGAGAATAGAAAAGAAAAAAACAATATTTGAATACCAATTACTGATGAAATAGATGTATGCACTCATAGAATGAATGTAGATAACATTTGAATGAATCTGCAAATGATTATTTTCTTAATCAGCTTCGTAATTTAAATTGAAAAGGATAATGGAAGGTGTTTTAAGATCTAGATTTGGGAGAAATCAACAGTTATTGAAGAGTTGCAATTTAAAGCGGACGATGAATTAAAAAATGGTTCAGTGTTCTTGACCGGTGAATTCAATACTCATTCTTTTGAAGCTTTTGGTTCAGTAAGTATGAGGCATGGCAATTCTGATTCTTTAGCAAACCCTTGCACCGCCACAAATGAAACTGAATCCTTTTATTACGAACCAGAGATTCTGAAGGAAATGATTTTCTTGTTTAATAAACTTCCATTTCGTAAATTCCTTCGAATAGATGGGATTATATTTTGTTTAAATTCATTTTTAACATCCCCGTTCCTATTCCAACTCACTTTTGTCATTTTTATCTCTAGAATAGTGAGTTTCCTTCCACATTTTAAAAGGCAGTGTTATTAACCCTGCACGAAAAAGCGTTCACTTAAACATTAGAAGTCAAAGACCGATTTTGTTACTGTCAGTCTTTGAAGATGCTTTGGAACAATATTTGGAAATAGTCATAAGTTTTTGAATATGGATATATTCAATTACATCGATAGTGAGTTCTCTGATGTCTATTCGAGACTGCAAGGGGATTGGGGAATCGTCGCGATGTCGTTGCAGGTCTTCGCAAGCAGACACTCGACTCTGCTCTTTTGGTCGTCCGTCCAAAGACCTTCGGGAGGGCGAGTTTAGCGCAGATCTTTCATCGCATCGCCAAATTTGAAGTGATAATGGCGTGTGCACTGCCATCTTAATCAGTGCCAATATACGATCTGCGCTAATCTCGTCTCGAATGCAACCAACCACACTTGCTCCAAAGTAATTTACTGCCTGACGAAAAATGGCTTTGTAACGATTTCCCAACCCTTTTGCAAGCCAGCTATTATCTATTCCAAAAAGCGAAAACCTCCCTCAAAGAACTCCATCATGCGACCCTGAGTGCCATAAAAGAAGCTTGCACGCGTACCCTTAAGAACCTTCCGGAATCCGCCCATTAGTCGTAAAAATGCCGCTGGCAAAGGTGTGTCGATGCTCAAGGGATACACGTTGAAGATCTATGAGGCAATGCACCACTCTGAAGTTAATATATTTTTACGAAACTTTTCTCGATACTTATTATAGGAATCATTTATGCTATATAGCCTGTCAATAGTCTCCAGGAAGGATTAATAAGAGTTATTGATGGATTTAATCAACATGAGGACTCTTATCCCTTCAATGTGAAATGAAAAGAAACTGCTTTCACTAAGACAGGTGTACTTTTCAAACCTAAAAGAACTTTCTTAAAAATATGTTTTCGCATTTTATCAAAAACTGTATAATTTATTAGGATTGAGTTTGAAGATCGAGCACACCTCGAGGAAAAACTTTCGCAGTTTTTCAAAGTTAAGTTATTTGTATATCCATTATAGTTAAACATTATCTGATACTTAGGTGCAAAGATTTTGTATATTTTTGCTCATAAATCGTAGTATTCTGCTTATTTTTACTGCACCGTTGTGTGAACTTTTTGTGATAAGTTTGTCTCAACGTAGATTTTTCTTGGATGCTACCTAAAGGTTGTTGTACGATAAACTATGATAAATTTCAGATGTTATATCGGAATTAATACATTTCTATTACATTAGATACGTATGTCGTTTCTGTCAGACGGGAGTTTAATATGAATGCACTCATAGAAAGTGTATTCTTAAATTTTCTTTCGCCCTACGATATATAATATTTGCTTTCTTATTAAATGATGGAAATCTAACTAAGCTTTCAATAGTTTCACTAACGGTCTGCTTTGGGGTTTTATTTTAATTCAATAGAGTTTTTACAAAAATTTGTGGTTCCCCACTCGGAGAATTTCCAGTTGCATTTCACGAAGGAAATAATTTTTAATAAAAATTCCCCTTCACGGAAAATTGCTACACATTTGGTAGTAAATGAGCTTCGAGTTGCAATACATGAACGAAATACAAATCGTGAGTTTGATTAATGTAATATGCTTTAAGTATATTAAATAATGGTTTAGTGTACTTGCTATCACAATACCAAGGCATTATTTACTGAATGTATTGGCTATTGGCTAAATGGCTCCAACAATTGATATCGTTAAATGATTAAATCAAAATCATTGAGAATCCTAGAATACTCCCTCGGCTAGAAGAGAGTTTTTTGTACCCTTTTCCTTCATTTAACGAGAATAGCCGGAGGCATAGAATTAAGCGTGTGCGCGAAAGAGAACATAGATAACCACTGGCGCCCTCTCCCGGCCTCCTCGCGCGCCATCTCACATACTCGTTCCTTACATTTTTGTCATGGAACTTAAAAAACTATTGGAGTTATGGTGTAAGTTATTTCCCAATGAAATTGAGTTCAACTGCCATAGAAACGAAATGGAGCTCATTATAAGGACGAACGGCATGTATCTCTTCCCTTGGAGGTCATTCACTAGAATTAGAGCACGCCCATCGGTAGGCCTTCAGCGAGGGGCAAATTCCATGCAGGCCATGGACCATACCTGATCCGAGAGTGCACGTTCGTGTGGAGATGAATCATCCTCACCCTCACGATCACCCTCCATCACGGGAGGCTGGGAGTGCCTTTCGCGAATGTTTTTGCAGTGCCCATAGGGGGCAGGGCGGATACAGGCCTCCTGCTTGAGACATTCACGGCAATTTCTCTGTTTGGCTTAATCCTTTCCCGCTATTGGGAGATGTTCATGAGGAGGGGGGGGCGTTTGATCGCACTAATCCAGTGTTCCAGACCGCCTGGAGCGCCGTCTCTCTCGCCCGAAAACCACCCTCCCTCCCCCACTATATTTGGACGAGGGGAGGAGGAGTGATTCTTCCTAGAATCGATGCCCCCGACGGAGGAGCACCCGTGGTGGGAGTGCCAAGAAGGGGGAGGCGCCGGGACGGACCGGGGGTCGGCGTAAAGGGGAGGGGGTTTTTGCCCCTGCGGTTGACTTGCCGCCGCAAGAGCGTGTGAACGGGTGCCGCTGGCGGTGGTTCTTCGGGTGCGGATGGGGGGTGGGGCGTGTCTGCGCAAAAGAGGGTGTTGGTGTGGGAATGGATGCGGACGGCGACGAGGCGTACAGCGAGTTGCCACAACCGGGTTGCTTCATTTGGGGATTCACTTTTTCCGATAAACTGCAGGAGATAGTGCGACTTTGAACGGAGTCTTCAGCTAAATGTGCATTGCGATGCAACAATTACAGAGCATAAAAAAGAGCATTTTTACCCTTTAGAATAGCTGCATTGTAATGCACATTTAGCGGATGACTCTGTTCAAAGTTACTGTTGCGGCAACTCCCGCAGTTTCTCGGTATTTGTCTAAGGTAAAACACCACTATAGTTTAGAAGTTGGCTTCAACCCCGTGGACTGTGGAGCACTACGAACGACTACGAGACACGCCTGTGGCATTGTACGAATAGTATGTACGGTATTTCGCCGCAATATCATGTTCCTTTAAAGCCCCCAAAATTTCGGAGTGCAAGAGGACGCCTCGGTAACTAAACTGGCCCTAGAAATCGACTAAACATCGAGGGATCCGGGTTCAAATCCCGGCCAAGGTGAAAGAATCTTACGCTCTGAATTTGTTGCATTGCAATGACCGTATTTTTGTCCATGAACTGGAAATACATGTAGATTGTGTTTTTTGCAAATAACTCGTGCCTTACTCTTTAGGCTTGATGTATATCTATCCCGGAGACCTTAAATATTCAAAGCATATCTAATGATGGCGTTTTCATGAATTCGTCACCGTTTACGGAGGTGCCATCCATTAAATGTGCATGGAAACGTCTTGCGTTGTCGAAATTGTGCAACCGTCGAATCTCCGGGAAGGTAACACTGAAAAATATTCTGGGGCGTTTGGGAGCGAGTTTAGTAAGAGATGGACTTCCTTTAGGGATTCAAACTCTTACGCTATCTACAGTTTTGTCGGGCTTTGAATTTTTGATGTAAAATTATGCTATTTACTAGGAAGATTTTCCTGTAATTATTTGAATTCGTGGTAGTTTCGAAGATATGAACTACAAGCATTGGAGTTGTGAAATAATTATTAGTACCGTTTTATCCATATGCCATGTTTCGTTGTTTAGCTAAAAGTAGTAACGCATCAAAGGCAACATTTCTAATGCAACTAAGGCTGATGCAAAAACACTCTATCAAGTATAACAGATATTAACCTAATTATGTAAGATTTTCAAATGAAAACATTATTAAAAATGGAAATGGTCTATTCCTGCGATTATTTAGACGATAATTTTGAAATAATTAAATGAAATATTTGTGGTTCACTACTAGTTTAATTTACGGGAAGTTCAAAATCATTTCCCACGATGGTAATACTTTCATAATAAATATTCTCGTCGCCGTATTTCTAACAAGCATCTATTTACGGAAACGCACACACGCCAATTTGTGTCATGGATACATCAACTGCACATATATGACAGAGATAAAATCCGTTCTAGAGATGCCGAGAGAAACGGTAGGAGACCATGATGAGCGTAACATATTTAGAAATGAGCAGGATACAGTCGCAGAAGTTAATTTCCATCGTTGTTTTCACTCTGAATGCACCGAAGGCTCATGCCTTTGTCGATTGCAATCGAAGATTTGACTTCCTGAATCATAATTGAAGGAATATTAAAACAGGAAACTTTGAGACAATTAGAAAAAGCTTTGTTGAACGGCTTCGATGAAATTGCTCAGGTTTGGTGCTCCACCGAAAGCCAATTCATGCGGAATTGATGCTGGGTAAAGTGCAGCTCGCTGCAGGGCCTCCTTTTTTTCTCCATCCTTCAATAATGAGCTTACAATAATTTTCCGCTCTGGACCGCGATAAACTATAAAATAATAAACATATTTAGTTCGATCGAAGGAGGTGAATTTGCAAAATCATATATTTTACATCAAAGTTACAACTTAAAATGTATTTTACACAGTGCCATGTTGACTCAGTATTTATTCATCGCTGCGCATTCCTTCACTCCTTCACCACCCTCCCGGGATGTGTTGTCGCCTAAAGCGTCGAGGAAAAAGTTTCTAACTGGAAAATCCAGTTTTCCCGTTTACAAGTATCGTTGTTTGAAGACGCGGCAATATTAATGCTCGGTATGAAGTGTTATAGCGTGGGTGTGGAAAAGAAGTTCATTTGAGTGATAGTGATGAAAAAGCGTAAAAATGAGTGGTGGCGTGGGAGTAATACCAGAAGGGGTGTTGGTGCACTCGGTTGGACGATGGCACTTGGCCAATGCAGGATCGGGAGGAAGACGCAATAATTAAGATCTTTCCTATCGGCAAGAGGGCTTTGGGGCTGGAGCTATATGTATATAACCGTTCCATACAAACAGTAGAATAGCAGACCACTTTCTGAGTATGCGTGAGGATCTATAGTGCTTCCTTGATTTTTTAAATCTATTTATTCACTGATAAAACCGAATACCTGAAAATTACGACCGATTTGAGTCGGTTGCAGTTTATCCCAGTTATACCCATGGCAGCAAAAGGCATTTTGATATCATTACAAATAAACAAATGGTGTTTCTCAGAATTGCGCTTTCTTATGAGCACAAATCATAATATAGTAATTGAAACATGATTCAAAATAAATACTGTTTCACTATATTGCGGTAATTAATTTATTATTACACTTACAAAACTCTATTCTTTAGAAAAACAAGCTCTGCTGTTGAATCATTGGGTCATAAAATTATTCAATACGAGCGTTATGGCTTGCAGGTCGATGAAATTTAACGTTTTCAAATCGTGGATTACGAATTTTTGTATTTGGTATCTAATTGAATGCTGCCGCGTGAAAAAGATACCGATCTTGAGATATCAGGTTAACGCTGTGTAAACAAGATTATTTTCGTATCAATTTGATATAAAGAAGTTCATAGGCAATAGAAACAATCTAATGAGATGGTGTTGAGCAATGATGAAACAGAGCAAATTGTACATTCTGTAACGCAAACGCGCTCTCTTTCATATCCCTAAATAGTTGAATGATTGTACTTGGGCGAACTTGGGAACATCTATTTTACGTCACTCTGTCGGGTCACTGATGACCCCACAGAGTGATCCAAATGCGCTATCCCTCAAGGGTAAGCGGGTTGAAGATGGCGTCGGAGGGTTTGAAAAGAGTTGAGACGGGAATGGAAAATGTGACCTTTGCGGAATGTGTGACCTCAAGAGCAGTCATGCCGTCTTCTCTCTTTGACGTCATTTAAATTCCCTCCTCGTCCCCTCTTGAGTTTGAGGGGCTACCTGAGAGCAAAACGAGGCGGGTGGTCGAAAGAACGTCCGGTTTGGGATGTCACAAAGAGTTTTGGAGCACAATCAATCATTTATCTTGAGAGAAATTATAAAGAAAGCACTTCGGAATTTCCCAAGCGATAGAAGTCATTTTTTTCTGCCCCCTACCCTTGGCGCCGTGTTTCCCCCTTCGGGAATTCGCAACACGTTGCGGGCGCAGGGCAAGTTCACCATTTAGCCACCGCACCTTGACGACGTCTCCGGGTGGCTTTTCTTTTGTCGTGGAAATCGCCTTCGATGAATGTCTCCTTTCTTGCGCCCACTTCGCAGTGCAAGGCGAGCGTGACCGCGAATCCATCACATCGATCGATCGAAAGTTCTGCGGTGAGCTCGAGAGCTTTCCACGCCTTGACATTTATAATGGCCCCGAGGGAGCACTCGCCTCTTTCCACCTCTTTAGGCATTTGAACGGGGAGACGATAGTTCTGTTGAGAGAGCTCCATTTTTCAATTAATGTCATTTTAAATACTTCGTTGAGTTTTACTTTACCGATGAACGTTTTTGGAGATATTTATTAAATAACCTTTTCAAATCCAAAATCATAAACTGCAAAAAAAATTGAATATGTGTGAAGTTGAGCGTCTGCACATTCTCTTCGGTATCATTTAAGTAGTAGCAGTATTTTTAGGAGAGTCGACCGACAGCTGATGGATGGATGGGAAAGGAAAAACGGTGGGGAGAAACCCGGCGTCGGCATTAGCCCAATCTTATCGAAAGGCGCCCAGGGGTGCGCAGTTGGACGTCCCATCCGACAGACGTGCTCTCCACAATGGATCTCAAGTAGAATACCATTGAAAAAGATCTTCCGTCTCCGGGATTCGAACCCGAGCCCTCTCGGTGGCAAGCCAGCACTTTAGCCATCCCGAACCCTCATCTTCATTTAATTGTTTATTATTATCTTGGGGCCCAACTATTTATATTCTAGGGTGGAAAGGTAAACTTGAAAATTTAGGGTTATGGCATCGAAGGGATGATCGAATGAAAGTGAGTCCTTTAATTCGACTCTGGAAAAGATACCTTCACCATAAGCACAAAATCTATACTTCATTTGGTGTTTTTTTTACTAGAAGTAACATTTTTATGAAATGTCCGTGATTTCAAAATAAAGTGAAATGCTCTATTGAATTACAGCATAACAGAGTTACCCAAATTTTAATACTTTGCTTTGCCTTTCATTTAAATTTGCATGACTTTGCTTTTGAGACGAAGGAGTGCGAAATGCATTCAAACATGTGGCGAAGGAGACGGTTTGTGAGGAGAACTGGAGGCGAGAATGTTTTCACTGATTACACGAAATTGAGAGTACTTTTAGATTCAACGCTGCAGATTGAAAGTAATTTGAACTCATATCGGGTTGTACATTGTCTATCGGCCATACAATACGTTTACTCCCATACTATTGCACTCTCACTACCTGCACAATTACCTGCATGCTTTTTTTTTAATTCGAAAGGACCATCAATCTTTACAGGCAATCTAAATGTTATTGTTAATAATTTTTAGGGTAGCATTAAAAATATTTCCATTCATTAAACCTTCAATTTTGGCGTACTCTCGGATGGCGACGTATGATTCGGTCCGTCGCGTCTCCCATTGGAATGATCGCATCGTGGGCCGGGAGGAGAATATTCAGTCTCTGGGCAGTAGGAAGTAAATAAACCTATGTTGACAGATGCTATTATTTACTAAGTTGTAATAAAAAATGACTGACTAAATTATGAGGCTTCTCAAAGCTCTAAAATCCAACGCCATTGCGTTTTTTATGACTTTGCTTAAAACGGCGATGAATGCCGAAAAGAATTGGATCGTGAGTTCACGGGCGATCCCTCAAGTTCCGGCAGCATCACCTAATCCCCAAGAGTCAGTACATGCACAAGCGATTAAATATTGCCTTTCCGCAGCAACACGTCGCCCGCCATTTCATGAAGATTAATCCAAAGAAGTTTGAGATGACCTCTCTTCCGGATCTGCTCGTTGGCAATTGGCTCTCCCCCTCCTCTCCTCTCCCCTTCCCCGTCGCCCTTACACTTCTTGTTGTCGTTGAGAATAAACTTGCCTAACTCGGCAGCCCATTGGTTGACATTCGTGCTATTCCGGGAAGGCTGGAGTATGTATGGGATGTGGATGCCTTCATCCTCCACTCCCCTCACCCCCTTCCCTCCCGCAATCCGCCACACTGTGTTCACGAAGCTTCCTGGTCCCCTTCCCTAGTCCTCTCCTTATCGCCATCCCGATTCTTCACAGATTATGCACGACCCGCATCTCACCACCTCACTACGGCGAAGTTTTACTCCTCCGAGAAGCAACTTTAACCCACGGTTAGGAAGGTTATCACATATACTTTCCTAAAGTAACAATTTAAGAGAGGAAAATCATTAGACATCAATACACACTTGAATAGCCAAAGGACGTAGTTCTTGGAGGTACGTCGGATACGCACTGAGTGAAGTTCACATTGTTAGCGTATAGATTATTTCTTTATGCTTAAAAAATGTGCACGCTCTCTGCGCCATTGTCGTTCGAATCTCCGTTGACGTAGGCTTGTTGCGTCTTCCTGTGACGGGAAACATTTTGCACAACTGAATTTTGTCAATTATTTTTTCCAAAAAAATACGTTCAATCGATTCTGGACTTAGATTTATGTTTTTCTGCTTTGGAAAAATAAATTCGAGTTCATTTTTTTAACCGGTTATTGATGTTGCTTTTTGAAATTCCGTTATTAATGAAAATTTTTTGAATTCCTGTTCCTCTCAGCGGTTTCTTCCCCTTCCTTCGTAGAGCGGCAGGAGTTTCCCGTGGGATATGCATTATTCGCATTTAGTTGCAATATGGAATGAAAATACTTGCTGCATTACATAATGCACATACTGAAAATTTTTCGTTAAATATATTAATATGTACCTTTTTCAAAAATTTACGAGTAAACATTTATTTAAACAAACATTTTTTATTATTCAATATGCTTTTCTACATAATCTGGCATATCACTCGTAAGAAAGGTTTATTAACACATTTTTAACCATAACATAAATCCATCCATCAATATTTTCATAAAAATGTACGCATAGAGCAATTTATGAATTTTTGCCTGACTTAATTATTGCGTACTAAATGCCAAATAGCTTATGGATAATAAATAAATGAATGCAGAACACCTTTTCTGAAGGCTACTTCGAGTAGTTCTCGTTATCCGTCGTTGATTCCTCGGAAATGTTCGTCCGAGGATTGGCGATTTTCAGAATGAAGCACGGTGTCGAAAGTGCCTTTCTCTCGACCGAGGCGGCCCCCGTCGTCCTCCCCCGCCTCCGTAAGTGGGTTTCCCGTCTCGAGGGCCGCCATTCTTCCCCATTCATCACACTCGTAGCAGTCTCGCTCCTTCTCCCATTTGCAAACATTGGCTCTAACGCTTCTGGTTCACTCGCTCTTAGCCCCTCTCTCTCTCCATTCTGCTTTCGACCTCTTCACATGTCGTTCAGTAACGGCGACGCGGCTTCTCTCGCGAAATGAAGTCTATAAGGTGCATTGCTTGTCTTCCTTAGCTTCATGTCTCACGTAGATCGTCCAAATTGCCGAATGATGGATTGCGTCCAAGGCATTTAGAATCTTCGTTTGATACTGTTTTTCAATTTCCGAGCTCGCTCCTTCTTACATTGGCACCACCTATGTGCTTCATCCATTTCTTGTTCCTCCGCAGTAAAATTAGAAAAATTATGCAAGAGCAACCAAATGCTTTCTGGATGACATAAACTCTGAAAGGCTGTAAGTGACAAATATAATTGCAAATTTCGGTTATAGGGAGGATTCCAGTCGTTACGGACCAACTTCTATTCCATCGTCACCTTGCTAACTTTTGGAATGTATAGTATATACGATTGTTAACAATTTAATGTCTTTATCGACAACAGAAAAACAATTGGCTCTAAACGACACGGTTTCAAGAAAAGCAGATCATGCAAAACACAACTGGGTTTTAAATTAAAAATATCCTGAATACGGATGAAGAAAAAACTCGAATTGATGGTGTATTTTTAGATTTCAAGAAAGCCTTCGGCAAGACCCCTCGCGAGAAATCGAAAGCTCACAAGAAAACAGAACAAGTGAACAAGGGTATTATAGCATTAACGAGAAAGAGAGTAGGTGGGTTAGGGATTTTTTTCAAACTTTAGAACGAAAACTTGTCGTCCTTCGGTAGGGGTGGTTAGAGTTACTTCAGGATTGCCCAACGGAAGTGATTTAGGGCCTCAGCTATTCGTGATAAAACAACGACCCGAGTGCTGGGGCCAATCTTAAATTATTTGCAGACGACAGAGTGATTTACAGGTAAGTAAGGACACCAGGAGATTGCGAGTTATTCGCTTACGATTTGGATCGGGGTGCTGCGAGAAATGGGGTACTTGCATTAAATCTCGGAAAATGCACAGCATAATATTTTTGAAATTAGAGAAAAGATAGACAAAATTAAAATCATACAATAGATGAGTTAACATACAATAGATGAGACATTGAGTTAAGTATAACACATGAAATACTTGGGTGTATATTCTCAGTACTAATTAACGCTAAGGAGTTAAACATACTATACGCCACGGCATGCGCACGTTGGACAGCACCGGGCTAAAATAAGAGAGGTAGACACGAGGCACCATAGACAAATTGGAGTCTCCCTTCACACGCAATCACAAAAAATGGACCCATGACCGGGAATGTACTTACATCTACATAAATACCCTGCGAGCCACCAAAAGGTGTATGGCAGGGGTTGGTTGAAGACCAAAATATATTTTAGACAATCACTCCATGATTTGTATAGACATGTATGTGGTCTAGTGTTTTTGTATATTCGGTAATATATAGTCAAATGAATACTGCATTAAATAATAGTTTTCCGTGGATAGTTGGTGTCCTAACACCCTCCACCACACACCCATCCTGAGACTTTCGGGGTATTGTGTGTATTTCATTATTTGTCATTATTTCGCCTAACCTTTGCTTTTTGCCTATCTCATTACTAGCAGGGCATGTTTGGCAGGTGTTTCATGCTTTGATACCGTAGGGCATGTGCTTGTATTTACGAAGGTGTATCGTTGTA
Source organism: Hetaerina titia (assembly GCA_037158775.1). Lineage (NCBI taxonomy): Eukaryota > Metazoa > Arthropoda > Insecta > Odonata > Calopterygidae > Hetaerina > Hetaerina titia. Next base: position 100,484,632 of record CM073776.1, read on the forward strand.
TTTTCATTATTACTAAAATATTAACTAGATAGAAACTTAATTTTTATTCGTTATTCTTAAGACTTCTGTACGTGGGCACCATCCAGAATTATACATTTCTCTCAGGGTTTCTTGACCTTTCGAAGGGTATCGTTGTAGAACTCAGCAGATTGCATCAAAAAACATTGTTCCGCCTCTCTAATGACGTCATTTGTGTTGTCAAGTCTCCCACACCACAATCGTTTTGAGTTCTGGGATTGAGAAAAAGTCGCTCGGGGCGGGAAAATATGGCGGATGTGATGGCAACAAGCCACAATACGCTTTGATTCGCGTCGCATTTTGTCATGGCTGCGATTGTAGGTCGCGCCGTGTTTGCTTATGAAAAAGAGTCAGTAGTCGTGGAATTCAGTGTGCTGATACCTTTGACATGTGGATGTGATTCTTTGTGAATCATTTTCCACGCACTGCCCTACCAAGTGCGATCAGTCTCATTCGTGATCATTCGGATGATTGGTCTTCGGTCTAATTCAACTGGCTTCGTGAATAGTCTTCAACAATTTGGATTGCCAGTGAGAGAGAGATATGTGGCTGCTAGTATGAAGATTTCTTTTCCTTCTCACAACTTAAATCTCGTGATGGGCTAATATTTCCGTAAAGAGCAATGAAATTATCGTAGATATTTCGAGCACTGTAACCTTTAAAAATGAAGGAACCTGATCACATCCACATGTATTCTCCCCATACCGCACACAGAACACACTTCACGTTGATTTGTCGCGAGATATTCTGCAACTACATTTGCGATATGCGCCGTCCAGAGGTGCCCCGTCTAGTCTGTGAATCGTCGCGTCTTTGCCGTTGTGTTTGCGCTGCCATGGCGAAATTTCAGGACTTTGCTACAAGAGTGTCCTTCATTTGCAATTGGGTCTGCTGCTACAATGCGTTAATACTCAATTCCCTGACAATAAAAAAATGATGTGACCCATAGCTTTCCCGGGAGAAGCCGACATTTAGGGTTTTTTTGTGTTGGAGGTGCCTGGGATTTCTCTCTCCTCACTGGGTGCCTGGGATTGCTGCTTCCATTCAGGGTCAGTCTCGGAAGCAAATCTCTCCTCATTTCCCAGTGACATCAACTCGACCCGCGAGCAAATCTGTAAGCGGACGTCCTCGTCTAACTCAGCGAACCCACCGTGGACGTCTCGTAAGCAGCAGTTTCGACGTTTTCACCGCGATGCGTGGTTCGCGCCAAAGAGCTCATGTGATGAGCTCTTAGCTCCGAGTAGAGGGACACGCGACGCATGAACCGTGTTCCAGGGGCCTCTTTGATGCTGGGACCCAACGTAATAATTAATATTCTTTCTACGATATAAACTAAGATGCAGACTAAAGTTGTATTGCGTAGCGAATTTTGAAAGAAAATGTCGCAAATTTTGGGAGAATTAGCAATAAAAACCGAGAGGTCAAGTTCCAGCGAAGTGCGTGGAACAAAAAAATAAGAATATTTATTTTATAATATTTTATTAACATTTTCAGATTAATATTCTTGTTTTATATAAGACAGAGAGTGTGTGCATTTTTATTTCACTTTTGACAAGCACGCCCTCATTTTTCTCGGAATTGCCATCTGTCTCCCAATAAGGGGCGACCCCAATAGCGGCCAATTCTTTGCGCCCTTACCGGGAGTAGCACATAGTTTAAGGAAGGAAAGGCCAAGCAAATAGTATACCTGCTTTCGGCAGTATGTAGAATTCCCCGACGGAAAGCTAATGAATCATTGAATGCAATACTTCTGGCCTTAATTTGTGGGTGCGTTACATAGAAATGACAACCATCTTTACATGGAATAGAGTTTTTCAACCACCTAAATTGACTAAAATGAAGCCTAGCCTCGGCGGTGTTTAACCTTTGAACAACTCGAAAATCTTTTCAGCATTCCTTATTTCAGCATTCCACGACGTCCCTGGGTTTTCTATTGCCCATTAAAACAAAAACATTCTCTTCTTTCGTTTCTGAAGTCCCTCCTTTCCTTTCCGAGCCCTCGCCATTCCCCCCCCACCCCCTCTTCCCCTCCCCTCCCTTGCCTCAAGACGGCCCTGTTTGCTGGAAACATGAGGTGATGGGAAACAACAGATCAGCGTTTTTCGTTCTGCTATGCGTTGCCCGATCCAACTGCATGATTGAATGGAATGGCCAGATGGGGCCAAGTGAGTGGACACCACTGAGTGCGGTGAATACGGACTTTGTGTATGGGTCAAAGGGTATTTTCTTTCCATTGTTATCACATCCTCCACTTAACCGCCTTTAAAATCTGCCTGAGTCTCTATGGTTCCTGCCCCATAGTTTCCATTCCTACCCCAACCTTTTTTTTCGTGAAAACCTATCTAACCGTATCATTCCAGAGTTAAGACCAGCATAGGTCGAGGCTGTTTAATGGATTTATCTTTTTTTTCGAAAATTTTGGACGTGAGAGCCAAAAGAAGTTTCGTTTGATTAGCATATATGAAAGAAAACACTTTAGTGCAATTCATTCTGATAGTTATTTTCCCTTTTACGGGAATTAAAATTCCATCAAACCTATTTTCCATGCACCTTTTCATACATTTCATACCGTAACTTAGTGCTGGTTCACTGAATTGAAGAAAAATTCAGATGTGCAACTTAAGGAAACAGTTTGACTTGAAAATACCTAAATAAAAAAATCACAAAAAATTGCAACCACGGTCTTTTTCAGCAAAATACATGAAAACACGGGAAAAGAGTTAGCGCAGTTGATGGCTCAGAATTTAAAGGAAATAAATATTAAGGAAAGCTTTTAAAGGCCGATTCGATCAGGTTAGGTACTTACAGCTCTCTTTTATTTATTATGCACATTTATTGAAACTAAAAGTTAAGGAAAGCTTCTTTGATGCCACGTGCCTGGTTTGTAATCCTCCTCTTCCACACTCCAGCGGTGGGAAGCACGAAGAAAGAATCGAGGAGGCTTTGCGTATCGACCGGAAAGGATTGATTGCGGTCGACTAGCTTCACTACACTGCAGCACCATCAGTGGCATTAACACAACTACAGTGTGACAAAACTAGTCGACAGTAACCAATTCTTTCCTGCAGATACGCAGTCTCTCCTTGATTCTTTCTTCGTGCTTTGCAAACGGATTTCCAGAAAGTATCGGCCTCGCCCATCTCTCAATTCCGGCGGTGGCTTGCGGAGGGCCTTCTGGTTGCATGGCACCTCACGTTGACTCTCCGCCGTATATAACTCTGTAACTGCCGCTCCAGTAACCCACGCTATTCTTCTATCTCGCCTTGGATAGGACTACCATGTCATATATCTCCTCTCTCCATCTCTTAGCTTTCATTTTCCACTTCCACAGCATTTTCCTGGCAATCCTCGTCTCTCGATCACTACATTCTGCCTCCTCCTTCTTGATGCCACCTGCTCGCTTGTTCAAGAACTTCGCACAGGGAACAACGACCTCCGCTCGAACACGCGACTCGGCCCGACTCGCACTTGCTAGGACTCATTTCTATATTTGCACTTATTGCAATTGGTATTGCTGTGTTGAATCTCTTTAAAATTCACCACCACTAGTACTAAGATTTAATCTCGTTCTGCTATGAGTCCTCCATTTAATAATTGGTCATGTGAAATTTCGATGATTACGTCGAAAACAGTATTCCTTAGGCGAGCACTCGGGAGAATATGGATGAAGTAATGGTTAAAATCGCTATGAACTCAAGTGCCCGTGTCCTTTGTGAGAATAAGAAGGATACGGTAGTGGTATTAAAATGAAGTTGACGGCCTTGTTATTATTTACCACCATTATGCTTGGTCGCGAAACAGACGCGAGGGCGTCCCAGTGGTTCAACTGGGCCCCGGTCGCGACCACGCCGAGTGTTGATGGTTGTTGGCCCATTTTGTGGCCGGGGATTTTGTGCCGTAGCACGCTTGACCTTGACCTCGGTTCGATTTGCCCCGAGGTTGACGTGGGGCGCGCGGAGTGCATCGCAGGGCACGAGGGGGCGATTGGCGGTGGGGATGGGCACGCGCAGCCGGAATGAGTCGTCGGGGCGAGGGCCGGCTGACGGCGTGTCGCAATGGGAGAGGCGAGGGAATGATGGGCGGGAAGGGAAGCGACCTCGGGAGAATGTCTCACTCGACACTTGGAATCCGGAATTGCGCCGTTGGCCGGGCGATTTTTTAAAATGAGCCCGCGAGGCTATGAAAGCATCTCAGCCTGACGTTCAAAACGCAAATGAGGGTTGTTTTTCTGAGACTAGAGGTGTAAACAAAAGATACCTACTTCAATTATTTTGAATCGACTGTTTGTTTCACAAAACCCTTGTTTTGCAAATCTGAACAGAAAAAATGTACGTAATGACTTTTGAAAGTGTTTTACATTTATTTTGGATAGCTTTTTGTCTCATGATTACAAAGAAGACATTACGGTTTGGTACTTGGTGGTGCAATGGGAATTGTATTCAATATTTTTGTTCATCCATTACGAAGGACTTAGTTCTCACTATACTAACCTATTTCCTTTGCTCTTTATCGATGACACCCAATGCAGAATCCATTGCCTCTCTCAAGCAAGTAAATTCAGTCATAATTGTATCATTAGATCCAGTCGCAGACTTAAGACAGATTGTCAGTTGATTTATGGCGGCTCCGCCATTGACAGTTCTGGACCATTTTGATCTACCCGTAGATCAAGATACAATTGATGCAATGATGCAATTGAGTGCGTAGATTGAGGCAATTGATGCCTCAATCTACGCACCCGTCCCTGGAATGTCATTCGACAAACGTTCTCTTTTCCCTTGCCCCTCCTCTTTCATTAGTTCACTTAATAAGAGAATTGATTTTCTCTCTTAGCAATAGATTGGTTTTTTATTGAGAGTAATTTTCGAAGATTGTTCTTCTCCACGCTCTAACGCATTTACCGTGGATTCACCTCTCCGATATTAGAGTGATTACAGGACCTTATTTTTCAACATTTTTAAATCGTTGCTGTTTGCATGTTTACCTCTCTAATTCAATGTTTAATTATATGTGCCTATATATAAGTTAGCAATATACGAATAAATTAAGTTTGAATACATTAAATATTCTTATTATTTTTAATAAATTAACTTTTCTTATCGGTATTTCTTCAAGGTCGTTCTGAATTCTTGATTGTCTGAGATATCGATTAGTTGCTTGTGTACTTCGCATTTTCAGAATCCTCTAAGCAGCCGTCAACAGTCTTTCCCATGATGAGCAAAACTTTCCACAAAGATGTTCCTGTACATACATTGGGAAATAGAATAACTTCACGTTTTTGGCCAGAGAATTCAGAGCACTGTCTAATTGGTTTTCCGCAGGACATTCAGCAACATTGTGTAGCCCAGCTGTGTATAGCGGTCAAATCGCGACGCAGATCACTTCGACCTGAAGACGCCTCCAGGACTGCGGGCGAAACCGTTGTCCATCAACTAAACTACACGACGGTAATTCCCGGAAACAGTATGGATTCATCATCAGATTGACGTCGCGAAAGGATTAATCCTAACTTTTTATTAGCTATTCCGCAAATTTCACTAATGTGTTTTCCCCGGGACATATCCTTAATTATCGTTACACCCAAGTATTATATCGAATCCTCGAGTGTAATGTTGGTTCCTTTTATTGTGTGTTTTTGAAATGAAAAAAGAAATGGATCAAAGAATTTGTATCAAATTTTGCGTAAAAAATGAAATAAGTGTAACAAAGTGTATGAAATGTTAACAAAGGCCAATGGTGAGTCTGCTATGAGTAAACAAAGAGTTTACGAGTGGTTTAAGCGTTTCCAAGAAGGCCGTGAAGACCTTGAAGATGACGAACGCCCTGGACGCCCCAGCACATCAACAATTGATAAAAACGTGGAAAAAGTGAAATAAATGGTTATGAACGATCGCCGAATCACAATTAGAGAGGTCGCTGATAATGTTGACATATCGATTGGATCATGTCGTGACATTTTGTCCAATTTTGGGTATGAAACGCGTGGCAGCAAAATTTGTTCCAAAATGTTTGCATTTTGAACAAAAACAGCGGCAAATGGAATTTGCTCAGGAGTCACAAAATGAAGTGAACGACGATGCAGAATTGCTGAAACGTACTGTAAAAACAGGTGATGAAACATGAGTTTATGGATATGATGTTGAAACTAAGGCTCAATCATCCCAGTGGAGGCATTCTGGCTCGCCAAGACCGAAAAAGTCTAGACAAGTGCGGTAGAACGTGAAGGTTATGCTCACTGTGTTCTTCGATATTAATGGCAGAGTGCATCATAAATTCCTGCTGCCAGGTCAAACGGTCAATGAGAAGTACTACCTACAAGTGCAGTCTCCTATAACCATCATCCCGTTGTGTGCTTTAATTTTGAAATATAGTTGAATACTTTTTTTGTTAATCTATTTTCATCCAATCGCTTTAGGTGTCCATAGAATTTCAATCTTCTTTTTCTCATCGTAGCTGTGATTTTCTCGGTAGTCCTATATACTATAGATCCTCATTTTTCTCCTAATCCAAATATTTGCTGTGTTTTTCAATCATCCTAGGATTTACCTCAAAATAACTCTTTCTTTCCTCTCCAGTTCTCGCAGGTCCCCTTTCTTCTTCATCGTTAGGCATTCCGATCCATCTGTAGCTTCGGGCTTAATGACTCTGCTGTAATGCCTGATTTTGGCTTGGATGGATATTGTAATGATTATGTGTAATTCTGTAAGCCAGTTGCAGGTCTTTTATCCGTTCTTTGCTGGTTGTGTTGTCCAATCCGTTCGGTTGAATATATTCTCCTAGATATTTAAATTTATCAACTCTCTTGATTCTCCCCTACTTTGTTTTCATGTATTTCTCCCTTATGTGTCTGAGTTCCATATATTCTGTCTTCTCATAGGAGATGTTCAGTCCTGTGTTTTCCGATATGTCGTGTAATGTTTCCAGCATGACTCTTGCATTTGTGATGTTTTGTGTTATCAAGGCTATGTCGTCTTCAAATGCTGGGCATTTCACTTCAAATCTTCCTTTCCCTTGCCCCATGTTATCCCTTTCACTCTTCTCTCTTTTAAAGTGTTTTCCCATTTTTTCATCAACTTGTCAAGTACTAAATTAAATAGTATTGGTGAGAGTTCATCACCCTGTCGAACCCCTGTCCTGACTTCAAATGGTTCAGAAAGTTCTTCTAGGATTTTTATTCTGGATGTGGTACCTACAAGTGTTTGTTCTATTAGTCTCCTATTGTTGAGGTCTACGCCTAATTCATTTAAAAGTAGAAATAGCGTTTGTCGGTCTAGGGAGTCACACGCTTTCTTGAAGTCCACAAAGGTGACTCCGTTAAAGTTAGTGTTACAGTTTCTTGAAATTTGTCTAAGGTATGAACAGCCTAAGTGTTTGAAATTGGCTTTATTAACATAGTGTACTGTGGCGCGTCGCGCACGACTACGAATGCCTGTGACATTGTATGTACGGTATTTCGTCATAACATCTTGTTCCTTTAAAGCCCCCAAAATTTCAGAGTGTAAGAGGACGTCTTGGTAGCTTAAGTGGTTAAAGCACTCGGCCGGATATCGAGGGATCCGGGTTCGAATCCCGGTCAAGGCGAATGATTTTTACTCTCTGAAATGGTTGCATTAACTGTTTTCTTATTCTCCATAGTTCTAATCCTTAATATGGCTTTTAGGCTAAAAATTTGTTCTGCACATGATCTGCCCTTTCTAAACCCTGTTGGTATTCTCCTATGCTGTGTCCTACTTTATCCTCTACACTATTTAATAACGATAGTATCTTATATGTTCCTGGGAGCAGGGAAATACCTCTATAATTATTTGTGTCAGTTTTATTCCCTTTTTGTGGAGTGGATAGATTAGTGCTTGTTTCCAATCGTCTGGTATATTTCCTGTTAGCCAAATGTTTTGAATGATTCCATGTACTTTCTTCCTCGCCAGTTTTCCCCCTGATTTCCACATGGAAAGGAGTAAAGGAGTGGGAAGGGGAAAAGGAGTAGGGAGGCCAGAGGGGAGCGGAAATGGAATAAGAATGATAGGGATGTTGTGGAAATGATTCCCAAGTGGCACAGAAAACAAACAGTCATTCCGCAGACATTGCAGCATCTACGACCCAGGTGTCAACCTACAAAGTCATCAACAGGACTCAACAAGACAGTGGTAGTCCTAACCACTGCTGATTACATTCAAGAAGCCAACGGATTACTCGCAGACACTTCTTCCTACAAACATATTGCGGTTGAACCTAACCCCGCATTCCAAGATGAAATAATCACTTTCCTCCACGAGAACGGTCCTAATGTAAACCTATCCTCCAGTAACATCTCCCTCCTTTCATATTCTCATCCAACCATCCCCCACTTCTATGCGCTCCCCAAGATACACCAACCGGAAACCCAGGGCGCCCCATAGTCTCCTCCCGACTGTCCCCGACCGAAAGAAATTCCGCCTTCGTCGACCACTACCTCCAACCTTTAGTTCACTCTTTACCCTCCTATATCAAAGATTCCTACAACTTCCTCAATTTGCTCAATCTCAACAGTTCCACAGGAATGTTGTCTACGCCCACGTCCTTATTTGTTTTCATCTCCTTTAATGCCATTTCTATTTCATCGTCGAATATAACTGGACCCAACCTATCTTTTTCTACGTCATGTTCCTTTTCTATGTATAACCTTGTTGGCCTAAATTCTCAACCATACAGTGTTTCTATATATTCCTTCCATCTCTTTTGGATTTTTTCTGGTTCAACCTTGATTATATCCTCTAACTCATCGTATATCCTATCGACTTCTTCCTCCTTGTGGTTGCTCGGTGGCATGTATACCTGAACAATGACCAAGTTCGTCGGCTCTGCTTTAATCTCTACGAGTAAGATTCTATCAGATGCTTGTTCTATGTTGACTACGCTTCCTCCTACCTCTTTATTTAATATTACGGCCACCCCTCGTTGGCCCTCGTCCCCGCCGCTGTATATTATTCTATAATGATCACTCCAGTAATCCCCGCTATCCTTCTATCTCACCTCGCATATACCTAAAACATCTATGTTACCTCTTTCCATCTCTCGCTTAATATTTTCTAATTTGTCTGTCCTTAACATTTTCCTGAGTTTCCATGTTCCTATTCTAACTACTTTCGTCTTCTTCTGCGTCTTCTGTCCTGCTGCTGTTATTTCTCCCCCGTAAGGGTTAACCCCCTCATCCCTTACCCTTCCCTCATGGTGCTACACCCCTGCCGCACACCTTGGCGCAGGGTATTTATGTAGATGTAGAAGCCGCTACTGTATATCACTCTTATTTGTCACTCCAGTAATCCCCGCTATCGTTCCATCTCACCTCGCATAGACCTAAAACACCTGTATTACCTCATTCCATCTCTCGCTAAATTTTCTCTAATTTACCTGTTCTCAACATTATCCTAACATTATAAGTTCTTGATATAACTAATTTGGTCTTCTTCTTCTGCCTCTTCTGCGCTGGTGACGTTGGTTTTGTTTTGCAAGGATATAGTTAGAGGACGACCCCGGAAGCCTTGCCTCTTCCGCTACACGGGTACGACACACGGCCTATTGGGTCGAGTCCCGTAGTTGCCAGGACTCAGGAAGTAGTTGACTCTCGTAGTTGCCAGGGCTTTCTCTTAGCACTCGTACCACTGGCATCCACGAACACACACACATCATACCCTACCATAACCATAAACACAGTAATCAACCCTAAGGTCGGTTTAGTAGGTGATGAGTTCACCATGTACCAAGCCCGACGGCGTGTGAATATTCACACATCAGTGTGGTTTCCCAGGAAGATCTGGTACCTGAAAAATCAACTGACTTGGGTGGAGCTGCAGGTGCTCAAAGTGCCTTGCCCGGGAATCGAACCCGGGACCCCCTGGGTCAGTAGTCCAACGCTCTACCCACTAGACCACCGCGACCCACTCATACTCTACAACGAATGTGAAATGTTTATTTTGCAATTAATGCGTGAAAACTGACACGGGTCTTCCTTTGCCCATATTTGTCGGCTGACCAACTGCGATGATGAGGGAAGGCACACACGGTGAGTTATGCTCTCTCTTCACCTCATAAGTTCCGACTGACTTGCCGTCTTTATTTCAGAGTATGTTTAGTATCGACTTTTACTCTGTCTTTTTGAAAATTTCCTTTTTTTTCTTGCCCAGTAGCTGGGCAACGCCCCCTGGGGTTCCTGGTCTGACCGGTTCCTCACCGACTCTTCTTCGCTGCCCAGCGCTAAGGCTCTTCAGCGTTGCTTTCCTCTCGGCTTTATTTATATGTGCGGCGCCGCAAGGCACCAGCACTGGTGCTCTTCAGCGATGTTTCACTCGGTCCGGAACGACCACAACCCCGTCCGTGTCGTACCATTTCGGAGCATATGGCCCCGAAAGGCCGTTACACAATTCTTCGTCTCTTTGACGGCGGTTCATCTTCCTCGTTCCCGGTGCCTGCTCGCGGACGAGGATGTTTATCCCACGGCAGGACTGCGACATCGGTGATGCCGCATATCTCGCCGTGTGATGAGGAAGCAGCACGGCTTCGGAAGCTGGAAGTCCGCTCGCGAAGAACGTCGTCCAAAGGGGGGATCTTGGCGATCTCCCAGAGAGCTTCGTTGGCAGGAGTCCACCCGAGGCGAAGCGTCGCCCTCAGGTTTTTCCTGTCCGTGGTGTTGAGCGCGGACCTGGCAGCCGCACCCATGATGCCGCACCACGCAGGAGCTGCGTAGGTCAGCACCGGACGAAGTACCGCCGAGAAAAGATGGAGACGTAGACGGAAAGGCAGGCTCTGGTGTCCTAGAATCGGCGCGATCAGGTGTCGAGTTGATGCAGCAATTCCAGAGATTCGTCGGGCGTGATGCAGCATGTTCAGACGTTTATCGAGAGCTACGCCCAGGTACATCACCGACTCCTTCCAAGGGACTTCCGTTGCACCGACGAGAATTTCGCCGGGCTCCTTCGGTCCCTTGGAGAAGACGATGGCCTGGGTTTTGCTCTCGTTAACGCCGCAACGCCAGCGGGAGTACCAATCCATCAGCTCTTCGACGGCTTGTTGCAGGTAGCGGGATGCCTGCTGCCTGCGGCACGATCTTGCCAAGATCGCCGTGTCGTCCGCATAGGTAGCGATGAGGACGTTGCTGCCGAACTTCGCCGGGATGTCCGCGGAGAAGATGTTAAACAGGAGAGGCGAGAGCAAACTCCCCTGCGGAACGCCTCCACGGATGATCCGTTTCTCCGATATCGCCTGTCCCCAGGCGACCCGGAACGTTCTTCCCTTGAGCCACGACGATGTAATCGCCGACCACCATCGAGGAAATCCGAAGGATTCGAGCTTCCACAGCAAACCCTCATGCCACACCCGATCGAACGCCTTACTGACGTCGAAAAAGGCACCGACGGTGGAATGCCGTCGGTTGAAACCTTCCATGACGAAGTTCAGCAGGCGCGCGATCTGGTGTGTCGTAGAGTGCTCGCTGCGAAATCCGAATTGATGTTTCGGGAGGATGTTCAACTCTTCGACAATGGCGATGAGATGATGAAGAAGAATCCTTTCAAATAACTTCCCCAGGCCATCCAGCAAGGAAATTGGGCGAAAATTCGCCGGTGTCGGTGATTTCCCTGCTTTCGGTATGCATACAACGCGCGCCTCTTTCCACCGGGACGGGAAGTACCCGATGGCGAGACACGCGTTGAAGATGCACAGCAGCAACGAAGCCATGGAGATGGGCATCTGTTCGAGAACAGCGTTGGCAATGCCATCAGGTCCTGGCGTCTTTCGACGCTTCAATTTTTTGATGGCTCCCGAAAGGTCCTCATCTGCGATGTTCGGCGGTGACTCCTCACGATCGCGAACGACGTTCGGCGTCCTCGGCGGCATCACAGGCGTTTGAAGAGGGTCTTCGTCTGCTGCGTTTCCTTGAGAAGGTGTGAACACCTCCTCAAGGTGAGTCGCCATCCCCGAAGCCTTCTCCTCCGGCGTACGCAGCGTGCCTGCCGATGTACGGAGCGGGGCTTCCTCCCGCGAAGTCGCTCGAAGGCGCCTGGTCAGCGTCCACAGGGAACCATCTTCTGGAGAGAGAGAGGAAACCTTCCTCTCCCAGTTGGTGGTCCTGAAGGCAGCTATTTCGTCGCGGACACGACGCTGTGCGGCGTTGAAAAGTGCCTTCTCAGCTGGGCAGCGGGAACGTTGATAGCTCCGTCGAAGGCGATTTTTGTCCCTGATCATCTCCCGGATGGAGAGTGGAAGTGCCAGGTGATTCCATTCTCGGGCGATGCACTCGGGAACCGAAGCATCGATTGCCGACTGCACAGTATCCGTCAGAAAATCGACCTCGCGATCGATATCGTCCGAAGTACTGAGAGCCGGCGGCAGCGGCAGCTCGGCGATACGGGAAGTGACTGTGGTCCTGAAAAGGGCCCAATCAGCGTCGGCGTATCTCCGAAAGGTCTTCGGTGGTGCTTCTCGCGGACGTCTCGCCAGGTGCAGCAGGACAGGAAGATGGTCGCTGTCTAGGGCGTTTAATGCTCTTGCAGAAAGCGCCGATGGCAATGCTGCATGCACCGCAATGTCCAGTACGTCGCTCGTTCCGCAGGTTGCGAAATGAGTCGGCGTACGTGGACCGATGACTGTTAGACGCTCGGCCGATGTCCATTGCCGCAATCGCAGTCCCCGCTGATTGCCGATTCTGGAGTGCCAATCCGGATGCTTCGCATTCAAATCCCCCGCGGCTATCGTGGGAACAGATCCCACGAAGAATGCCGCGAGTTCATCGGTGCGAAGCAACACGTTTGGTGCGATGTAGACCGAGGCGAGGCGAAGGGATCCCTCGTCACACTCCAGGTCGATAGCTGTGGCTTCCGTGGATGAGAAGTGCGGCAGGGTGAAGCGCTGGGCTCTCAAGTGGCTTGCCGAAGCGCAGAGTCCCGAAAGACCCCGCCACTATCGTACCATATCGGAGCATATAGCCCCGAAAGGTCCGATAGTTTTCCGCCGTTTCTTCGGCGGCAGGTCCTCCTCGTCTCCGGTGCCGGCGCGAGAACGTGGATGTTTATCCCACGGAAGGGGTTGTTTACAGTCGAAGTCGAGCTATATATGTACGGATAACAATATGGTATTAATTGTTACATAAAATTTCAAAGGCAGGATTTTTTGCTGCCTTAACAATAATTGCCTGAGTTGGCGAAACAATAGACATATTATCGACTGCAACAATAGAATTTAGAATAATTACTCAAATTTAAATTTACCAATTTCATTCTCAACAGTAACTTCTGTTTAAAAGAATTCTGTAAATCTCTGTCTATTGTCTCGAGATAGTTAATTATTGAGTATTGTCTGAGAGAGAGTCCCTTTTTAGAGCAACATCTGCCCACCACAAGAAAGTGCATCATCAAAACTAGTTATGAATCATGTCGTGGAGGTAACAGAGGATGCCACAGAATATTTCGTGGTGTGCTCATCAAAAATACAGAGAAAATCTCACTTGGTCACTAAAAATGAAAGCACGCCTTGTCGTGGCTACGCTCTGCCAACACGTGTGATGCAACTCACCTCTGGTGGGTTAATTTCCCCAAGGGGCGAATGAAGGAGCAAGCGATATAAAGGAGAAGCATTTTAAGATAAATTTGTGATCCCTTCTTCACGAATGAACGAGAACGGCGAAGAGGTTCTCAGAAAAATACTGCAAAGAATGAATGAGGAGGAAATTGATGATAAAGTAATTAAAACATTGGTTTGCATACTAAATTGCAAATAACATCTTAAATACAGCACAGTTGGCTGTCTTATCAAGGAGACTCATTTTACATAATTTCTGCTCGTACCAAAAAGTAGATGTGGGTTGGGTGAAATGGAAGGACGGAATTAACCACATTCCTCAAAAAAAGAAAATCTGTGACTTAAAATTGATTGTACTATATTTCGAAGCGAAACATAAATGCTTCTTGAAATGTTATACACTCTGTGTGTACAAGTACTTCCATTTAATCATTGTATTTTTAAAGGTTTATTAGCTGATTGAAAGTTATGGAGTGTTGAGATCTTTTAACGAAAGGAATGTTTTAGATTTAGATGTTACTCCCTGCTGAAAAGTAGCGAGATGAAATGACGCGATTGCTCTTCGTTGGAGATGGACAAAATCTCTTAGCGTTCTGAATGCGCAAATAATGAATTAGGTGAATATTTAGATCAGAAATGTGAATAAAATTTAGTTAAGACTCACTCACTAGTGATTTAACAGAACTTTTATGATCAACCGATTACCTTTTATTACAGATCGTTACTTCGTTTTTCTTCTATCCCTTATTTTTTAATTCCTGTATATTACTTTGACATTCGTTCATATGTTTATAAATGCACAAATATGTCAACGGGTGATATTTCCCGTTATATTTCAAGACCGATCTCTTCACTTGCCACACGTGCTCATATCCATATTTTACTTTCGGCTGTGTCACAAGGTGTCTGTGAAACGCAAACATTGACCTTGAATTCACCATACTATTCTTTCGCCCTGAACGAAGGCAACCTTCCCCCTCCCCCCCCCCCACCCCCAGCGCTCGAGGCCCTTCGGCCGCGGCAGACCTTTATCGCCGAGGGAGCGATTCACCTCCAGGTACTGGGAAAGGGCAAGAGGGAAGGAGAGGACCAACGGCCTCATTCGGGACAAATCGAAGAAGGGTGGTCGTTTCGAGAGGGGAAGTGAAGGAGGCGCGAGGAGAGGGTTGTGAGCCGGTGGTGTCGTGTCTCGATTTGGCGAACGGAAGTGTTCTGGGTTTGAGAAATGGAGGACGATATATTAGCGCGAACAGTTGGGAGCAGAAAGAAATGTGATGGGGCAGTGGAGGAAAGTGTTCTCTTTCCTGACGTGTAGCTTGATGAATCGCCCGCGAATTCTTAGCGATAGCGTCCATTCGTTAGGGAAGGGTGGTGGAAAGACAGACGGGCTGGGCTGTCTGTTGCGTCTGCTTCCGTCGAGTTGACCGATCCATCTCCCTCGGCCGGCGGCGGACTCTCGCTCCTCACCAACACGCCCACTCCCAGAATTCCAAATGACGAGAGAGCACACCCCGACGCAGCTGTTGTATTTGCACATCGATGCCATTTACTTCAGTCGTGATCCCAACAGCGGGCGCGAATTTCGTGCGGTACACAATTCGTTGAAAGAGCAGAAGTTTCCACTGGTTGGGCTCGGACTCCATCGGAGCAAGGGCTTTGCAACCAATTTCATTTGTCGCAAATATTTTATATCTCAATCCATGAAAGGGTTGCTCTCTACCTCGTGGTCACTGAATTCCGAGAGAGGAACGGGAAGAGCAAACCCATCCCAACCCTCGAAAATCCGCAAGATTGGATTTCAGTAAAACAAGTATCGAGAGAAAGAAGAGAGGAGGGAGTGGGGCAGAGAACACGAGGAACTTGGGCGAAGAAAGTTATCCAGAGTGGTAAAAGCGCCAAGTGGAGGTCGAGAGGGGGGCGATGACCCCGAGAGGGGCAAAAGCTGATGGGAGCGACCAGGGGGGTAGGGTGAAATCAATAGAGAGAGGGAATCTTAGTGTTGTGACGGAGGGAGGACAAGGCGATGAGAAGTGTGAGATAGTGGAGGAGGCTGTGAAGGTGGATTGGATGCATTCATACGAGAGAAGTCGATCAAGAAGGGGAAGCTGTCTAGAGGGAGTGCTTGCGACGGGCTGACCCAGGATCGACAGTGCGCACACATTTAGCATTCATTGGCGTTTAATCCCTTGAAAAATATCCACGATAACAATTGGTGTTTGGAAAATGGTTGTTTCTCAACCATTTTCCCTCGAAAAAAATAATTTTTATTTTTTAGTATATTTCAATATAAGATGGCTGTTCGATAAGGAGTGCTTATAAGAAATTTTTTGCAGTTTTTATTAGAAAAAATTAATTATTTAAGTCATGTTTTTAGTTTAATTTGTGGTGCATATGCTGGAGAGATTTCATTGATTTGACTGGAGCCCTTTGGAAGTAGAATCATGCTCAGCTCGCCTACGCCTGGGTCATTTGATGAAAACAGAGCTTTCGACCGATTCGCAATGGAGAACCAGAAAAGGTCACACGTCGCCAGGTAAGAAGTACATGGAAGATCAGAAGAACTGTTTACATTGGTTTCCGCGCCTTAATAATGGTGTTCAGTTGGTTGCCGAGAAACCCATCGCGCCAAAAAACACGCTCCATGCACTATCTTTCTTTTGCAAACGTGTGGGTTGCACCAAAAAAACTTTCAGTATTTTTGAGATTGCTCTTAACGTTATTTGAAGATATCGGCCTAGGCTGAGGATTTGTTCAAGCGAGAACAAAATTTAAATGCAGCGTACTGGTCCTCATTAGTTACCGTCATCGTTGCCCTGGGTGAACTGAACGTGAATAAACGACTTACGCTGACGCAACACGGAAATCGAATGAGAATGACGCCGCATATAAATCAGAGGGTGCTATAATAATATGACAGAAAATTTAATTTCTATCAGAAAAATTACACAAATTACTAGCATGCTATAACTCCTAGGTGGATAGGCGGCCGTTCGTCGTGCTCAGCAGTGGGAGAGGCAAGGCTTCCTTGGTTCTCGTCTCGTGAAATCCTTGCGAAGCGACAGCGAAGGCACAAAAGACACAGAATAGGACCAAACTAGTTACAGCAGGGACTTGGAATACCAACGCAAGTGTGGAGTGCAGGGATTGCAGGGGTGACAGTTTTGAGCGGAGGGGAAGAGAGCCAGCAAATGGAGGCAATGACATTGAACAAAAAGAAGTTCAGTTAACGCAGAACAAGCGACTGATGGAATATTATTAGGAGTAAAAGGGGAACAAAGACAAAGGGAACGCAACTGTGGTAATCAACAAAGAGGACTACCGGAGCAAAATTACGGAACTTCTCCAAGACGGGACGGGCATAAGAAACTCAAGACCGACCCGACAGCAAAAATAGAGCGAAACACCAGAGCTCTAATAAAGAAATCCCTCATTCCGATGGAAGAACAACGTGGACTATTTTCTTCGGCTCCCAAACCACCCAGATTATACGGACTGCCGAAAATACATAAGGAGGGGATACCACTCCGACCTATAGTCAGACAGATCGATGCTCCAACATACGGACTGGCGAAATACCTGGCCCAATCTCTACGGTTCTACGTCGGAAACACATCGTCATTCGTGAAAAACTCCGGGCATTTCATGGGCATCCTGAAAAAGATCACAATGGACAGCAACGAATTATTGGTGAGCTTCGATGTTGTTTCACTGTTCACTAACATCCCGATTAAGGAATCGGTGGAGATCATCAGAGGCCTAACCTCCAACGGCATTCCGGAAGACTTCCCCACACTGGTGGAGCATTGCCTCACGAATGCTTATTTTTTGTGGAACGAAGAATTCTACGAGGAGACAGAGGGTGCAGCCATGGGTTCGCCGCTGCCTCCGGTAGTGGCTAACCTGTCCATGGAGCATTTTGAAGAAAAGATCCTTAACCAGTACGAGAAAAAACCTAGGATATGGTTAAGATATGTGTATGATACTTTCGTCATCTGGCAGCACGACGCAGCAGAACTTCAGAAATTTCTTCAATTTCTCAACTCACAACACCATTCTATCAAATTTACGATGGAAGTAGAAAAGGACAACCAACTACCTTTCCTGGACGTGTTAGTCAAAAAGAAGAGTGGTGGGAAGCTGGGACATGTTGTCTACAGAAAGAAGACGCACACCGACCGTTATCTAAACGCAACCTCTCACCACCATC
>CM073776.1:100502504-100778398 GCA_037158775.1 Hetaerina titia
CTGTTGTCGGCTTCAAACAACAACGCGGTGAAAACCCGAATATGCAGAATTCTTCAAGCCACCGCCGCGAAAATCTACGCAGCCAGGTGCTTTTTTCATTCGCATTAAAATGCTCCTCTCGCTTGAGGTTATGATTTGGTCGTTTATATTTTTGTCCTCATCTATGTCATCACAAAAAGTTTTTATTATTTAACTATCCGGTGAATTGAAAATTCTATCCCTATGTAAAACGGTATCCCTCGCGTTTGGTCGCTGAAAAGTATTCTCGGCGAGACGTGCAGCAAAATAATGGCGGTAGAAGCATTTCAATTTGCTGCTGAAGTTATCTGAAATGAAAATCGGCATAGAATGGAGAATACGTTGGGCGGGTGGGAGGGGGGTGGCGAGGAGGAGCGATGGCGTGGATAGTGGACGCAGCGTCCCGGGGAGGGACCTTCTCCAATTTCGCTTGAGTCTCGGGAGGAATAGCCAAGAGCATCTCGGGGGAAAGCAACGCCACAGTTGCTCCTTTCTCCATCCACGAGAATGCGAGAGGGGCGCGTGGGACCCGAGATTAGCGAATGTTCAGAAGGGAGGCGCCCGAGGAGGAAAGCGCTGAAGGACGTGTTCGGTGGATGGATTGCGTACTCTTGGAGGAGACGCAATGGCTTCTGCGAATAAACCTGAAGAAATGAAAGTGTCTGCCGCGTTGTGTTTGACCTCTCTGTGCTGACGATCCGCGAGGGTGCCTTCCGTGACGTTTAACATAGTCACGACAGCTCTTGACCTCGCCTGCTAAATGAAGCTGGCGAAACAAAAATATGGATCTCATAAAATTTCGTTCCCGCTTAAGTTTATTAATTGGGAGATCAATTAAAGCAATTGGTATTACGTTCAATTGGGTAAGTGCTAAATTATCCGATAGCCATTGCCGGCCCCGGTGACCCTGGATGGGTTTTCCTCCACCTAGGGTATGGTTGATTGTGACTGTCTTTATTGTAATGTAAAAGGGTTGGGTCCAATGAAAGGGACTACGAAGTCTCAATCCCGCCCTAGTTAAAAAGTCGTTAAATAGATAAATTAATAAATAAAAGAAATAGTCCCTTATTAGAGAACTGGGCTTCAAGCTGAATTATGGGTAAAAGTCCTACACTGTCGATGATAGGATTCCTGACTGATCAATAGGAAGTTATTTAAGGGTTTGATAACACTTACAGTGCCGTTGACAGTTTGTGAAATATAGCGATTGTTGCACGCGTAACCATGACTGGCGGTCTTTGATCTTCAGAGATACATGTAACTACCCCAGAATGAAATTTCTTAATTGACATGAGATATTTATACAACAGGTCGTATTGGGGATACCAGCAAAATAGTCACTTCCCCTTTGAGTGCTCAAGTTGGCTAGACTTGCATTAATTTACACTGCATGGAAAAAAATTTAAAATATTACAATGAATACATGATACAATAATGCACAGAGAGATTATATGCGCCTTGAACTGTGATTCTTCCTGGATCGCGATTTTATCATACCTCTTAATCTTATTTAGAGTAATTGGACAAGAAATTGGATTCCAAAGGAAGGTGTCTGCCTCTCTGAAATTCTCCTCTACGTGTTGCCTTCAATCCTCCAAACTCGATTCCCGAGTGTCTTTCCAAGGAAGGATGACACTCGGCGATTTCCCTTAATACATGCCATCGTATCATTTCCACACGACCTTTGAACCGACCCACTTTAGAGAATACACTCCGTGGCGAGTGCTATTTGACGAGAAATATTCATAAAGTGATGACCCATAGAGCTGTGCTGGCGGGAGTAATAATAATTACTCCTGGAAGGGTCACCCATGCCAGATAGGCCGAAGGTTAGGAGCCAGACGAAAGGTAGTCAACGCAGCGTCTGTTCCTCAGTGAGGCGGCTGCAATGGCGTCTGACCCCAGTGGGGCGGCCATTAAGAGATGGTGTCACGTTAAAAACACTATTGAGGAAGGCAACGGGAAACCACCTCAATTATCATTCCCAAGAAAATAATGATGGACGCAAAAAAGAAATTGAGTCCTGGCAACTACGGGACTCGGCCCAAGAGGCCGTGTGTCGTGCCCGGCAGCGGGAGAGGCAAGGCTTCCGCGGTCGTCATCCCACGAAACCCTTGCAGGGAAGAAATAACTGCAGCAGGACAGAAGACTCAGAAGAAGACGAAAGTGGTTAGAATAGGAACCTGGAACGTTAGGACAATGTTGAGGAGAGGCAAACTAGAAAATATTAAGCGAGAGATGGAAAGAGGTAATATAGATGTTTTAGGTCTCTGCGAGGTGAGATGGAAGGATAGCGGGGATTACTGGAGTGACAATTATAGAGTGATATACAGCGACGGGGACGAGAGCCAACGAGGGGTTGCCGTAATTTTAAATGAAGGGGTAGGAAGAAGCATAGTCAACATAGAGCAAGCAACAGATAGAATTTTACTCGTAGAGATTAAAGCAGAGCCGACGAACTTGGTCATTGTTCAGGTATACATGCCACCGAGCAACCATAATGATTAAGAAGTCGATAGGATGTACGATTAGTTAGAGGATATCATCGCGAGTGTTCCTGCAGGGAAACATTTGATAGTGATGGGGGATTGGAATACGAGGGTAGGCGAAGGAAGAGATAGGGGTGAGGTGGGGGACTATGAGTTAGGTACGAGGAATGAACGCGGGGAGAAAGCAATTGAATTCTGCAGGAGACAGGGGTTAGTCATCACCAACACATGGTTTAGACACCACAAAAGGCGTAGGTATGCATGGAAAATGCCAGGAGACTCAGAAAGGTATCAGTTAGATTATATTATGGTTTGGCACAGGTTTAGGAACAGTGTGATAAATTCGCACAGTTTCCCAGGAGCGGATGCGGACTCTGACCACAATTTAGTTGTTATGAAATGTAATGTTCGTTTCAAGAAGATAAGGCAAGGGCGGCGGGTTAGGAAATGGAATTTAGAAGCATTAAATGGATTAACGAGGAAGGAGTATCAGCAGGCTGTAGAGAAAATGATGGATGACGGTAAAGAACTGAGTACAATCGAAGAAAAATGGGAAGGTATCAAGAAAGGGATATTGGAAGCCGCTAAAGACACTATAGGAACCGTTAACGGGAAAAGGATAAGGAAACCATGGGTAACGGATGAGATGAATGCAAAGATGGATGAGAGAAGAAGATGGAAAAATGTAAACATAGAGTTAGGCAATATGAAGTACAAAGAGTTAAACAATAAATTGAGAAGGGCGACAAATAAAGCAAAAGAAGAATGGTGGAAAACGCAATGCGAGAATATGGAAAATTTACAGAAGAAGAGTGAAATTGGTGCTCTATACAGCAAGGTGAAGTTATTATCGGGAAGTAAGAAGGCAAGATCTGTTCTAACAGTTAAAGATAAGTGGGGTAAGATAATAGTTGAACCAGGAAAAATCCAAGAGAGATGGAAGGAATATATAGAAACACTGCATGGTAAAGAACTTAGGCCGACAAGGTTAGACATAGAAAAGGAACATGACGTAGAAGAAGATAGCTTAGGTCCAGGCATACTCGACGATGAAATAGAAAGGGCATTAAAGGAGATGAAAGCAAATAAGGCCGTGGGGGTGGACAACATACCTGTAGAACTGTTGAAATGTTTAGGAAAATGCGGGAAGAAGGCCCTATATGGACTGATTCGTAGTATCTATGAAGAAGGAATCTGGCCGGAAGATTTTGTGAGATCGGTGTTAGTTATTCCAAAAAAGGCAAAGGCTACGTCATGTAAGGATTACAGACCAATAAATTTGATATCCGACGCCGCTAAAGTTATCATCAACAAAAGGATAGAGAGTAAGGCAAATGATTACTTAGGAGATGATCAGTTTGGGTTTAGGAAAGGAAGAGGTACGCGTGATGCCATTGCAGTAATGAGATCACTAATTGAGAGGAATATAGAATACAACCAGAACGTTTTTGCCTGTTTTGTAGATTTTGAAAAAGCGTTTGATAGAGTGAATTGGGAAAAATTAATGCGTGTATTGCAGAAAATAGGAGTGGATTGGAGGGACAGGAGAACCGCAACCTGTACATGTCTCAGACTGCGCAGGTGCGAATGGGGAACGGAGAGTCCGGATGGGCAGTGTTAGGAAGAGGTGTAAGGCAGGGTTGCCCATTGTCACCGGTACTGTTCGACGTATATGTATAGGAAATGATTAAAGAGGCATGGAAAGAACTGGAGGTAGGAATGAAAGTCGGAGGGGAATTCGTAAAATCGGTTAGGTTTGCTGATGACCAAGCATTAGTTGCTCAGTCAGCCAAGGGGTTGCTAGCATTGTTGAGTGAATTGGAGGATCAGTGCGATAAATATGGGATGAGAATCAATATTAATAAAACAAAGGTTATGCCATTTTCCAGAAAGAAAAAGGCTAAGCTAAATATTAAAATAGGCGGGGAAAAAATAGAGCAGGTAGAACAGTGTACATATCTTGGAAGTGTTTTGGACCAACACGGTCAAAGTGGTAGGGACGTAAGGAGAAGAATTGCGCTAGGCAAGGAGGCTTTCTCAAGGAGGAGGGAGTTGATGACTGGGACGTTGAGTAGGGATGTTAAGACAAGGCTCGTAAAAACTCTAATATGGAGCGTAGCTATGTACGGCGCGGAAACGTGGTCGCTGAAGCAGGAGGATAGACGTAGATTGGAGGCTTTTGAAATGTGGGTGTGGAGAAGAATGGAGAAGGTGAAATGGACCGAAAGGAAAACAAATGAGGAAGTACTAGAAATGTTGGGGGAGGAGAGGGGTTTGTTGAGAGAAATCCTATGGAGGCAGGAAAAATGGATGAAAGGCGTATTGAGCGGTAGTGGAATGTTGAAGAGGGTAATAGAGGGGAGAATGTTGGGCATGCGAGGTAAGGGTAGGAACAGGATAGGGTTGTTGGACGGGATGAAGGGATGAAAGAAGTACACCGAGATGAAGAGGGACCTGATATAGATTAGTTTGCTAGGTGGGGAGTCACAAAATGTTTATTTGATAGTTGTGTCCATCCAAAAACCTACCTTAACCGGTAGATTACCTAATAATAATAATAATAATAATATATATATATATATATATATATATATATATATATATATATATATATACTATATATTATTTTGCACGTTCGTGGCTTTTCCAAGAAAGTGAATATATATATATATATATATATATATATATATATAATTCACTAAATAGTCATAGCAAACACAGAGACTAAAACATATTAAAGAGGGACTCACTAGTTCTCGAATTTTTGGTGGTGCAACCACCTTTCTCAAGAGGAATTAGGAACAGAACTCGAACTCGAACTTGAGCTCTGTTCCTAATTCCTCTTGAGAAAGGTGGTTGCACCACCGAAAATTCGAGAACTAGTGAGTCCCTCTTTAATATGTTTTAGTTTCTGTGTTTGCTATGACTATTTAGTGAATTTTATTTTGCACGTTCGTGGCTTTTCCAAGAAAGTGAATATATATATATATATATATATATATATATATATATATATATATATATATATATATATATATATATATATATATATATTCAAATATGAAATCCCGCCATAAGGCGAACAAATATTCAGTCACACAGAAATAGATATTAGGAAAGGGGATAGGAAAACACATAAATGACGAACACAGGACATGTGGGGAAGGCTGATTTGAGCAGATCACAAATGTAAAAATATTTCCTTAACCGGGACTTGAACACCGGACCTTCCACTTGCCAGGCGGATTCGCTACCAATTACGCCAATAATTTTTTGGAAACCTAATTTACATTGAGATCTGCGATGTTTTTAAACCGCCCAATTGCTCCGACTCCTTGCCCAAGGGATGGCTGTAGGGAGCTGTTTCACCCACCAAAGGAGAATAGACATTACGCAGAAGAAGAGGGGACAATCACAGATCTCAGTGTAAATTAGGTTAACTTAATAGCGTAATCGGTAGCGCATCCGCCTGGCAATATATATATATATATATATATATATATATATATATATATATATATATATATATATATATATATATATATATATATATATATGATTTCTTTGGGAAATCCGCTTAGCGTTCTCGGTGATTCACCGCTGTAGAAGGATGCGCAATCCAGAGAGACGTGTTGAGGGAAGGTTTCGAGTTTCCTTAATTATTTTAGTCACATTACCGTCGTTTACCTACACTTTGGGGGTTTCTGCTTTTTCCACTTTTGTGATCTTCTTTGCCGGTTAGGAAGGAGCGGAAACGGGGAAGAAAGGAGCTTTCGACACAGGGACAAGTATGTATGCATTTAGTTGTTCAAAGACTCCAAAATTGACACAAAGATTATTAAAATTCACTGGTACAATAACCAATAAAAAACAATTAACATAAAATTAGTGAATAAAAATGCAAATTGAATGACATGATAGAGATTCAATTTAAAGATGGCACATGACAACAAGATGGGAGGTAAGGCAGGGAAGGCAGCTGAGTAGCGTTGGATACGCTAGGAAATGGAAACGCTGGGATACGGAGCGACAGAATTTTGGCGAGGCTGGGAGTTGTGAAAATGCGGATTGCAAAAAGAGAGGAAGGAGGTCGTTGGAGCGGAGAGATCCTCTCATGGTGCGGCGTAAGAACTTCATATCGGACAGGACGCGGCGTTGGGAGAGGAGGGAAATTCCAAAGCAGGGTAAAGTGGATTCGCGGGTTTAATTTCCGAGAGAGCGGATGCGACGGCGGCGGTGTGGAGGAATCAACGGGACGGCTGAGTGGCTCTAAAGATGAGGGACGGGAAGTGGACCAAATTGGACACAATATATACTAAAATGGGGAGGCGGCGAACGAAAAACACTGTTCTGAGAGCAAGAGGATCCCGAATATCGTCGCGACGGTAGAGAAGGCCAGCTACGGGCGTCGCATTCCGAGTAATTGGTTGATGTGTTGGTGGAAGTTGAGTTTCTCACACAAAGTCACACACGGAATCGCAGTGCAGACTCTGCGCCGTGTCTGCACGTGGAAAACGAGAGGTGCTCGAGCACGCTTTGGCCCCAATGACTGCGTGCTGATGCAAGGAAAGCTTTTTGTGCTGGCATATTTGTTAAGAGTGAAACAATTAAACCATACCTTGCTGTCTGAATAGAGAAGCGAGGTTCATCTCCACAACGTCCCGTAAACTGCCTCGTTGGCGAATGGCAGGGGGAGTCTCCTAGGACATCACTCGGAAACATAGAGCGCAAATACATCCGATGCCAATAAAAAACCATGCTACTCTTAATACACAGGCGTATACATTTATGCAAATATTATTCTGACATCCAAAACATACATATACATACACTATCAACTAATTTACACAGGCACCCACAAATGACCCCGATCTCTCCATAGCGTTTCATTTTGTTCTAACTTGGAAGAACACTGACTTAGATTTTTTTACTATTATGATTCCGGATTTTCCGAGGAAAGAATGGATATTTATCTGGAACACTCATCTGTCTTTTTTATTTATTCTTCTCAGATTGATTGGAATTTAGAACGTCGATATTAGTCACCCTGGAAAACCCGGAGAAAGCCTGGATTGTTTTATTCCATTTGGGTGGACATCTCCGTCACCTCCGTTTCCAAAAATCTCATGAAGCCCTCGTGACTATTTTGAAAAAGTGTATCGTGGTGCCTTTGTTTCTTAAACATTTTGTCGCAAGCTGCTCTATCCAACTATTTAGTGCACTTCAGAGGCGAAACTACGTTTAGTATACAATATTCGGGTCCACGTTATTTCAGCAGGAGGCTTTATCCGATTTGGATTAGAACGGAAAAAACGAAAGGTTCATTATTTTACATTACTTGCTCCAATTCGTCTTTTAATGAAACAATGGTTTCCTGCTACAACTTTCAAAGAATATTTTCCCGAAAGGAAATTTAATGGAAAAGTTAAATTATGACAATTATATAGTCGGATAGAGCTGTTCCCAATCAACAAACGATTTAAATCATCTGTTCAGGCAAGTCGCAAAACACTCGTCTTTTTCATCTGACCTCGGATGCTTGAATTTAGTACTGAGATTTGGTCTCCATGGAGGCAGAAAAGTAATTGTCCTTCAGTGTCCTCGCGTGCGGGAAGGGCCAAAGGGGGCCCTTTTAGGTTTCCTTGCGTGTTTGGCCCTCGTGCTTCCTGCCACCAGAATGCGCTCTTTTGAAAGCACGTCTGCGGAGGTCGTGCGACTGCGTGCTTTCGTGTGGCCACACTTTCGGCCACACCCAATGAGCGCGTTCACTCCCTGGTGCGGGGGGGGGGGATGGACGGGGGACGGGCGGAAGAATAAGAGAGTCGGCCTGCCCGCTTCTCTCGCTCGTTCGATATCCGGGGCGACGACGGGTGCCGCGAACGCGACAATCGCGCTCCCCTTCACTCCCTCCCGCCGGTCTCTAAACCACACCAATTCAAGTGCAGGCATGCACTGCCCGTCTCCTGAGGACCTCGCCAATGCTGCCCCTCACGCGTCGCTCATTGGACCACTATTGAATTCGTTAAATTTGGAACCTTAACAATGATATTACAGGAAAATTATTGGTTCTACCGGGAATAATTCGAGTCAGATGTCTAGAATACGTAGAGAATCGACATTATACAGCAGGTAGCAAGTTTGGTTCTGGAAAAGGATGTAATGTGGATGGGGTAGCTTAGGAGCAGACATATTTGAGTGCATGACGGAAAGGGTATCGAGGAAATGGAAATAAAATAAGACCAGAGGGATAGACAACGTTCCCGAAGAACTACTTCTTTACTTCTCGACAAGAAAAATGTGACAGAAAGTTCTTATAATCTAAAATTTAGCGTTTATGAGGAATAATACAAATAAATATTCCAATATGCGTATATCTAAAAAGAAGTTGGATAAATCTGGGAAACAAATTATTGCAGGTCAAAGTATAAATTATTCAAAACCTTCAAAATAGCCCAGTAATGAATCGATGCAGCAACAAGCCATCGCCTCGCCAGTCGCTCTACGTTTTCTTGCTGGAAGGCGTCGATAGGAACCTCGTGTAGGAGCACCTCGTCACGGTCTCTTTAGCGTTACTCAGTGCTACAAAGTGGTTACCTTTAATTTTCCTATATATTCTTGGAAACAAATAGACGTCCGGCGGTGCCACATTCGGGTCGTAGTGTGACCTGAGCACCATTGTCACCTTGAGCGGGTGCTCGGTACTTCACGAGGAAGGCGGTGTGGGACTAGGGTGCGTTGTCATGGTCACGCAGCCTCCAGTTAGCAGAGATTTTCGTTCTACCAGCGTACGAGTAACCTCGGGGGTTCCTCAGGGAAGTGTTATCGGACCGTTACTATTCTTGATTTTTGTTAACGATTTGAACCGCGAAGTGAAAAGTAAGATAAGGATGTTCGCGGATGACACAGTGATTTATCGGGAGATATCTGGGGATGAGAATCGTTTAATTCTAGCACGTGATTTAAATAGCATTCATCTACATCTACATAATACCTCGCAAGCCGGCTCAAGGGCGTGTGGCGGGGGGTGTTAGGTCACCACCCAAAAAAGGAAAAAAGAAATACCGCATTCGAAACCAACACACCCATGCAAACCCCAATCCACAGCAGTGCACACATTCATCGTAACATCCCATCATTCGACGCGAATGCAAACACACATCCACCTCCCTTCACTCCACAAGCATGCAAGTACATACGCTTAACTACAACAAACAATTTTACCCCAGGATGCAGCATTAATGAATTGTGTTCAAAATGGGGATTGCCTTAAAATCTTAATAAATGTTCGGTGGTAAATTTCTTTAAAAGATCCACGGGATTCGTTTACAAATTAGCTGGAGTTGACCTTGAAGTAGTTGATACGGTGAAATACCTAGGTGTTACATTCACTAAAGACTTAACTTGGGGGACCCATATACGTAAAGTCTGCGGGCAAGCATATAAAAAATTAGGATTAATTTGACGCATTGTCGGCAGAAGTGACTCCAAGGTCAAGGAACGTTGTTATCACGCTCTTGTAAGGCCCCATTTAGAATATGCATGTAGCGTATGGGATTCGTGTGAAAAAGGCCTCATTCGGGAAATTGAGAAGGTCCAACCCCGGGCAGCTCGTTTCGTGGAAACTATTACGATAAAACGAAAAGCGTCACTGAAATGCTTATGGAGTTGGGATGGGAATCATTGGAAGAAAGACGACTCAATGCTAGGTTAAACTTAATAAATAAATTCGGATCCGTATGTTTCAGCACCGAGGTCTCGAAAATTATTCGCGTTCCAACATACATAGGTCGCTTGGATCATCTGAACAAAATTCGGGAAATAGATGCCAGGACTAGCAGACTCAAGGACTCCTTCTTTCCACGGACAATACGGGATAACAACTGTAGGGTCGCACTCGGAGATAACAAAAATGCCACTTGCCACTCTCGGCGTCTAGGTAACAATTAGTTAAACTCAATTGCATGCACTTTCACTAATCTCCTGTGTGTTGTGTCAAAACCCTTCCCGCATGCCCGCATTGGGATGCCATTAAGTATTGTAATGCTGTTTAGAGTATTGTTTGCTCTGCTTTTGGTACCCTAAATTTCCCCTTCCATCCCTTGTCCCTCTCTGTGGGTGTGCCCTCCTCCCACCTGCAGCGTTGGGCCAGATTCCTCACCTTGGGTGGGAGAGAGTTTTGAGTGGAACGTTCTTGTGGTGGTGGTATTTCGCCTAGCTACTTACTAAAATCTAGCTTGCACGTTCCTGATAAATTTCTTGCTGCATCCTGTGGTAAAATTATTTGTTGTAGTTAAGCGTATGTACTTGCATGCTTGTGGAGTGAAGGGAGGTGGATGTGTGTTTGCATGCGCGTCGAATGATGGGATGTTACGATGAATGTGTGTACTGCTGTGGATTGGGGTTTGCATGGGTGCGTTAGTTTCGAATGCGGTATTTCTTTTTTCCTCTTTTGGGTGGTGACCTAACACCCCCCGCCACACGCCCTTGCGCCGGCTTGCGGGGTATTATGTAGATGTAGATGAGATTTCCTCCCTGACGTGTTGTTCCACTCTTTTCCGGTGCCTTTCGAGGACTTCCATGTAAAGCGCACTCTTCACTATCTGCTCCTAAGGAACAAACTCTTATCGCGAGAGACATTGTATAGAGGAAGGAAAAATGTGCAGATCCACGGTTCATTCGAATTGTACGATCGACTTCAACGGTCAAGCAAATATTTTTGCATTTGTGATATGCTCGATTCCGCCTTCCCCACCTCTCCTGTGTTCGTCCTCTATTTGTGTTCCTATCCTTTTTCCGTATATCTATTGCCATGTAAACGATTATATATAAAAACGCAGTAATCAACGCTAATAACGTCGGTTTAGTAGGTGATGGTAGAGCTCACTCTTGTACCAAGCCCGACGGCGTGTGAATATTCACACATCAGGGTAGGGGGGCCAGTTCCTTTCCCTGTGCCGGTTATGGTTTCCCAGGAAGATCGATTATTACATTTATATATATATATATATATATATATTTATTTGGGTCGCGGTGGTCTAGGGGGTAGAGCGTTGGACTACTGACCGGAGGGTCCCGGGTTCGATTCCCGGGCAAGGCACTTTGGGCACCTGCAGCTCCACCCAAGCTAGTTGATTTTTCGGGTACCAGGTCTTCCTGGGAAACCATAACCGGCACAGGGAAAGGAACTGGCCCCCCTACCCTGATGTGTGAATTTTCACACGCCGTCGGGCTTGGTACATGGGTGAGCTCTACCATCACCTACTAAAAACCGACCTTCGGGTTGATTACTGCGTTTACATATTTATTTATTTATTATAAGGTAATCTACCGGTTAAGGTAGGTTTTTGGAATGGACACATCTATCAAATAATTAAAAGGTTAAGGGAACATGGGCAACGGATGAGGTGAATGCAAAGAGGGATGAGAGAAGAATATGGAAGAATTTAAATGCAGACATCGGTAAATAAAGTACATAGGGTTAAACAATAAATAAAGACGGGCCACATATAAAGCAAAAGAAGAATGGCGTAAAACGCAATGCGAGAATATGGAAAGTTTACAGAGGTAGGGTGCAATTGGTGCGTTATACAGCAAGGTTAAGTTATTATCGGGAAGTAAGAAGGCAAGATCTGTGCTAACAGTAAAAGATAACTGGGGTAAGATAATAGTTGAACCAAGAAAAATCCAAGAGAGATAGAAGGAATATATAGAAACACTGTATGGTAAAGAACTTAGGCGAACAATGTTACACATAGAAAATGAGCAAGACGTAGGAGAAGATAGCTTAGGTTCAGGCATACTCGACGATGAAATAGAAAGGGCATTAAAGGAGATGAAAGCAAATAAGGCCGTGGGGGTAAACAAAATACGTGAGTAACTATTGAAATATTTTAGAAAATGTGGGAGAAAAACTATGGACTGATTCGTAGTATCTATAAGGAAGGCATCTGGCCGAAAGATTTTGTTAGATGACTGTTAGTTCCTATTCCGAAAAAGGTAAGGGCTACATCACGTGAGGACTACAGAACGATGAATTTGATATCCCACGCTGCTAAAGTTATTCTAAGGATCATCAACAAAAGGATAGAGAGCAAGGCAAATGATTACATAGGGGATGATCGTTTTTGGTTTGTGAAGAGGAGAGGTACGCATGATGCCATTGCAGTAATGAGATCACTAATCGAGATAAATATAGAATACAAGCAGGACGTTTTTGCCTGTTTCATAGATTTCGAAAGGCGTTTGCTAGAGTGAATTGGAAAATTAATGCGTGTATTGCAGAAAATAGGAATGGATTGGAGGGACAGAAGACTGATCCGCAACCTATACGTGTCTCAGACTGCTCAGGTGAGATTAGGGAACTGAGAGTCCGGATGGGCAATGTAAAATAGGAAAAGGCGTAAGGTAGGGTTTCCCATTGTCACCGGTGCTATTCAACGTATATGTGGAGGAAATGATTAAAGAGGCATGGGAAGAACTGGAGGTGTAAGTGAAATTCGGAGGGGAATTCGTAAAATCGGTTAAGTTTGCTGATGACCAGGCATTAGTTGCTCAGTCGGCTAAGGGGTTGCAAGTATTGCTGAGTGAATTGGAGGTTCAGTGCGATAGAGATGGGAAGAGAATCAATATTAATAAAACAAAGGTTTTTTAACTTTAAAGGAGTCATCCGCTTCGTGTGCAATGCAATGCAACAATTTCAGAGAGTAAAAATCATTCTCCTTGACCAGGATTCGAACCCGGATCCCTCGATAACCGGCCGAGTGATTTAGCCAGTTAAGCTACCGAGACGTCCTGTTACACTCTGAAATGTTGGGGGCTTTAAAGGAACAAGATGTTGTGACGAAATACCGTACATACAATGTCACAGGCATTCGTAGTCGTATACATGCATGTATAAAACATAGACAGCAGCACACAATATGAGAATAAATAAAAGAACACTAATACGTTATTTATTGATAATTTTGACGGAATTGTGCTCCGTCTTCCTCGGAAGATCTTATATGTTACTGGGAGTAGGGAAATACCTCTATAATTATTTGTGTCAGTTTTATTCCCTTTTTGTGGAGTGAATAGATTAGTGCTTGTTTCCAATCGTCTGGTATATTTCTTGTCAGCCAAATGTTTTGAATAATTCCATGTAATTTCTTCCTCGCCAGTTTTCAGAGAGCAACACCCAATATGAGAACAAATAAAAGAACACTCACACGTTATTTATTGATAATTTCGACGGAACTGTGCTCCCTCTTCCTCGGAAGATTAGTAAGGACTGACTGGTGGAAGGTATGTTGGAGAAAGAGAAGGGGACGGGGGAAGGGGAGAACGCATGGTGGGAGGGGTGAAATAAAGGGTTGTGGAAGGGGAAAGGGAGAACGGAGGCCAGAGGCCAGCGGAAATGGAATAAGAATGATAGGGATGTTGTGGAAATGATTCCCAAGCGGCACAGAAAACAAACAGTCAATCCGCAGACATTGCAGCTTCTACGACCCATGTGTCAACCTACAAAGTCATCATCAGGACTCAACAAGTCAAAATCCAGGCCAAGAATAATACAATGAATGTGGACAAACAAAATATCTCACTATCCCGCGTGAAGCAAATCTGCACCTGTCCACTTCAACCCTCAATTATTAGTGAACGACATTAAAACCCGGATGTTGATAGCCTTTGCACAGCCATATAAATGGAATTTCCATCGTTTTTAATTTTAAAGGGTTGTCAGATGGTGGATGGGATGCTAGGACGGAATACTATAACACCGGTTGAAGGGGGTGTTGTGGTGGGAGGCATGTTTTGGAATGGGAAGACCCGCAGACGGGGAGGAGGGATTACATGAGGCGCGATGATAGTTCACCCTGAGGTTCAGGGGTGTGGACACTGGCCTATGTAAAATGCCGGGCAGAGTTTGCAAGTCAGAAGATAGACTACATTCTGAGATGTGCATGAGGAATGGGGGAAGGGAGGGAGAGATTAAAAAGGTGGGATGGAGAGGGGTGGGGTGGTGAAAATAGGACAAGTTTTACATCTCACTCAAAAGTAAGGGAATGGGTGTGACTCTGGGGGTGGGAGGGGATTTGGAAAGAGGCTTGGTGGATTTGAGGAGATCTGATAGTTTGGCGGGCCGTTTGAAGGTAACAGAAGGGCATTTAGGAAGAAGGTTGGACGAAACGTTGTGATTTTTGAGGATGGGGTACAGGTCTTTGAGGATGAATTTAAGGGACTGCATGCCAGGGAAATAGGTGGTGCATATTGAGAGAGGGTGGGAGTCTGTGGTTGAGGGAGGATATGGGGTGTAGGATTGTTTTAGGATTTTTTTGTGAAGGAGAGAATCTGGGTATCCCCGTTGGAGGAGAGAATGGTGAAGGTTGTTCAGGTATTTGTTGAGGGATTCGGGATGGTTGCAAATGCGGTGCCCGCGGTTAGAGAGGGAGTAAGGGAGGACGCGTTTGATATGGTAAGGGTGGTAGCTTTTGAAATGAAGGAATTGTTGTTTATTAGTAGGTTTAGTACGTACCGAGGTCAGAAATTTGTTATTGGTTAGGGAATTTTTTCATCAAGGAAGGTGATCTGTGAGGATGAGAGGTTGGAAGTGAAAGAAAGACATGAGGAATCATTGAGTTGTGAAATGAAGGAATTGAGGGAGTCTATGTTGTGTGGCCAGAGTAGAAAGATGTCATCAATATAACGGAGCCACAGAAGGGGTTTTAGAGGGTAACTGAAAAGGAACTTCTCTTCTCTTTTTTATTTAACACTTCCGTGTTACTTCGAGGAAATCGTATATATGTATATATTTTATTCCCAGTTTTTATAATATCCTATCAATTTTTTTTATATCTATTTCCATGTGAATGTATGTATACAATATATATAATGATACATGCACATATATGTTGCAGAAACGGTCTATTATTATTGGTTATCTTCAGCGGCCAGAATTATAAGCTAGTGAATGGTATTATGAAAGACATCCGTTACCATCGTCCTGCTGAGTTGATTGAACCGCAGCTTACGTTACGACGCGACGTGGCCATGGGAGTCGTTAAAATGAGTTATGACACGGGAGGCGGTGAAAATGAAGGACGTGTGTATAGTTGTGCGATTTCGTGGGCAGTGTTTCCTAATCTGGTTTAGCCTCACGCCGTCGCGCCGAGGACATGCTCTCTGACCGTCTGGCAGATTTGCATCGTTTTCGCAGTCCTCGAGGCCCCTCGGTGCGAGTGTGGCCACTCAAGTGCGTCAGCAGCATCCGTTGTCGCAGCCATCCTGATCCCTTTTAGAGGCGACTGTTCCGGCAGTTGAAGCTCTTTGGGGTAATGAGACGGCCGGCCTCCTCCGCGAGAGATTACCGGGGAGAGTGAGGGAGAGGGAAAGAAGGGGCAAACAGGGGGGTAGACAGGGGGAAGGGGGCGGTGCCGCAAAAATGGGTGGCTGTGGGTTATGAATTCATGATGAGGCCGCCAGATGCTGACGTGGTGTTGGGGGCGGGGGGTGGAAATGGTGCCTGGAAGGGAGTTAATTGAGATGCAGCGGCGGAGTGACCGGGGCCGGGACGAACCCTCTCCATCCCACCCATTGCGAGGCCAACACCAATAAATCCACGAGAAATTACTTATTTATTAAATTAAGAAAACAAAGATTTTCTCAGTTCCGCCGAAACTACCACTTGCAAAATGACCTCCAGTTTTATTTATTCCATTCACCGCATTGAAACTTTTTCCATCTATTACTTGGCCTTAAAATACCGTATTTCATATTTTTACATTTATTTTTCTTTGATAATCATCTTTAATTGAATGTAGCAATTTCCCTCCTTAAAAGGTGTCCGCTTAAAAGAAATGATGGAAAATTTTTACTAATAAAATATCTTCACTCTTCTAGAAATATTGTAGCTGTTTACACCTTTATAATTGATAGACTTCAGTGTTTGTATAATCTGCAGCCAACTGATCTATTTATTTTATTAAACTCCTTACGATTTTGCAAGACTTTCTATTCTTTCACTCCACGAGAATAATTCAAACAAAAAATTTCACTTTCCGTAATATAATATGTTTCAATGAAGCTTAGCTGAATATTTTCATTATTTTCAAATTAGTTTCAACTACATGTGTCTGATAATAGCTTTTTTAATTTTGCAAATTGTAATATAAAAAAACTACATTCTTCAGACAACTTGAATGGCCAAATGCATATCGTGGTCGTTGCACCGCCAATTTTGAAGGACGATTACAAACCAACCTCGAAAACATTGGCTACGGTTCATTTAGGCACGGAAACCAGAAGAGGAGAGCCACAGGGCATACATGTTTAAAAGTAAAAGAAGATAGTAGTATAGTATTATAGTGCATATAAAGGTGGGACTATACGTTTGGGCATGATCTCATTATCATTCATTGCTCTCTAATGAGCTCTACTTGCATGGGCTTTTCCCCCCGGACGCCTTTTGAGCGGAGTAAAACTTTGAATGGCGGGTGGTGCCCCCGGAAGAGGGCTACTCCTCCGATCCCTCCGTGCAGCAGATTCAGCCCGGTCGTCGGGGTCGCTCTGAATTTCGGGTCTGACGACTCGCTCTCTTGAAGAGCAAAAGGTGAACGGGGGAAGGGTGAGGAGGGCGGCGGGGGGAGTGGACGGCGAGTGAGTGCGAGGTGATGGTGGCCGGAGGGAGGACGTCGTCGAGAGAAAGATGAGGGAGCCGCGGGAGGGAGGATACGATGGAGGCGGGGAGCGGGTTGCTCTCTGCAGGGACGGATTTTTTGAACGGTGTATTGTGCGGATAAGAGACCTGGGAATGAAATGCTATGAAGGAGGTACGGCAAGGGAGAGCCGGGGGGGGGGCAGGTTTACCACGAGGGGTTGGCGGAGGGGAGACTGTGTCCCGAGCGGCGGGTTTTAAAGGGAGCGATAACAATTATTATTATTAGGTAATCTACCGGTTAAGGTAGGTTTTTGGATGGACACAACTATCAAATAAACATTTTGTGACTCCCCACCTAGCAAACTAATCTATATCAGGTCCCTCTTCATCTCGGTGTACTTCTTTCCTCCCTTCATCCCGTCCAACATCCCTATCCTGTTCCTACCCTTACCTCGCTTGCCCAACATTCTCCCCTCTATTACCCTCTTCAACATTCCACTACCGCTCAATACGCCTTTCATCCATTTTTCCTGCCTCCATAGGATTTCTCTCAACAAACCCCTCTCCTCACCCACCATCTCTGGTACTTTCTCATTTGTTTTCCTTTCGGTCCATTTCACCACCTCCATTCTTCTCCACACCCACATTTCAAAAGCCTCCAATCTACGTCTATGCTCCTGCTTCAGTGACCACGTATCCGCGCCGTACATAACTACGCATCTATATCAGAGTTTTTACGAGTCTTGTC
Source organism: Hetaerina titia (assembly GCA_037158775.1). Classification (NCBI taxonomy): domain Eukaryota; kingdom Metazoa; phylum Arthropoda; class Insecta; order Odonata; family Calopterygidae; genus Hetaerina; species Hetaerina titia. The sequence goes on from CM073776.1 coordinate 100,520,395, forward strand.
TTAACATCCCTACTCAACGTCCCCGTCATCAACTCCCTCCTCCTTGAGAAAGCCTCCTTGCCTAGCGCAATTCTTCTCCTTACGTCCCTACCACTTTGACCGTATTGGTCCAAAACACTTCCGAGATATGTAAACTGCTCTACCTGCTCTATTCTTTCCCCGCCTATTTTAATATTTAGCTTAGCCTTTTTCTTTCTGGAAAATCGCATAACCTTTGTTTTATTAATATTGATTCTCATCCCATATTTATCGCACTGAACCTCCAATTCACTCAACAATGCTTGCAACCCCTTGGCTGACTGAGCAACTAATGCTTGGTCATCAGCAAACCTAACCGATTTCACGAGTTCCCCTCCGACTTTCATTCCTACCTCCAGTTCTTCCCATGCCTCTTTAATCATTTCCTCTACATATACGTTGAACAGTGATAACAATATAAAACGTCTTTTTTGGGTCGTGATTGAGACTATGTAGATCCGGTCTCTTCATCCCCCAACCCCTCGCCGTTTACATGCGCAAATACATCAGGAATCATTACAAAAAGACGAGTGTAGAAAATGATCGTATTTATTGTAGAAAAATATAAAATAAAATGTATTAAAAATAATAATAAATAAATAAAAGAAATGATACTATGGGGAAAAGGCTTTGGGTAGAGAGTGAAATATGTTGACATTTGTAGGAAAAGCGCAACTGTTGCGAACTGATATCCTTAACGAAAAAGTCCTCTATAGCAGCACGGGTAGGAAATCAGTCGAGGGGCGATGGACAAGGTTGGGGAAATGTGCGGGTTGAGGGAAGGAATCCGGTGATAAGTGTCCGAGGAAAGGACGCGCAAGAGTGGGCGAAGGAGTATTGGGGACGAGGGGAGGTGAAGGAGGTACTTTTGAATGACATTTCTCAATTGAGTCGTCTTTTGAAGGAGCTAACCTTTTTCTCGGTTCCTCTTCAGGCCTTTTCTGTGATATGAAATGGAAAGATCAAGTTTAAAACAATACGGACTTAGTAAATGATACATCTTTGATATTAAAATCTGAGTTCGACTCTTTATGTAATGCCATGATGAAGCTATTTTAAATTCTCCGTTTACTGAGTTAACACCCTAATTAGCTTCTGAGATTGTTCTTCTTGTAATACCAAACACTTTCTACGCCGTTGTACGTAATAATAAATGCTGTTTCGTGAGTTAATGGCGATGAATGCTCATCCACCTTGTCTGTTACTTGTGTCTTCTCTATCTTCCCATACTGTCATAAAATTAGACTGTGTCAAGCTTTGAGTAATTTTAATTTTATAAATGAGTACACTTACAGTTAGCATTACCACCCTTGAGTCTCCAAATGTCATAGTGGCAACTCCCCACGCCAGGGCAACCCCCCAAGGCCGCCGCCAATCGGAGACTCTCCACCGAGCCTCGCAAGTGCTCCCTCGTCGACCGTCCCCACTGCCCAGCCTACTCCCACCATCCGAACCCCCCACCAACTTTCCACCTATCCACCCCCCAAAAACTGAGCGTAAATGTGTTACTCTGGATAATTCCTGAATCTCACCCGAAGATGAAGCACAGCCGAGAGACCTGTGCCGTGCGATAAATGCATACGTTGATGTGGAATAACTAAGTTGATTTTAATAGTTATTTTAGCAAGTTGTGTATCAGCCCCCTACTTAATGAAGGCAACAGGGAACCCCATGGCCTTTTGTATTTTAAATAATTTTATGAGTGTGAGAAAATGAACTGGGCTGAAAGAAAGGGGGGAACCGTATGTGTGGCAGGGGGCGAGAGAGCGGTGTCGAGAGAAGAGGCAAGGCCAAGAGATGCGGGAGGTGATGGGAGGCGATGGGATGCTGGGGACCGCAGGGGATGCTGGGAAAGTGGGCCGGAGTGGGGGAAAACAATGTGCACTTTTAATAAATTTGTGGGAGGCTGAAAATATGCAGTACTAAAGAACCCGTTACTGCAACGTTAGGATTTAAGAAAAGTTTGTGTCGCCCGAATTAGAGTTCACGAGTTCACTACACGTGGTGTAGTTCCAGATTCCAACAAAAACATAAACTAATCGGACACTAGAGTTAATAGCGTTTACATAGCGTTTTATTTGAAATATCCATTAAAACTAGTGCACGCCGCCTTAATCTTCGAATGTACTTCCAAATCTCATAAATACATCGGTTCCTGTGCTAATATTTTTTTGACCTGTAATTTCGGTCATTCGTTCCAGCTGGAATTACTCTTCTTCCACTCTTTCATCTGTGCTCATCTGACCTTCTCCGAGATGTTGTAGCGATTAACGTGGGATTTCCCCGCCATACACCTCTCAACCATTTTGCTGCCTTCGAATTTCGCTCAACATCTTCCTCTTCCCTGCCTCATTCAACACACACTCATTTGTTTTCGCCTCTATGGAATTCTATTTCCATGCACGGATACTATATATTGATGGAGTAGGATATATTCGGCACCCTCCGATAACTTAGTAAACTCATTGATCACATCCAAAGTGATATTCCGGCGCCCCAACCTAATGGTACGAGTGCTGATCTGACCATTGGTCTAACATGAAGAGGAAGTAATGGAAAAATCGCAGGAAGCACTGATGGACATACCGAAAACCGAATATAAAAAATGTTTCGAGGGTTGGATCAAGCGCTGGCATAAGTGTGTTGCAGTCGATGGGGATTACTTTGAAGGGGACAATATAGATTTAGATGAATAAACTTGTATTTTTAATTTTCTGAATAAATTCCGGGAACTTTTTGATCAAGGTAGTATGTGCATTGTAAGAGTGACCAGTGATCACACTGGACCGTTGCCACCAGGAAAATAGCTTAATTGCAACGAAGTATGTAAATAAATAACATGTATATAGAGGGCTACTGCGTTGTTTACTATTTAATCTTTATTGACAGAAGGCTAAACTTCGTTCGCAACCACGTGGGACAGGTGCGAACGCATATCCGCATTTCGAAATAAATATTGACTTTAATGCCTATTGGACTGTTTGTCAATATGGTGAGGAGAGATAAAGCCGAACTAGTGTCTTTTCAGACTGACCGTAGGGAAATAGGGGTTTTTTTATTCGGAGTTTTTCAATACTTTATTACAATTGAATTTTTGATCATTCCCCATTTTTAAAACTAAAAATTGCTAATGGACGAGTACGATTTTGCTATATTTGTTTTTTTATTTCTTTATTTATTCTCACTATACTCCTGTAAAATTGCATACATTTTTATTTTAATGGGATGAGCATTTTTCACCGGCATTTTCAATGGTGATGGAGCTGTATGTTTCCACTGTCGTTTCTGCTTCTTGATGAAAAAGGCCGTCTACGCTGAAGTGAATATCTTAGTGCCTCTTAATATGTGACTTAGGTAATTCAATCGTGCTAGGCAGTTAATAAGATAATACAATAGTAAATCCTCTTTTAGTTGAGGTTTATAATATAATTATACGTCCAAATAATGTTCGTCTAGTTATCATTTTGTATATTGAGAATCAAATAAATTTGTTTTTGTTGTGTAATAATTGATGCAGAATCACAAGAATTTGCTTCTATACTAATAAATCTTTTCTTTTTCATATCTTTATTTCCCCATGATCCCTATGGATCCCTTCATGCTTGGTTAAACGGGCATATTTCAGGGATACACCCGCTAAAGAAAACTGGCATTGTCATCATCCATGGTTCTAAAGCCATTCATTTCGGAGTAATTGGTTGAGGTGACTCAGGGTTAACAGTTCGTTAATTCTCCGGCGCCTGGGCATGGAATGTCCGATACTCTTGATCTCATCTATCTTATTATCAACTTCAAGCATTGTCATGAAGGTATTTGACACCTCGTAGGAACTAGTATTAAAAGGTCTCTGCATGGACAATCTTGTAAAAAGACGTACCCCCCTTGGGCAGTTTCCTATCTCGTTTCAATTACAACTGTACGAACTAGATTACTGACCAGAAATAGTGAAGACACGGGTTATGTATAGCAATCCCAATGTATTTTACATTTGGCAATAACTCATAATTAAACATACTTTCCGAAATTCCGTCGTCGATATTTTTTCAAAAATTGTCGTTACCATTTTCTAAAATACGAGTTGATAGTCCTAGAAAAAGTTGAAATGTTTTTTATTTTGTCTCACTTCAAGATTACGTGAAAACGCGGTTATTGCACTTAACGTATGTGAGAACTTATGAATGTATCGTAAACACATGTTTACATTGATTTTGAGAATACCAGTGAATTTGAGGAAGTGAAAAATTCTCTTCGTGTGCAATTTAATTTGCGAACGTTAAAAAGAAGACTTCTGGATTTATTTGCAATTTTGTATAGTGTTGTACGAATAATAAATGAATGTATACCACGAAAACATTCCTGACAGTCGTGTTCTTGGGAATGGGGGCGGTTTATCTTGGGTGAGCCTAATCTGGCTGTGCTCTTAGGCCCCGGGAGACATACATAGGCGACGAAATCCTCAAACTGGCAGCGGCGGCCTATGGTCGGGAGGCGGAGGAGGCGGAGGGAGGGGCGAGGGGTGGGGGAGGATTGGCGCTGCAGGGCGGTGAAAAGTCGTCCCTTAATTGGTGAGAGGGAGGGGGGGGGACACCGCTGCTGGAGTTGGAAGGTGTTGCGGGATGGAGTGCTGATGTAATTCATTTCTGGGCTTTACGAATTCACGCCGTTCGCTTCCCTGGACCACCGCGCACCATACACACACACACAAGCGCGACGCATTCGAGTATTTTTTCTGGGGCTATGTGATCTTTTTGTCCGCGCCTTTTTCTTCGCTCGTTAGTGTTTTCTATCAATTCCCGAGGGAGGGAATGAGAGCACCTCCGCAACTGTGGGCGCCTGGCCTTCCTCTTTCGCCCCCGAGTCTCGCCCCTTTCCTCGCCATTTCGCTCTCCGTCCCCACCCACTTCATTTCATTATCAAGAGTGGCCTGTGCTACATTGCACACGTCACGCAAATATACAGTTTTCAGGAAGCGGTATTTGTGCCTAATTGGGATACTTTTCGCGGCACTTTTGGATCCACCCGTCAATTAATTCGCGAATCGGTTTAAAGCACAGTATTCCCCGACGCGCGCACGGCTAATTGCATGGTCTGGCAGTTCACGGGTGAACACAGAAAGCTTTCGTTTTTCGGGATAGGAAAAATTAAATACACTGTTAATTTTAAGTGTTGAGTGGGAAGGTATTACCAACCATTCCTTTAATTACTTGTTACCTTTCCACAACACAAAAGTTGTATCTAATTTTTACTACTTAGTTTTTAATAATGTAATTTAGTTAACTCATTGAGGCCAAATTTGTATTCATAGAATAAGACATGTGTTGGCTCACGTGTTCGTGCACGATGCATTAGTGAAAGAGACCATATTTGGTTGTTGTTTTTACAAAATCGATACTAGCTAAATTATCTCATACCTCAGCTGACAATACAAATTTATAAAGAAGAAATAATTTGCATCTATATGATCATGAACTAACGTTGATAATGTTGTTATAATATCCCTGTTATAATACGAATTATATATTAGTTATTATTTAATTACGATCCCTCGTATTATAATTTGCCCTGATGATGCCTGTAAAATACGATTGTAGTATTGTAATAGATTTCTGCGGATAATTTAACCGGTTAAGAAGGTAGCAGTCACTTAACCTTTTGCGCCTCTTCCTCCACTCCCCCTTCGCACCATCTATTAACTCTCTAGGGGTGCAATTTGAGTGTTAAAATTGGTGGAGTGATTAATGTTTAATTTCAATCTCTCGGTGATTTATGGCATTGAAATTATGGAGTGCACCCCGCAGCCAACAGCCGCATCGACTATCACCGCGCCTCATTTTGAACCGCCTCTGCCCAAGAATGCCTCCGTCCAATATTCACCGATTGCTCCAATGTGTCCTTGCCCTTCGGGCGCACCGCTAACACTCAAAACCCTCGAGTCAGAATTCATTCATCTGGCTCCTAGGGGCATGACCCCATCTAATCCTGAACCGTGCCCACTAGGTGGGGCAAACCCCGCTGCCCCTCCCGATCACCCCTCCCACCCTCCCCCTTCCTTCACCAGTCCTGACCCTCACCCTCAGTTTTCTACCTCCCGTTGAGAAAGATGGTCGGGCCACCGACATATTCATTTACTTTGTGTGTTTATAAGTTTTATATATCATCGCCACTTTTGGGACTGACCATATATTAACTGTGGTATTCTGCCATCTTCTAATACCCGCCACTTACTACCAATTCCCAACCCAACGCTACCTGCACCTCAATAAACATTATATACTGCCTCTCCTCTAATTTCTGCCCTGTCTTCTACGTAAGTGATTGCATCACCACCCTTTCCCCCCGCATGAATAGCCACCGCTATTCCACCAAATCTCCCTTAATTATCCCATCCCTACACACACTGCTTCCCACAACCAATCTTTCGATGACTACTCTCTGATTCGGTGACTGAAACCCTCCCCAAATCTTCAAGTAGCATCGGGGTGAGAACCCGCGAGATGGCTCATATTTAGGTGGCACAGTCTTTTAAACCTCTCTGGCTGGACCAAGCCCAATGAATCCATCCAATCGCCGCCTACACATCCCCTCCCACCCCCTCGTCCGTTTCCTATTCGTCCTTTACCTCTCCTTCCCTCACCCTTCCTCTGTACATGCCATTCAAACATGAAAAACTGAATAAATATATTTGTTGTGTGTGTGTATATGTATACATATGCATACACATAAATTCACAGTACGCACTCGCCAGCCAAACACGAAACAACAAAAGATGAAAAATGACTTACACAAGAAAATGTCCGCTGTTTAAGTTCATGTATGTTTAGAAGGAGGCACGGTAGAGAAATGAACGAATACACTCTTGTGTGGAGTTCTGCAAATAAGTGAGAATAGTCCGCCTATCTTTCATTCCTTTACACATATTTGCACTAATTTGCTGCCGCTTCTTTTCTCGGAATCTACTGATTTTCATTCACTCAAAGATTTGTCAATAAATGCATCAGAATCTGACGATATGCCATGCTGCTATTTCATTTTATGAATTTCAGCTTCCGTGTGATTTTAGAATTTGATTTTATCCAAATAAAATTTTATCTCATACTCTAATCAATGGGTATTTTTTGCTAAGCACTTGAATATTATTTCTAGCGACATTCTTAGAAGGTGGTAGAGCATTACTATCGAGGCAACACTGTGGGATCATAGTAGTGCGATATATACTTGGAATCCCAAGGAAATTTTAATTACATAATAAATAGGAGTGTAATTATAGAAAAATATGGAACATATAATGAATTTGAAAAAAAAACAACTTTCAGAATGATCAGTTGAAACTTGAGTCGATGACAGTTAACAGACAGACAGTTAGGTTTTGTTCGGTAAAAAGTGTTGTCCCATGCTCAAGAAAGAAATTATGCAAACTTGTGTTTAATTTTAATCTTGAGAAACAATTTAAGCTTTTTTTAGAGCGTTTTTATTTTGCGTGATTGCATTGGAATAAAAAACCAGACGAAGTGATTTTATTCGATGGGTAGCGAACATACCCTTCGATTCAACCCCACCTGATTGATTGCATACTAATTACTTAATCCTAATCGATGAACTGAGAATATGTTTCCAAGTCCTCGGTCAATGTGATCTATCTGCTTCGCCGTATTTCACTGAGCAACCAGTTGATTAGGAGTGAGGAGTTGACATTAAAAATGGAAGAGTAAAAAGAAATGTAATAGGTTAACATCTATATCATGGCGGATCTATATTAAATCTATGAGAAGCGATTAGTGGCCATCTCCGCCAATGCCAATCGCCCCTCCCCTTCACTCTTGGCACGCTTCCCATTCCATCGGACGGAGGTTGACGGCAGTGGACGGTGCTGTCGGGGTTGGGTGGGACCCCTGGTCAGTCGATCGAAGTGCTGGATTTGGCGCCGAAAGCGGAATCGGTGGCTCCTCTCAAAGAATGAATATTTAAAAGAATTCCTTGACAATATGAGAACATCATTATTTTTCATCCCTTCCCTTCCTCCTGCATAAGCATTGCTTAAAAACAGCCGCCTGACACGCTTGCATTATCTAAGTTTGCAAAATTTTTTTATGAAAATGTTTCATTTATCTAAAAAATAAATACATAAAATACAATGAATATGTCAAACTCAAATTGTGATAAATAAACGAATTCCACAATTTGAAATAATGCATTAAATAACATGCAAACTCCGGAGTAGAAAGCAATGACTATAGCAATTGGAACATAATATATATTAATAATAATGCTCTCTAAGTGTTTAAAAATTTTTACTTATTTCTGGATGCAGATAGACGAAAAAAACTTGAGATTAAAATTATATAGTATTTTAGGAAAGCTTCGTAGATTAAAACCTTTAAGTGATGGAGCTGTGCTCGAGAGAGCAAATACATTTGGTCCTGGCCCATGGGTCCTCTATGGGTCGCAGAGTTAGGAGCCAGACGAAAGGCAGGCCGCGCAGCGTTTGTTCCTCAGCGAGGCGGCTGCGAAGGAGTCTGACCCCTTGTGGGGCGGCCATTCCGGTGATTGTGCTCAGTTAAAAATACTACTGAATTAGGAAGTCACCTTAATTATATATCCCAAGAAATAAGATGGGAATAATGAAGAATATGTGTCCAGTCAACTACAGGAACTGGCTCACTGTGGCGTGTAATGGCGGCGGTAGAGATATGGCTTCCGCTGTCGTCATCACACGAAACCCTTGCAAAGAGGAATCAACAACAGCAGTAGAGGAACACGCGTGCAAAAACCAAGAACAGGAACTTGGAATCCTAGGGCGATGTTGAGGACAGGAACATTAGAAAATTAAAGCAAGATATCTTCTGATACGTCCATGAAAATATTACATGGCAAACAAATGAACAAATTACGCGCTTATGTTTATTTGAATTTAGAGGTTTTATTTTTTGACAGTTATCTATCATAGATTGTCAAATGTGAGCTTATGAAATTATTGAGTACGAGTTATCGTTGACCGCGGCACATGCTTCTCCATTGGAATGCTGGCATTCATTTCTCGACCGAAATTTTTCAATAAGAATTTGGTTCTCCCATCGACCCAAATGAAAGAAAATTGAAATGCATCGCTTGCTGCTCTTGAAGCCGATCCCACTTGTTTCAGTCGATTTCGGTCCTTATTTAGATTACAGTATAGTATATCATATAGGACGAGAAAATGACATCCGTGGATATTAGAAAGGGTACACCAGCTATGGAATGCCCTTCGGCGCCGTCGTGGACTTTAACCGGCATAAAAAATGATATAGGAATGAAATATCCCCCGGCAGTGTCGGGGAGAGTGAAGATTGAAAAAGAGGGAGGGGAGGGGATTGCGGAGAGTGAGCAATGGATTCGGGAGAGGGAAGGGAGTACAGGTTGACAAAGGTTTATGGAGGGAAAGCAATGATATTAATTCAATTGACCCGGGAGCATCGGTGGACATTTCCCAGGCATTTGATAATTTTACTTCCGATGATGAGAGAAAGGTGCCTATTGCAATTCACCAGTTATCCCTAGAGGTTTGATCTAATTGTTCCAATTTTGGGTATCTCTCAATCTTTAGGGCGTGCTGGTATCGACAGATATATCCTAAAAACTGTGCGGCTGTCCAGGAAGTAACTGCTTGGTGTCTAAACATCCCTACACATAGTATGCATCATGTGTGTGCAGACTGTGGTTCTTCCTTTACTTGGCTCACTGCGACATGTTAAAATGTGCACTGCAATATAAAATCCCACGAGACGTTACTAGGTTTTTACTGGTGACAGAAGAACTGTTCACTTCTTTTTCACTAGTTTCACTGGTACTGGTTTTCAGTAGTCTGACCTGAAGAAGACCTCGGCGTAGGCCGAAAGCTTAAACAATCTATAATGGGAGTGTCCTTTTACGTGTTCTCTATTTTATTCTGTGTTTTATTATGCCATCCAAATGTTACATTGCTCTCTTATATTGCTGCTATGGTGAGTCTGCTATGAGTAAATCAAGAGTTTACGAGTGGTATTAACCTTTCCAAGAAGGCCGCGAAGACCTTGAAGATGACGAACGCCCTGGACGCCCCAGCACATCAACAATCGATGAAAACGTGGAAAAAGTGAAAGAAATGGTTATGAACGATCCCCGAATCAAAATTAGAGAGGTCGTTGATGATGTTGACATATCGATTGGATCACGTCATGACTTTCTTTTAAATTTTTTGGGTATGAAACGCGTGACAGCAAAATTCGTTCCAAAATGGTTGAATTTTGAACAAAAACAGCGGCAAATGGAAGTTGCTCAGGAGTCACAAAATGAAGTGAACGACGATGCAGAATTGCTGAAACGTACTATAATAACAGGTGATGAAACATGAGTTTATGGATATGACGTTGAAACTAAGGCTCAATCATCCCAGTGGAGGCATTCTGGCTCGCCAAGACCGAAAGTGGCTCGACAAGTGCGGTCGAACGTGAAGGTTATGCTCACTGTGTTCTTCGATATTAATGGCATAGTGCATCATGAAATCCTGCCGCCAGGTCATACGGTCAATAAGAAGTACTACCTACAAGTTCAACGCCGTTTCCGTGAAGCAATCCGAAAAAAATGCCCGGATCTGTGGAAAACCAATTCATGTCTTTTGCATCTCAATAATGCTCCAGCTCACACTTAATTGCTTGTTCGTGAATCTTTGGCCAAAAACAATACTGTAACGATTCCCCAGCCTCCATACTCGCCAGATATGGCTCCGTGTGACTTTTTCCTATTTCCAAAAATTAAGAGAACCTTGAAGGCCCGCCGTTTTACAGCCGTAGATGACATTAAAAGCGCATCGCTGAAAGAATTAAAGGCTATCTCAAAGATCGAGTTTAAGAAGTGTTTTGGGGATTGGAAGAAGCGCTGGCACAAGTGCATAATCTCCAATGAGGACTACTTATAATGGGGATGTTTGGAGGTGACAACATTAATGTATAAGAATAAATAAATATTATTGTCCGAAAAATTAAAATTCTCATTATTTTTATAACACGCCTCGTATATAGCTTCTTTTGCGATTTTATTTCACAATTTTCAAGACAAAAACACGCAGATGATTTGCTTCGAGCTCCAAAAACTAGCATCATTTCATTTAAAAAACCCGTTATTTAAAGATTGTTATGTTTTGAAAAGTCAAAGTTCAAGGTCCAAATAATGATTCTAAAACGGGCACCGAGGATCTGGGATACCTTTGCAAGAAGCTGGTTTGAATCAGTGAAGTCTATGTTTTCCAATCCATAAATATCGGAGTGATGAGATCCAAAGTAGAAGGAGGTGAACTGGACGGCTTTGGCCGTGGGAGCGACAGTGGGGCGACCGGGATGATAAATGGAATGCAATCCCGATTTCGGAAAAGAGATTCTGCGGGGAGGAGAGAGCTGCTCAGCAGGGGAAGCGAGAAGATAGCTGGACCAGAAACATGGAGGGCTGCGGAATAAATGGAGAACGTACGAGTCCACATTGCTGGCGTGGAACTCAAATATCTATTCCACTAGGCTTTTAAATATGTCTAATGCACGATTGGAAATCAGATATACGAGGGTCATCCGGAAAGTAGTACCCGTTCGTGAAATAAAGACACAAAAGTAAATATTAACAAACATAAAAAATTTTATTTGAAAGAGGATACTTTAAACTACTTCTCAACATAATCTCCAAGCAAATTAAGGCATTTGTCATAACGTGTGACAAGTTTCTGTATTCCTGCTGCATAGTCCTTCGCCGCCAGCTCATTGAGATACAGGGTCACTCCTTCTTTAAGTTCTTCATCGCTGTCAAATCTTTTTCCTGCCAAAAAGTCTTTAAGCTTTGTAAAGAGATGAAAATCTGAAGGGGCCAAGTCCGGGCTATACGGTGGATGGTCGAAAGTTTCCCATTTGAATTGCTGCAAAAGTTTTTGTGTTATCCCAGCTGCATGAGGCCTGGCATTGTCATGAACGAGAATGACACCAGTAGACAATAGACCTCGCCGCCGATTTTGTATTGCCCGCCGTAATTTCTTTAATGTTTCACAATACGCATTGGCATTAATAGTGTCTCCACGGGCCATAAAATCAATAAGCAATACACCTCGTCGATCCCAGAAAATGGTTGCCATGAGTTTCCTGGTGGACAGAACTGTCTTGAATTTTTTTGGTTTGTTTGGTGAATGAGCATGATGCCACTCCATTGACTGTCGTTTACTCTCAGGTGATGCATAACAAACCCATGTTTCGTCACCAGTAATTATGCGAGTCAAGAAAGAGTCTCCTTCATCAGAATAACGTCCCAAAAACGTCAGTGCTGCAGCCATACGCTTGGTTTTGTGCTCATCTGTAAGCATGCGAGGGACCCATCTTGCACAAATTTTTGCATAATGCAGATGGTGTTTAACAATTTCATGAACAATTGTTCGAGAAACATTGGGAAAATGCTCACAGATGTCATCAATTGTGACGCGCCGATCGTTCCTCACGAATTCGTCAACTGAGCTCACCAGTTGGTCTGTAATGACAGACGGTCTCCCCGAACGCTCATCGTCGTGTGTGTTCCCCCTCCCCATGTTGAAGAGTCGACACCACCACCGAACAGACGACTCGTCCATTACATTGTCTCCATAGACCTCCTTTAATTGGCGATGAATATCACATGGGCGAACGTTTCTTGCATTGAGGAATTTAATCACTGCCCTCACTTCACAACTGGCGGCGTTCTCAATTTTTTAAACATTGTAAACAATCACAGAAACAACACAGGCAATGCTAGCGTCACGCAACTTGGCTCAGAGAAGGCAGACAAGCCACTAAATCTATCTGACCTCGTCCAGCGGCTACCCGCGTCGTCAGCACTTCATGCGGCACGAACGGGTACTACTTTCCGGATGACCCTCGTAATACTGATTTCATTGTGAGGAAAATCAAGTAGGGGTTGCGATGAATTACCAACGTTCAAAAAACCATTGTTAAAACCAGCATTCAAAAAACTCCTAAAAAAAATCAATCGTCGTGGTGGCTATGGCCTTCGCCCACTATTAATTAATTAACAGATGGTATTTCCCACCCACATTCCTCCGGAGGGTTATAGCGATAGGAATTCGGCTTGAGGGTGTTCAATGGCGCTGATGAACATGATAAAGTTCCCCATACTCTTTATGAGGAACTTATCATGTTCCCATACTATGTTCCGTACGTATGACGTAAATGTCATACTCTTATGGTTACGTACCGTATGTTAGCGCAAGATGTGGTAGGACTTCGAATAACAGTTTTCATGTGAACAGATCTCCCATCCCTAGTCTGTGCATCACTATTGGCAGAAAAAGTCAAGGTTTCATCTGCGACATGCAAATGGACCGAGCTGAGGGCCGTTAGGGATTGATGGGGGTAATTGGGTAGGGGCAGGGTGTCCAGGAACGGAGTAAAGGTTAATGCGAGCCGGCATCAGCCCACTCACTCTTAACGACGGAATGCGCCAAGGGGCTGCCTAGTGCAACGTCCCATCCAGCGGACTCAACTTGAAATGCTCTTTACGTCTTACCCACCAATTACAACACCCTACCGCACTAACCCCATCTCCGCCGTTGAGCTATTAAAATTAATGCTATCATTCAAACCTGAAGCGAAATTCCATTTGTGTTGTAAAATATCATTCACGTGTCGAGGAACAGCCAAGGCAAAAGAACGAAAACCGAATGAAAGGAAGAAATCTAAATATTTGAAACACCCACCTGATTCAAATTTTCCGCAAACGCTGTGCTATTGATTCTTTAAAATCATTTTGCAATTCAGAATTATGATATCAGTTCTCGTTTTTTAGATAATTAGTGAAAACTACAATAAAAAATTCACTTGATCAACACGCAACATTCTCATTGGGTGGTAGGGAACTCGGCGGGCTCTTCAACATGACGTCAGATCACATTTCAGTGTCCGCAAATAAGTGTTAATGCTATTTGTACCCATGGTTCCGTGTTTGGTATACACAAATTGTTTTAAAGAATAACCTATACTGTCTATTTTAGAACACTATGTTGTATGCCAAAGAGGATAGGCTGAAAACTTAGCTTAATGATAGCTAAGAGCCGAAACAAAACTTTAAAAACCTTACACACACACGTATATATCATAACGTGAGACGTCTTTTAGTAATTTATTATATGAAAACTAAATTTCGGATGAAGGGGTCTGTAAAAAGTACTTACATGAATTGTATTAAAAAGCATTAGAATAAGATCTATCTTCACGATACAGTGAAATTTATTTTGTTAATTAAAAGATAAACCATTTCCATCATGGTGTAAACTTAATTTTATTGACAGCTAATTGATATCGAGAAAGAGTTAATATATACATACATCCCTTCCACGGACTACAATCATGTAAGGGGTGGAAGGGCTTGTGTGTTCCGATGACCCCTAGAGGTGTGCTGGCGGGAGTAATAATAATTGCTCCTGGAAGGGTCACCCATGCCAGATAGGTCGAAGGTAAGGATCCAGACGAAAGGTAGTCCACGCAGCGTCTGTTCCTCAGTAAGGCGGCTGCAAAGGCGTCTGACCCCAGTGGGGCGGCCATTAAGTGATGGTGTCACGTTAAAAACACTATTGAGGAAGGCAACGGGAAACCACCTCAATTATCATTCCCAAGAAAATAATGATGGACGCAAAACAGAAATTGAGTCCTGGCAACTGCGGGACTCGGCCCAAGGTGCCGTGTGTCGTGCCCGGCAGCGGGGGAGGCAAGGCTTCCGCGGTCGTCATCCCACGAAACCCTTGCAGGGAAGAAATAACAGCAGCAGGGCAGAAAACGAAGAAGAAGACGAAAGTAGTTAGAATAGAAACATGGAACGTCAGGACAATGTCGAGGACAGGAAAATTAGAAAATATTAAGCGAGAGATAGAAAGAGGTAATATAGATGTTTTAGGTCTCTGCGAGGTGAGATGGAAGGAGACCTGAGGGGACGAGAGCAAACGAGGGGTTGCCGTAATATTAAATAAAGGGGTAGGAAGAAGCATAGTCAACATAGAGCAAGCAACTGATAGAATTTTACTCGAAGAGATAAAAGCAGAGCCGACGAACTGGGTCATTGTTCAGATATACATGCCACCGAGCAATTACAAGGAGGAAGAAGTCGATAGGATGTACGAGGAGTTAGAGGATATAATAGCGTGTGTTCCTGCAGGGAAACCTTTGATAGTGATGGGGGATTGGAATGCGACGGTAGGCGAAGGAAGAGAGGGTAGTGAGGTGGGGGACTATGGGTTAGGAACGAGGAATGAACGCGGGGAGAAAGCGAATGAATTCTGCAAGAGATAGGGGTTAGTCATCACCAACACATGGTTTAGACACCACAAAAGGCCTAGGTATACATGGAAAATGCCAGGCGACTCAAAAAGGTATCCGTAAGATTATATTATGGTAGGGCACAGGTTTAGGAACAGTCTAATAAATTCGCACAGTTTTCCAGGAGCGGATGCGGACTCTGACCACAATTTAGTTGTTATGAAATGTAACGTCCGTTTCAAAAGGATAAGGCAAATGCGGCGGTTTAGGAAATGGAACGTAGAGGCATTAAATGGATTAACGAGCAAGGAGTATCAGCAGGCTGTTGAGAAAATAATGGATGGCGGTAAAGAACTGAGTACAATCGAAGAAAAATGGGAATGTATCAAGCAAGGGATATCGGAAGCAGCAAAAGACAATATAGGAACCGTTAACGGGAAAAGGACAAGGAAAACATGGGTAACGGATGAGATGATTGCAAAGATAGATGAGAGGAGAAGATGGATAAATATAAACACAGAGTTAGGCAATATGAAGTACAAAGAGTTAAACAATAAATTGAGAAGGGCCACAAATAAAGCAAAAGAAGAATGGTGGAAAACGCAATGCGAGGATATGGAAAGTTTACAGAAGAAGGGTGAAATTGGTGCTCTATACAGCAAGGTGAAGTTATTATCGGGATGTAAGAAGGCAAGATCTGTGCTAACAGTTAAATATTAGTGGGGTAAGATAATAGTTGAACCAGGAAAAATCCAAGAGAGATGGAAGGAATACATAGAAACACTGTATTGGTAAAGAACTTAGGCCGACAAGGTTAGACATAGAAAAGGAACATGACGTAGAAGAAGATAGCTTAGGTCAAGGCATACTCGACGATGAAATAGAAAGGGTATTAAAGGAGATGAAAGCAAACAAAGCCGTAGGGGTGGACAAAATACCTGTAAAAATGTTGATATGTTTAGGAAATGCGGGAAGAAGGCCCTATATGGACTGATTCGTAGTATCTATGAAGAAGGAATCTGGCCGGAAGATTTTGTGAGATCGGTGTTAGTTCCTATTCCAAAAAAGACAAAGGCTATATCATGTGAGGATTACAGAACAATAAGTTTGATATCCCACGCAGCTAAAGTTATTCTCAGGATCATCAACAAAAGGATAGGGAGTAAGGCAAATGATTACCTAGGAGATGATCAGTTTGGGTTTAGGAAGGGAAGAGGTACCCGTGATGCCACTGCAGTAATGAGATCTCTAATTGAGCATAATATAGAATACAACCAGGACGTTTTTGCCTGTTTTGTAGATTTCGAAAAAGCGTTTGATAGAGTGAATTGGGAAAAATTAATGGGTGTATTGCAGAAAATAGGAATGGATTGGAGGGACAGGAGACCGATCCGCAACCTGTACATATCTCAGACTGCTCAGGTGCGAGTGGTGAACGGACAGTCCGGAAGGGCAGTGTTAGGACGAGGGGTAAGGCGGGGTTGCCCATTGCCCCCGGTGCTGTTCAACGTATATGCGGAGGAAATAATTAAAGATGCATGGGAAGAACTGGAGGTAGGAAGAAAAGTCGGAGAGGATTTCGTAAAATCGGTTAGGTTTGCCGATGACCAAGCATTAGTTTCTCAATCAGCCAAGGGGTTGCAGGAATTGCTGAGTGAATTGGAGGTTCAGTACGGTAAATATGGGATGAGAATCAATATCAATAAAACAAGGGTTATGCGATTTTCTATAAAGAAAAAGGCTAAGCTAAATATTAAAAAGGCGGAGAAAAAATAGAGCAGGTAGAACAGTTTATATATCTCGGAAGTGTTTTGGACCAATACGGTCAAAGTGGTAGGGACGTAAGAAGAAGAATTGCGCTAGGCAAGGAGGCTTTCTCAAGGAGGAGGGATTTGATGACGGGGACGTTGAGTAGGGATGTTAAGACAAGACTCGTAAAAACTCTGATATAGATGCGTAGTTATGTACGGCGCGGATACGTGGTCACTGAAGCAGGAGCATAGACGTAGATTGGAGGCTTTTGAAATGTGGGTGTGGAGAAGAATGGAGGTGGTGAAATGGACCGAAAGGAAAACAAATGAGAAAGTACCAGAGATGGTGGGTGAGGAGAGGGGTTTGTTGAGGGAAATCCTATGGAGGCAGAAAAAATGGATGAACGACGTATTGAGCGGTAGTGGAATGTTGTAGAGGGTAATAGAGGGGAGAATGTTGGGCAAGCGAGGTAAGGGCAGGAACAGGATAGGGATGTTGGACGGGATGAAGGGAGGAAAGAAGTGCACCGAGATGAAGAGGGACCTGATATAGATTAGTTTGCTAGGTGGGGAGTCACAAAATGTTTATTTGATAGTTGAGTCCATCCAAAAATCCTACCTTAAACGGTAGATTACCTAATAATATATATATATATATATATATATATATATATATATATATATATATATAAATTCACTGATAGTCATAATAAACACAGAAACCAAAACACACAAAAGAGGGACTCACTGGTTCTCGAATTTTCGGCGGTAGGAACAGTTCTGTTCCTAATTCCTCTTGAGAAAGGTGGTTGGACCACCGAAAATTCGAGAACCTGTGAGTCCCTCTTTTGTGTGTTTTGGTTTCTGTGTTTGTTGTGACTATCAGTGAATTTACATTACACGTTTGTGGGTTTTCCAAAAAAGTGTATATATATATGTATATATAACACAGAATAAAACTGATAACACGTAAAAGGACACTCACACTGTAGATGATTTGAGCTAGTATATATATATATATATATATAGAGCGTGTATATATATATATATATATATATATACACACATATCTATATATATATATATATATATCTATATATATATATATATATATACACATATCTCTCTATATATATATATATCTATATATATATATATATATATATGAAGATGATGCGGAAGTACTCACGAGAGCAATATAACTTTTGGACGGCATAATATAACGCAGAATAAAACAGATAACTCGTAAAAGGACCGTTAGGCCGTCCAAAAGTTATATTGCTCTCGTGAGTACTTCCGCATCATCTATATATATATATATATATATATATATATATATATATATATATATATATATATATATATATATATATATATAGATGATGTATATCTGCATCAGTCTGACCTGAAGAAGGCCTCGGAGTAGACCGAAAGCTTAAATCATCTACAGTGTGAGTGTCCTTTTACGTGTTATCTGTTTTATTCTGTGTTCTATTGTGCCGTCCAAAAGTTATATTGCTCTCGTGAGTACTTCCGCATCATTGATATATATATATATGATTTCTTCGAAGTAACACGGACGTGTTGAATAAAAAACTTAGACAGTGACACACAGCACGAGAACACATAAAAAGAACACTCACAATAATATCTTGATAATTTCGACGGACTCGAGCTCCGTCTTCTTATAGAGTCATATATTATCTTCCGAAGAAGGCGGAGCTCGAGTCCGTCGGAGCTCGTGCGCCGCCGAAGAACGTCAATTTCAACTATGTATGTATGTGTATATATATATATATTTATATATATATGCATCTATATATGTATATATATATATCCATATATTGTGTGTGTATGTATATATATGTAAACCATAAACACAGTATTCAACGCGAAGGTCAGTTTGCTAGGAAATGGTAGAGTTCACCCAGTACTAAGCATGAATATTCACACATCAGGGTAGGGGGGCCAGTTCCTTTCCCTGTGCCGGTTATGGTTTCCCAGGAAGATCTGCTACCGGAGATATCACATAGCTTGAGTGGAGCTATAGGTGGCCAGGGTGCTTCGCCTTGGAATCGAATCCGGGAGTCGTCCAACGCTCTACCCACTGGACCACCGCGACCCACATACACACACATACATAAATTAATAATATATATAGATGATTTCTTCGAAGTAACACGGAAATGTCGAATAAAAAACTTAGACAGTAACACACAGCACGAGAACACATAAAAAGAACACTCACAATAATGGATGAAGTTTTCTCGGGTCTTCCACCGGGTCAGGGGTTCCATGTAGGCCAACATGGAACCCCTGACCCGGTGGAAGACCCGAGAAAACTTCATCCAGCAAATACGCCGGGAAAGCACCAGATCTTACTTCACTCACAATAATGTCTTGATAATTTCGACGGACTCGAACTCCGTCTTCTTCGGAAGATATGATATGACTAAGGAAAAGGGTATGTGGAGCTGAGAGAGTAGGGGACGAGGGAGAGGCGAAAAACAGGTAGTGGGGGAGGGGTGAAGGAGGGGTATGGAGCGGGAGAAAGCGGAGCGGAGAACAGGTGGTGGGAGAGGGGTGAAGTAGGAGGTTATAGAGGGGGAAAGTTAGGCCAGAGGGGAGCGGAGATGGAATAAGGAGGATGCGGAAATAGTAAGAAGCGACACAGAAAACTAACAATTCATCCACAGATACCACAACACCCATGACCAAGGCATCAACTCACAAAGTCATCATAAGGGCTCGACAAGTCAAAATCCAGGACAAGGATGACAAAATGTATGCGGATGAATAAATTGTCTCACCACCTCGCAAGAAACCAATCCACTCCCATCCATCCCAGCCCCCCCCCCCAACCCATTTAGTGAACAACATTGAGACCTGGATGTTGATAGGCTTTACACAGCCTACATAAATGCCAATTCCATTGTTTTTAATTTTATAGGGTTGTCGGATGGGGGAAGGGATGCTAGAACGGAAACATTGTAACAGTGGTTGAAGGGGGTGTTGTGGTGGGAAGCATGTTTTGGGATGAAAAGACCCGCGGATGGGGAGGAGGGATTACATGAGGCGCGATGATTGTTCACCCTGAGGTTCAGGGGTGTAGAGCACTGGCCTATATAAAATGCCGGGCAGAGTTTGCAAGTCAGAAGATAGATTACATTCTGAGATGTGCATGAGGAGTGGGGGAAGGGCGGGAGAGAGTTAAAAGGTGGGATGGAGAGGGGTGGAGTGGTGAAAATAGGACAAGTTTTGCATCTTGCTCGCAAGCACGGAGTGGGTGTGATTCTGGTGGTGGGAGGGGATTTGGAAAGAGGCTTGGTGGATTTGAGGAGATCTGATAGGTTGGTGGGCCGTTTGAAGGTAACAGAAGGGCATTTGGGAAGAAGGTTGGATGAAACGTTGTGATTTTTGAGGAAGGGGTACAGGTCTTTGAGGATGAATTTAAGGGACTGCATGCCAGGGAAGTAGGTGGTGCATATTGAGAGAGGGTGTGAGTCTGTAGTTGAGGGAGGATATGGGGTGTAGGATTTTTTTAGGATTTTTTTGTGAAGGAGAGAATCTGGGTATCCCCGTTGGAGGAGAGAATGGTGAAGGTTGTTCAGGTATTTGTTTGGGGGTGTCGGGATGGTGGCAAATACGGTGCCCGCGGATAGAGAGGGAATAAGGGAGGGAGCGTTTGGTGTGGTAGGGGTGGCAGCTGTTAAAATGAAGTTATTGTTGTTTGTTAGTAGGTTGGGTAGGTAGGTGTGAGTGTTCTTTTTATGTGTTCTCGTGCTGTGTGTTACTGTCTATGTTTTTTATTCAACATTTCCGTGTTACTTCGTAGAAATCATATATATATATATATGTATATTATAATATATATATATATATATATATGTACCTGTATACACACAATATTAATAGATAAAGTTCGGAACCAATAGCGTAATGTAATTTAGAATTTTCCGAAGATTAATCATAGTTTCTCATAAGGACTTTATGTTTGCAAAGTTTCATTGTTAGCAGATTAATATTACGTACTCGTATATTCTTTCCCACAGTTTTACTTTCAACTTGGTTTTAGTCATCCCTATTTTCCTTCACAACGAATGTAAGTCCAAAATGCAAAACAAAATGGTAATTAGAGAAATAATATACTTGGCGCGGTACGAGGAAGGTCTTGGTATTGCCATTCGTGACTCATGGATGGAAAATATATTCTTCCACCATTTTAACGCTTCATCTTACAAAACGGCCATGATGGTGCCAAGATATTTCGCATCGCATTGTCATAATGATTATACATTTATAGATAGAATTATGCAAGTAAGAGAACTTCCAAAGTGACAGAAGAACCGTTTACTCCAGCAAATACCCAAAATTAAGCTTCGGTTTGTCTATAAGTATTTTCTCCCACATATTATACACTGACTGACTTATAGCCTAGCAAAAATTGAGAAAGGAAAATTGATCAACCTTTTATCCACCACACGGCAAAGAAAATATTGCCATTAGGAAATGTCTGCCTAAACAGTAACTATTGACGTTGGCAAAACTTGCATTTCGTCCATGTACATCTAAAAGATGCCCATCAAGGCGCCGCAAGGGCGCGTGGAGGTGGGCGCCAGGTCACCATCCGTAAAACAGAACAAAACCACGTACAAAATCAACACATCCATGAAAACCTTTGCTCACAGTGGCGTATATATTCTTGCAGAAACCCTTTCAAATTACACGCATGCAAATACATACTATATACTATCATCTAACAAATAATTGCACCTTAAATTCGGTAAGATTATCTAATAACGTGCAAGCTAGAATTTGAAAAGCAAGAAGGCGAAATTTTACAGCCATGAACATGCATCATACAACGGTCTCCCCCACCAAGGACACAGGTGGGGAATTTGACCCAACGCTGCACGTAGCTGGAGGACTCATCCACGGGGAGAGACGAGGAACGGGCGGGGAAACTTAAAAACAGAAAAGGTAGAGCAAGCAATACTGTAAAGAGCGCTACATTAATTAAGTGGCATTCTAATGCGGTCATGCGGAAAGAAAGGGTTTTGGCAACAAAACACACGAGGTTAGTGAAAGTGCATGAAATTGAGTAGAACTAATTATTCCCCAGACGCTGAGTTTGGCAAGTGGATTTTTTGCTATCTACCAGAAAATTTCAGGAAAAATGTTTTATATCTTTGTTAGGTCGAAAACTTGTCAGACCACCCTTGTATAACCCTACAGGTGCTACTAACTCATTGTCTCCACCATCCACAAAGACACAGGTAGGGAATGTGGCACACCGTCTTAGGCAGGCAGTGGAGGCGTGCACCCCCAACAGATGCATGGAAAGGGAACATTGAAAACAAGTAGAGCAAGGCAATACTCTCCATTCCCTGTGGGTAGCAAGTGAGATTTTTACTATCTATAACCAACCCTACAGTTGCTATCCCGCATTGCCCATCAGAGTACTTGAGTCTGCTAGTTCTGGCGTCTATTTCCCGAATTTTATATATATGTTTCAAGCGACCAATGTATGTTGGAGTGCGAATAATTTTCGAGACCTCGGCGCTGAAACATGCGGATCTGAATGTATTTAGTAAGTTCAAGCAAGCATGGAATCGTCTTTTTTCTAATGATTCCCATTCCAACTCCATAGCCATTACAGTGACGCTTTTCGTTTCATCGTAAGGGTTTATAATGAATCGGGCTGTCCGGCGTTGGACCTTCTCAGTTTCCCGGTCTTTTTCACACGGATCCCATACGCTACATGCATATTCTAAATGGGGCCTAACAAGACCGTGGTAACAACGTTCCTTGACCTTGGAGTCACTTCTGCCGACAATGCGTCTAAAAACCCTAATTTTTTTATGCTTGCCCGCAGACTTTACGTATGTGTGTCCCCAAATACTGCTATCAATCAATAGCACTCTCAATCAGTTCAAGGAAAGCTCCTCGAAAGAAATGAAAATATAAATTCCAGTGACCATGAAATCCAGCTCATCGAGTGAATTTCAAAAAAAATACTTAACGATGCATTGTATTCATAAATAGTGCAAAATCGAAGCGAAAATCAGTGTCTCCGCCGTGCGGCGACACGAATGATTTCCCGTTGCGAGGCTGTACTGCGTAGGTATGGGCAGAAAGCATGTGGGTGTGGGAGTGACGCTCACTTGCCCAATTTCGCCCTGCGTTAGCTGTTGCCTCAAAGCGGCCGATTTCCTTCCGGGAGGACACGATTCGCGGGCGGAAGGCAGACATTGGCCGCAGAGCCGGAATAATTAACAGCCGCGAATCGCTCGAGGGAAGAGGAGGTCATCCCTGGCCCCTTGACCTCTTTATCCCCTCTAGTGGGCGGGCAGGGTTGAAAGGGTTCTGTAGATCGGAAGTTTTATTCCGGCGGGACGATTTTAAAGGAGAAGTTGTTTGCTCTTCGCTCGCAAATGACCGGAAAACCATTGAATTGAGTGAATAATTCCTTTTGGCAGAGATCGGTCGTAATGCGGTCGAAAGGAGAAAAAGGTGACTCGCCTCCAATCACTGATGCCAATTCCTAGTGGATGGTGCTCGGATTCCGATGAATAGTGCAAAGGATCAAAATATCATTGTAGGAATTTTTGTTACACGATATCGATATTGGAAAGAAGCAGCAAATAATTAAAGACGTAGATTTAAGAAAAATTTTAAATCGAATATTTTACATATAAATCCATTCCAACAGTTCTTATAAAAAGGAAGCAAGGTCAAGGCTAACCTATGTGTGAGGTAAGAAATGGTGATAAAAATTTTCAGCTCTTATAAATGTTTACTTAGTTGAGATAACCGGAAGTAGTGGTGGAAGGCATTGATTTGTCGGTTGGTGTTTGCGTTGGAGGACATCACAGTAAAGGATTCGGATACTGAAGGAGAAGTGCAAAGCGAAAATCAGGCCGACAGTTTGGTGACCCAATGACAGGAGAGGCTGGAGCTGCGCCGTGTTTGCCGCACGGAAAACGCTCTGGCGTCACCTCGAGACTATCCAAAACAAAGCTGTTCGGTCGTCACTCCAAGTGAGTCGATTCAGTAGAATGCCCGACGTGAGAGCGGCGCATAAACTCCCGTCCGTCTCGGAGTTTATTCGCTCACAAGTCGCGTCATTTCGATTCCCGCCTCGCACCCTCTGGAAATCCGCTGCTAAAAACCATCCGGGACTATGACCCCGGAGAGAAACACACGTATACACTGCCTAAAGATATTACTCACCTATGACTCCTTCCTATGTCTTTTAATTTTAAATTTTCTTCATGACAACAAGCGCTGCTCGGGGGAGGAGAAGGAATCTCCTTGGCCGCGAATCTCAGCCGGGAAAGAAAACGCCATCCTGAAGACGCTCAGGGCCAAATGCGTGCACATATCCAACACGAAATGAACCGCGCATTCATCTCGAACACGCCAACGAAGTGCGACGAAAATCATGCGTCAAGCAGAAGCCTCGACCGACAAGACAACTAGGTTTGCCCCACTACACTATGCCTATTCCTCCCTCACTTGCCTTGCGACTCCATCGCAGTCTTCAACATTCACCCCATTGCCAATCCAACGCTCTGCATCCATCTTTCCTGCGCCATTTGGATTAAGCCCAAAAACCCCCTTGCCTTCTCCCAATTCTTTCAACAAGCAAGTTACTGCACCGTAAAAATCACTCTCACGATCAAAGTGTTTTCTACTCTGAATAGGAATATTAAGAAATAATTACAATGTTCCTACAGATACACTTAATAACTTTGCAATCATCATATGATGACATACATGAAACATTTTTCAACTTATATAACCTGGCTCCAAGAGGGAAGGAAGATAGGGGGAGGAGTAAGGGAGAGGGGGTAAGTAAGTAAGTAAAGGGGGGTACCTGGTGCAGCAACCAATTAGTGGGCTAGGGGAGGGGGAGTTTATCCGCAAAGGTTCGACCCTCATTAAGGCTTGGTCGATGGTCATCACTGCCTTGGTGTAGGTGTGTGTGCCGGTTGGTGTGGAAAGATATTGGAGTCTTAGGAAATTTAGGAGGGTGGAACGGGAGAGGTATATTGTTTCGCTGACCACCTCAAACCTTTCAGACTGAAGCGATTGCCAACTTTCCAACTCCTCCAAAGCATTAAACCTGCGAGCTTTCTTTTCTGTGTTTCCTTCCTGTACGACGAAGGAATCTAGCCGGAAGACTTTGTGAGACAGTGTTAGTTCCTATTGCGAAAAAGGTAAAGGCTACATTATGTGGGGACTAAAGAACAATAAGTTCAATATCCCACGTAACTAAAGCTGTTCTCAGGATCATCAACAAAAGGATAGGGAATAGGGAAAAAAGATTACTTAGGCGATGGACGGTTTGCGTATAGGAAGGGGAGAGGTGCGCGTGATGCCATTTCAGTAAGGAGATCACTAATCGAGAAGAATATAGAATACAAACAGGGCGTATTTGAACTTAATCAGGACGCTCTAGTTTGTCGGTCAGCCAAGAGGTTGCAAGTCAACTGTGCAGACTTGCAAACAAAGAGTTGCAACTCAGTGCGACAGATATGGGATGAGAATAAATATTAATAAAACAAAGGTTATTTTATGTTTCAGAAATACAATGGTTAAGCTTAACATTAAAATAAAAGGATAAAAACTAGAGCAGGTAGAACAGTTTACGTATCTGGGAAGTGCATTGGACCAATACGGTCAAAGTAGTAGGGACGTAAGGAGGAGAATAGCGCTAGGCAAAGAGGCTTTCTCAAGGTGGAGGGAGTTGATGACGGGGACGTTGAGTAGGGAGGTTAAGAAAACACTCGTAAAAACTCTGAAATGGAGCGTAGCTATGTACGTGATCAGTGAAACAGGATGATAGAAGTAGATAGGAGGCTTTTGAAATGTGGGTTTGGGGAAGAAATGAAAACTATGAGCCGAAAGGAAAACAAATGAGGAGGTACTTGGGAGAGGGGAGAATGTAAGGAAAACGAGGAAAGGGCAGGAAGAGGATAGGGATGTTGGACGGGATGAAGGGAGGAAAGAAGTACACAGAGATGAAGAGGGAGCTGATGTAGAGTAGGTTGCTGGGTTGTGTTTTGTAAGGAGACAAAATATTTATTTGGTAGTTGTGTCCATCCAAAATCTCCCTTAATCCGCAGATTACTTAATAATTATAATATATACACACATAAATATTTATACCATAAACACAGTAATCAACCTGATGGTCGGTTAATATAGGACGATTAATGGACGGTCGGGATAGATGTATATTTGTGTGTGTGATGAAGAATTAGTGGAAAGTTGCTATATATTGTTTATATGGTATTTTTCACTAACTCATCACAATCAAAATAATACACCGTAATTATTTTATTGATAAGGAAATGTTTGTATAAAATAAAAAGGAATTGCATACAGTTTTCGCCAACCATTTTGCAAAGAAAACGATTGGCTTCAATTTCGGAAGTTCGGAGGCTGAATTTCTCCTCTATTTATGGATATCATACTCTTTCGGGGCAATATTTACATGTTACATGCAGGGTTTTTGTCCTCACTGTCCTCTTTTTATGTTTGAGAAATTTAAAACAAAATACGGCTATCTGGTGTACTTTTCGGTAATTTTATTACCAACCTCTTAATCTGCCAAAACAACAATTTAAAAGGCCAAGATGTGCCTAGTCAATGTCCTCATCTATGAATTTCTGACGACCCTGACTTGCATTCAGTTGCAGTCATTGGCTGCAATGGTCGTTGACCATTGACGACACCGTTCCCTCCGCAACATTCCTGAAGGTCTGGTTTTCTTTGCAGTGTCCGTGGAGTGGTCTTCGGAGGTGGGGATGCGGAGGCTGGTGGTGACGTCGCGCGTGGACGGGGTCCCCGGCGGCCTCTTTGCCGGCTCCGCGGCGGGGGGCCCGCCCCCCGGTCTCCGCCTGTGCGAGGGCGCGGCCGTCGTCGGGGCTGAAGAACTCTCCGGCAGAAGATCGTACGCCCTCAACTGGTCGCTGCCCGCATCAGGAAGTGAGGCCATTCTTCGGTGAGTACGGGGGAATATGTCTCCATTCCACATGGCCGAAGGGCATTCATTTCTTATCTCGTGTGCTATTGTCATATCAATCGTGAGAATAAATGTTCATAAACCTCGAACGATTAACTGCGGTTGGGAGGGTTTTCTTGGAATCTGACGCCTTAAAAGGAAACTAAAACGGTATTTTAGATGAGTGAGTGCATTTAGTTGCTTCTATGTGTTATCAGGAAACACCGATCCTCGAATTCAATCTCTGAACCTAGAAGCGTGGGTGGAATCATAAAATGTCGAAGCCACGGATCATTGGTACCTGGTAAGTTGTCTTCATCTTGATATGAAACCACAAGTGCTGAATTTTGAGTTCCTCCGAGGGAATACTGAAATGAATTCGAGATGGTCTGCATGCATCGCAATGGCCTCTTTCCATCAACGGCGGATATCCAAGCCGTTTTAATGGAGGAAGGCGTAATTCACCCTCTGGAGGAATGTACAATGCCTCCGATATCCGGATATAGTTTGTCACTAACCGTAACTAAGACAACAGTAAGGCCACGAATGAGCAAGACGCAATACTGTGAAATTCCACTGCAAATGCACTTCGTTGTTAGTACTTTGTGGCATTTCAAGTACTAGGGGACATGCTCACGAGGCCCAGTGATTTACGGGGGTGAGAAAGCGAAAAATGCAAATTCGGTCATATTGGCCGAATCGAGGTATTTAATCGAGTATACATATTCAATTTCGTCGTTCCCGTTGCAGTAGGGGTTCAGGAGGGAATTTCTCTTTTTCTAAAAAAATTCATCTCCACACACTTTTTTAAGTTTAATTTTAATACCTCTTCTGATTCTCTGTCTCGTACCTCTTCAATGCCCTTTTTAATGGTTACTTAACTTCCTCATTCCATCTTGTCCCGCATTCATCGTGCTATAAAACCCCAACGACTTCCCACTGCGTCTTCCATCCTCTTATTATACCCTCGTTTCCCACACGCCCTCTCTTTCTCATTGATGCCCACCATTTCGTATGCTGGAAGGTAGACTGGAGGGTTTACTATATGATTTAATTCTTCAGTTGGAATTCAATAACTCGGCCTCTTTCATCTCGTGAATCTCATTCTCTTCATTCCTAATTACATACTTTTGCAGCATCTCATCATACATTCTCACTTGCGCGTTCTTTCACACCAAAATCACTTACAGTCTCCGCTCATACTTTGTATGGAATTGTGGTCACCTTTTTTGGTCAAACATATCTAATTGTAAGCGTCATACTATCATGTTATCCCTACGTGTTACCCTCAAGTATTCATTAACATAATTGCATAGAGCCATTAGTTCTTACATGCATTTGAGTGTAGAAATTACTCAATCATGGTATTCTGCCAAAACATTCGTTTGGTGGGTGTTGTTATATAGATGTGAGACACATGGACAATCAGGAAAGCGGAAAGAAAAAAGCTTGAGACGATGGAAATGTGGATTTGGAGGAAGCTAACAAAAACAAGCTGGGTAAAAAGAAAACGTAATGAAAATATGTCAGCAGAAGTCAAAGAACAATTGGAAAAAAAACAAAACTAAGCGGACATTAACTAAGGAAAAACCAATTCCTTGAGAACATATTTGAAAGATGCTTTCTTCCAAAACATGGAGCATGAGATGGACTTACATATGCCAGCATATGCTGGCCTGAAGGAAGCAGCAGTTAGTATAGAGAGAGGGAGGCGTGGATGGCTATAGCGACAAGGCAGTCACTGGCTTTAGTGCCCCATGGTATCTTTCATTCCTGGGTCCACGCTATTCTCGTCTATACCGCATTCGCTTTTCATTTGTAAAATGTTTGGCCTTATGTCTTTACCGCAAAGATCTTTTGTGTATTTTTGTCTCCGTCCCTTCTGGATTAATTAATTATCTCCCTGTCATCACTTCATCTACATAAATACCCTGCGAGCCACCAAAAAAAGTGTGTGGCAGGGGGTGTAGCACCATGAGGGAAGGGTAAGTGATGAGGGGGTTGGGGTTATCAAATAGGTAAGGAAAGGTGGGGGGAACCTGTAAGAAAAAAATATATATTAAACATAGACATAAAAATAAAAAGATCTACATATATATAAATACACACACACACACACACACACACACATATATATATATATTCAGTACGTTAATACTTATTGTAATGAACTAAGTCCTGGGGAATTTCGACTGCAAGCATTCTGGTCCCTTATCGTTCTTGGAAAAAACGACATTTTAAACCTGTCAGTCTTGCAGTCTACCTCTCTAGTCTTATATTCGTGATCCTCTCGACCGTAACACGTTGGGATTCGTATAATATCCTTGATGTCATCGGAAAAAGGCCCATGGCAGTAGACCTAGATGCTTTGTAGTTCTGTATAGTTTCGTTAATTTTATCAGGGGAGGAATGTTTAACTGCGCTTTTCATTCTAGCATGGCAGACTCTTTGCCGCCTAAGAGATATCTGTACTTTAGAGTTGTACCATCGGGGTTCCTTAATCTGTTTTATATATTTACTAGGTATAAATCTCTGTATTGCTGAACGTGTTATCGCAAGAAAATTATTCCAAGTATCCTCGACACTACTAATTTTGCTTAATTCGTCAAATATAAATAAAGAACATTTTAACTCACATTTTAAGCCATCATAGTCAGCTTTATTGAACAAATAAACCTTTCTCTTAGTTTCATCTACATCTACATAAATACCCTGAGAGCCACCAAAAAGGTGTGTGGCAAGGGGTGTAGCACCATGAGGGAAGGGTAAGGGTTGAGGGGGTTGGGGGTTAGGTGAGGAAAGATTGGGGGGAACCTGTAAGAAAAAAAAAATATATATATATCCATATATATATATATATATATATATATATATATATATATATATATATATACACAAACACTAACACAAAAAACACTACACACATAGAAACATAAAAGAAGGACACTTACATTGGATATTTACGTTTCGACGGCACGGCCGTCGTCATCAGTTTGTGTGTTTGTGCGTCGCCGGAGAGCGTCTTTTCCAAGTTTATATATATATATATATATATATATACACCCCTCCCATGGACTACAACCTTGTCGTGGTGGAAGGGCTTGTGTGTTCCGATGACCCCTAGAGGTGTGCTGGCGGGAGTAATAATAATTGCTCCTGGAAGGGTCACCCATGCCAGATAGGTCGAAGGTAAGGATCCAGACGAAAGGTAGTCCACGCAGCGTCTGTTCCTCAGTGAGGCGGCTGCAAAGGCGTCTGACCCCAGTGGGGCGGCCATTAAGAGATGGTGTCACGTTAAAAACACTATTGAGGAAGGCAACGGGAAACCACCTCAATTATCATTCCCAAGAAAATAATGATGGACGCAAAACAGAAATTGAGTCCTGATAACTGCGGGACTCGGCCCAAGGGGCCGTGTGTCGTGCCCGGCAGCGGGGGAGGCAAGGCTTCCGCGGTCGTCATCCCACGAAACCCTTGCAGGGAAGAAATAACAGCAGCAGGACAGAAGACTCAGAAGAAGACGAAAATAGTTAGAATAGGAACATGGAACGTTAGGATAATGTTGAGGAGAGGCAAACTAGAAAATATTAAGCAAGAGATGGAAAGAGGTAATATAGATGTTTTAGGTCTCCGCGAGGTGAGATGGAAGGATAGCGGGAATTACTGGAGTGACAATTATAGAGTGATATACAGCGGCGGGGACGAGAGCCAACGAGGGGTTGCCGTAATATTAAATAAAGGGTTAAGAAGAAGCGTAGTCAACATAGAGCAAGCGACAGACAGATTTTACTCGTAGAGATTAAATCAGAGCCAACGAACTTGGTCATTGTTCAGATATACATGCCACCGAGCAATTACAAGGAGGAAGAAGTCGACAGGATGTACGATGACTTAGAGGATATCATCGTGCGTGTTCCTGCAGGGAAACATTTGATAGTAATGGGGGATTGGAATGCGACGGTAGGCGAAGGAAGAGAGAGTTGTGAGGTGGGGGACTTTGGGTTAGGCACGAGGAATGAACGCGGGGAGAAAGCGATTGAATTCTGCAGGAGACAGGGGTTAGTCATCACCAACACATGGTTTAGACACCACAAAAGGAGTAGGTAAGCATGGAAAATGCTAGGTGACTCAGAAAGGTATCAGTTATATTATATTATGGTTAGGCACAGGTTTAGGAACAGTGTGATAAATTCGCACAGTTTCCCAGGAGCGGATGCGGACTCTGACCACAATTTAGTTGTTATGAAATGTAACGTCCGTTTCAAGAAGATAAGGCAAATGCGGCGGTTTAGGAAATGGAACGTAGAGGCATTAAATGGGTTAACGAGCAAGGAGTATCAGCAGGCTGTTGAGAAAATAATGGATGGCGGTAAAGAACTGAGTACAATCGAAGAAAAATGGGAATGTATCAAGCAAGGGATATCGGAAGCAGCAAAAGACAATATAGGAACCGTTAACGGGAAAAGGATAAGGAAACCATGGGTAATGGATGACATAATTACAGAGATGGATGAGAGAATAAGATGGACGAATGTAACCACGGAGTTAGGCAAGATGAAGTACAAAGAACTGAACAATAAAATGAGAAGTGTCACAAATAAAGCAAAAGAAGAATGGTGGAAAACGCAATGTGAGGATATGGAAAGTTTACAAAAGAAGGGTGAAATTGGTGCTCAATACTACAAGGTTAAGTTATAATCGGAAAGTTAGAAGGCAAGATCTGTGCTAACAGTTAAAGATAAGTGGGGTAAGATAATCGTTGAACCAGGAAAAATCCATGAGAGATGGAAGGCATACATAGAAACACTGTAATGGTAAAGAACTTAGGCCGATAAGGTTAGACATAGAAAAAGAACATGACGTAGAAGAAGATAGCTTAGGTCCAGGCATACTCGACGATGAAATAGAAAGGGCATTAAAGGAGATGAAAGCAAATAAGGCCGTGGGGGTGGACACCATACCTGTACAACTGTTGAAATATTTAGGAAAATGCGGGAAGAAGGTCCTATATGGACTAATTCGTAGTATCTATGAAGAAGGAATCTGGCCGGAAGATTTTGTGAGATCGGTGTTAGTTCCTATTCCAAAAAAGACAAAGGCTATATCATGTGAGGATTACAGAACAATAAGTTTGATATCCCACGCAGCTAAAGTTATTCTCTGGATCATCAACAAAAGGATAGAGAGTAAGGCAAATGATTACCTAGGGGATGATCAGTTTGGGTTTAGGAAGGGAAGAGGTACCCGTTATGCCACTGCAGTAATGAGATCTCTAATTGAGAATAATATAGAATACAACCAGGACGTTTTTGCCTGTTTTGTAGATTTCGAAAAAGCGTTTGATAGAGTGAATTGGGAAAAATTAATGGGTGTATTGCAGAAAATAGGAATGGATTGGAGGGACAGGAGACCGATCCGCAACCTGTACATATCTTAGACTGCTCAGGTGCGAGTGGGGAACGGATAGTCCGGATGGCCAATGTTAGGAAGAGGGGTAAGGCAGGGTTGCCCATTGTCACCGGTGCTGTTCAACGTATATGTGGAGGAAATGATTAAAGAGGCATGGGAAGAACTGGAGGTAGGAGTGAAAGTCGGAGGGGAATTCATAAATTCGGTTAGGTTTGCTGATGACCAAGCATTAGTTGCTCAGTCAGCCAAGGGTTTGCAAGCATTGTTGAGTGAATTGGAGGTTCAGTGCGATAAATATGGGATGAGAATCAATATTAATAAAACAAAGGTTATGCCATTTTCCAGAAAGAAAAAGGCTAAGCTAAATATTAAAATAGGCGGGGAAAGAATAGAGCAGGTAGAGCAGTTTACATATCTCGGAAGTGTTTTGGACCAATACGGTCAAAGTGGTAGGGACCTAAGGAGAAGAATTGCGCTAGGCAAGGAGGCTTTCTCAAGGAGGAAGGAGTTGATTACGGGGACGTTGAGTAGGGATGTTAAGACAAGACTCGTAAAAACTCTGATATGGAGCGTAGCTATGTACGGCGCGGAAACGTGGTCACTGAAGCAGGAGGATAGATGTAGATTGGAGGCTTTTGAAATGTGGGTGTGGAGAAGAATGAAGAAGGTGAAATGGACCGAAAGGAAAACAAACGAGGAAGTACTAGAGATGGTGGGTGAGGAGAGGGGTTTGTTGAGAGAAATGTTATGGAGGCAGGAAAAATGGATGAAGGGCGTATTGAGCGGTAGTGGAATGTTGAAGAAGGTAATAGAGGGGAGAATCTTTGGCGAGGTAAGGGCAGGAACAGGATAGGGATATTGAACGGGATGAAGGGAGGAAAGAAGTACACCGAGATGAAGAGGGACCTGATATAGATTTGTTTGATAGGTGGGGAGTCACAAAATGTTTATTTGATAGTGGTGTCCATCCAAAAATCTACCTTAAACGGTAGATTACCTAATAATAGTAATATATATACACATATATACACACACACACACACACACACACATATATATATATATATATATATATATATATACATACATACATACATACACACACACATGTGTACACATCCTCGCGAAATCCCTAACCTGTACGTTAATACTTATTGTAATGAACTAAGTCCTGGGGAATTTCGGCTACAAGCATTCTGGTCCCTTATCGTTCTTGGAAAAATGACATTTTAAACCTGTCATTCTTGCAGTCAATCTCTCTAGTCTTATATTCGTGATCCCTTCGACCGTAATAAGTTGGGGTTCGTATTATATCCTTGATGTCATCGGAAGGTTTTGTTAACTTTATCTACGCTTAGAAAAAATTTAGTGTTTACAGCCCTGTGATCACTGATTCCGTCAACAACTTCTATATTTAAGGCCTTTTTGTATATTTGTGGCTAACAGATCAAGAATGCTCTTTCCACTTGTTTGTGAAGTGAATAATTGATATAGGGAATTCGAGGTGAACGAAAATAAGAGGGACTCGCATAGATCCTTGTCTTTACCTCAATTTATAAAACTGTACGAATCCCAATCTATTGTGGGGATATTAAAATCACCTCCGATAATTAGGCTATGCTCACTGCTGTGGGATGTAAAGCTTTGTATCTGTCTTTCTAGGTGTGGTATTGAGTTAATGCTAACGTGGGGTGGTCTATAATACGCACAGACATATATTCTTTTCGATCTGGGTGTTTTCACTGAGCACCATACACTTTCTATGCAGCTCTCAGGAAATAACTCGATTCTACTGACGCTAGAGTTCTTAACCGCAATAAACACTCCTCCTCCGGCTCTATTCTTTCTGTCGTTTCTATAAACCATGAAGGACTTGGGAAATATTTCGCTTTCTGCGATGTCATCTGTTAACCAACTTTCAGTGCCTATAATGATATCCGACTCTGTGAACTCTCTATGAATGAGATGGTGAAATTCCGGTATTTTATTTTTTCAACTTCGGCAGTTAACTACTACTACGGAAATTATGTACTCGTCTAAAACCTTCTTTGCGGTCTGCTTTTTGGGGATGTTAGTTAGTCTTTTCGGTGTCTTAGTATTTGATCGGCCTATATTCTGATTATTAATTCTTTCTTTTGTCTCATTAGCAGTGTAAGTACTTGGAAAAATCTCTTCTGGCAACCTAGTATTCAGAGATTTGGATTTTCCGTTGCATCGCGACCATCTCCTTCCACCCCATCTGGTGCTTCTACTTTCCCTTGCTTCTTACAATTTTTCTATCTCCTTGCACGGATCAGGCCACCACAGGTCCTTTTCCCTGTTCTTTTCTCTCCTAATGCTATGCTTTAAGCCTACGTCCATTCGTCTTTCCATTTTCGGGTCCATTCATTTTCTCCTTGCACCCATTCCCCTCCATTGCCATTCTCTTATTTTCTGCCATTCTCTTTGTTTCGTTAGCTACCTCCTTCTCAATCTCTCTTCACCTCTCTGAAACCGTTTTCATTCTCCCATGTTCATTCAGACTTTCATTTATTTTTCCTTGTACCCATTATTTTTACTCTGGTTAAACTTTTAAGATTCCACTTTAGCATAATCTTGCCTCTCTTTGACCTTTTGAATTTTAATTTGCATTTCATGGCGCCTGCTTCCTCCCCAGTGGCCTTTTTAATTCCACGGCTCTCCTCCTAACATCTCTTCTTAATCTCTCTCCACCTATATCTTCAGTCATCCCTTAGCCCCTCCTCGCACTCCCCCTGCCTAACGAAATCCCCTTTTTCCTTCATCTTTCTTGTCACCATCTTATCTTTCCATACACCCACCGCGGTCATCTCCTCGACCTTTCTTTCTCTGCTCTGATGTGCGAGGTGTCGCCGTGGATACATCCACGGTGACCTCGTCTGCCCTGCTTCAGGGCTTGAACCCCGCCTCAGTTTACCGATTCCCTTAATTTCCAGAATTCATTATCTCTTTGTTTCAGTCTATATTCATATTGAATTGATATATTGATAATTGAAGTGGTTTAATGAAAGCCATTTTCGCTAGACTCTCGTGTTTGCGCCGAATGAATGGTTTGATGTCGGTTTAATACATCCATACACGGTTTAATACAAATATACGGTTGGTGTATGTTTGTTGGTAGTTTGTGGGTTTGCATGCGTGTGAAAGATTTGGGCGAAAGGGTTCGTGCAAGAATGTTTACCATGTTTGGTTTGTGGGCAGAAAATGTTTGGCTTCTGCATGCGGTTTTTTTCCTAATTTACGGGTGGTGCCCTAACACCCCCCGCCACAGGCCCTTGCGGCGGCTTGCGGGGTATTGAGTGGATGTATCGTAGATGTAGAATACCCAAGCAAGCGACCCGTTCGATGTTTCTTCGTTCAATGTCATCTTTTTATAATTTATATTAGAGGTGCATTTACTGGGATAGATAGTACGAGATAAGGGTCTCGTACTATCTATCCCTAGGAGGAGATATGTATGTGTGTCCGGTTTGGGAGAAGCAGACCAATTGCTGTAGAAGGATTTGGTACATACATAATTCGCTTGTTGAGCGACCTTCCGTCTTAAAATTTCACTCTCTCATCCATTCCTATCGCGTACAAATACATCCTTTTATTTTCTTTTGGTTGCTTTGCCAGCATATTCATCCAAGTGATGATTTGTGGTACGTTAGACAAATATGTAATTGGTGATTTTGGAATAATGGTGCATGATGATATTGTCTATTTGTTGCCAGTCTTCAGGCACGCAGTATATTTTGCTGAAATTCAGCAAAATATACTGCGTGCCTGATGGTGAAATGTCGAAGTCAATAACTCAATCGTGTGAGGGAATCCGCTTGGATGGAGGGTTCTTTTGGGTCGGTGGGCTCACACGCATGACGTAACAGTGACTCGGGTGCGCTCGCGGCTTGTGAGAGAAAGCACGATGGTGCAGTTAGAGGGAGCACTTGTGTTGTGAGGGCACGGGGTCGAAGAGCGATTCCCCAAGGTTTCCTCATTTCGACCGTCGCGTGATCCCGTTCCCCCCTCCCATCCCTTCTCCTCCCTCTCTCTCCTCTCGTCCTCCCCGGCGAATACTCCCCCGAACCAATGCCGAGGCGGTCGATGCTTGTATCGGAATTCGTAGATCCGGCGACAACTGGGGGGCCCTTTTATTCGGGGAACGGCCCACAGGGCGGGGGGCGGGCACGGCGGGGGCAGGGACGAGGGGAGGCCCGAAAGGGAAACGTTGCGACACGCGGAGTGTGAGCAGAAATGAGTGACCGCGGGGAGGAGGGATGAAACTTTGGATTGAGGGAATAATGGGAAGGTTTGGGGATGGGATGTGAGATGGTCGCACAACAGGAGGTGATGGAGAAAGATGGTTTGACCACGAGAGAACACACTATTGATGGGAATCGACTGCCTGGGAGGCTCCAGTGAAAACGAATGCGCAGGGATTGAGATATGACGGCTATCGGAAAGAATGGCCACTCGACTTAACCACAGGTATTTAGCTTTTTTGGACATATTAAGGAAGACCTAATTATTCACTTTCAATCCCAGGTATTAGTTATCACGACAAAGTTCATATTTTACGTTCATATATCCATTTTCATCCATTGTCCTTTATATTCATTTTCACCCAATTGTTTGTTAGTCCATGACTGCGACGGAGGTGATGATGATACATCACTTCCATTCGGCGTCGTTCTTTTCGTGCTCCTTCACCTTTTGGAGGGGGAGGCTGAAGGCGAGAAGGGATAGTGGCGCACCACCCTCAGGCGCCCTTATATTCAGACGAGGTGGGGGTGCATCGCTGGCACGAGACAATGGTTTGGTTTCTCTCGAGCACAGCAAGGGGTTGCAAGAGGGACAATAAGGGGAGGGTGGCGGGGCACGGAAAGTCTGCTTTCCTGAAATTATACCGACTGAGAAAAATCCCTTTCACCCGTGAAAAACTTACTGCGAAGTCAAATATTGATTAGTATCGGTCAATAATTTTCTCTTTCGTCACTATGGATGATTTCGGTAAAATTAATTAACCGAATAATTTGTATTAAAAATGTTATATTTAGTGCTAAACTGTCTCATGAATATGCAGTCAAAAGATAAATGTTTTATTTACTTATAGATACTGAAAGATAAAGATTGCGAATTAGTATGCCTCGATGCTGTTGCCCAGGTTACGCATATTAATAACGTTCCTTTCGAATCTTAAACTAGACGGTTTGAAATTGTCATCCTCCTAAGAAGAGAAGAAAAATGCTTTGCTCCTTAGAGCGGCCTAAAAAGGGAGTAATTTCCGAATCTGCGAAGGAAGAAGCCCCCCCCGGGTGATTGGAATGGCGCGACGCTTGAGAGACTGGCGCCGGAGCGGAGAATTGACTTTGTCAAGTCGGGTGGCTTGGTGGTGCGGAATGGTCGCAGTAGAGGTGTGCGTGACAGGGGAAGTTGGGCGAGACGCTTGGTACGAGCACTCTGGAGGGTGCAATGGTGCTGAGGGGGGGGAGGAATGGATTTGAGGTCTAAGGGTGCATATGAGTGGTGACTATGAGGTATTTAAAAGTGTGCGAATCGACTCAAGTCGTGGTTCGTCGCCTGGATCTCTTCAAATAACGTAACCAGGCATTCGCTTCAAATAAGATTTAACGAGGCATTTTAAGGCGCGCAAAAATAAGGCATGGATTTCTACCTTGATCAAAAAGTTCCCGGAATTTATTCAGAAAATTAAAAATACAAGTTTATTCATCTAAATCTATATTGTCCCCTTCAAAGTAATCCCCATCGACTGCAACACACTTATGCCAGCGCTTGATCCAATCCTCGAAACATTTTTTATATTCGGTTTTCGGTATGTCCATCAGTGCTTCCTGCGATTTTTCCATTACTTCCTCTCGGCTGCTAAAACGCGTTCCCCGTAATGGTTTTTTAACTCGATTGAACAGAAAGAAGTCACAGGGAGCCAAATCAGGTGAATTCGGTGGCTGTTGGATGGTATTTGTTGCATTTTTCGTCAAAAAATTACGAATAATGATAGCACTGTGCGACGGTCTCGACGCACTGTGCGACGATTTCTGGTCTCTTTCGGCGAATTGCTTCACGCAAACGTCTCATAACGCCCAAATAATACTCTTTGTTTACTGTCTGGCCTTCTGGCAAAAATTCATGATGCACTACACCGTTGTAATCCATGAAAACCGTCAGCATTGCCTTCTTTTTTGACTGAAAACGACGTGTTTTTTTGGTCTCGGCTCATTTGGTGAACGCCATTCACTTGCCTGATGTCTGGATTGCGTGTCGTACTCATAAACCCACGTCTCGTCTCCAGTAATGATCCTTTTGATGAATGTGGGATCGGATTCAGCCTCGCAAATCATGTCTTTTGCGACGTCAACACGGTCTCTTTTTTGCATGAAATTGAGGTCTTTTGGCACCAACTTTGCTGCTACACGACGGAAACCCAAATCATTAACCACAATGTCTTGGGCGGATCCATA
This sequence comes from Hetaerina titia, assembly GCA_037158775.1. NCBI lineage: Eukaryota > Metazoa > Arthropoda > Insecta > Odonata > Calopterygidae > Hetaerina > Hetaerina titia. Next base: position 100,559,348 of record CM073776.1, read on the forward strand.
GGCAATGTTCAAGTCCTCCGCTATTTCTCTGATGGTTAATTTGCGGTTATTGACCAACATTTCTATTACTTTATCAATTTTTTCACCGACTTTCGATGTCGATGGTCTGCCACTGCGTTCATTATCTTCGATTGACTCACGACCACTTCTGAACCGCTCGTGCCACTGGTAAACGACCGTTTTTTTTAGAGAATCGTTGCCGAAACACTTTTCCAACATTTCCAACGTCCGTGCGCCACTAAATCCGTTTTTTACGCAAAATTTATTACAAGTTCGTTGTTGCAAATTTAAATCCATTTCTGCAATTGTAAAAAATCGCCAACACACACAGAGATAGATGTACTCTTGGCTACGTAACTTTTGCAAATGTCAAGTTATGACACTAAGATTTAAAGGGAATATCAACAACAGATGTACCAATTTAACAAAAAAAACAGAACTCAAATCGGAACGATGGGAGCGCCACACGGTGGTTATTCCGGGAACTTTTTGTTCATGTACATATATATGATATCGTCGAAGTATATACATTTGTATATATAAATATAATAAACGATAGAACTATTATTTCTTCTGATGAATACGGAGCTAAATTCTTAATAAAAACGCGTGAGTGTTCTTTTTATGTATTCTTATATTGTTTGTTACTTTCCAAGATTATATATATATATATATATATGTATATATATATATATATATATATGGGCTGGAATGGGAATCTTTACAAACTAGAAGGAAAGTAAGCAGACTTTGTGGAATGTCTACAGACTAAGGAAAGAGGCGGGGAACCCGAATTTTATAGGGGGAAATTACCACAAATTAAAGGTAAAATGCCGGGCACAAAGAACGAATAAAAAAAATTCTTTTCTAAATCAAACAATTGTTGATTGGAACAATTTACCTGCAAAAATTTTTAAACCCTTTCCTAACAGAGTCCAAACTTTTAAGATAAGATGTAAACAACTTCTGTAATCATTTGATTGATGTGTTGTATAAAATTAAATGTAACAGCTTCATTTTTTTCTTGTTGATTGGGAAACAAATGTTAATGAAATGGGGATTTTCTTTTTTTATGTACTACAGATTGGTGTTTGGAAATTTCCTTAAAGTGTATTTTTTTATTTTTTTCTGACTTATTTTATTTATTATCTTTTGTGATGTTGATTGTATTTCAGAAACCATGTTATTTTTCCAAGGCAAGTTTATTGTAACACTTGGGACTTGTGTGCCACCTGACATTTGTCTATTTGCACATGTACATTTTAATAATGATAATAATAATATATATATATATATATGTATATATTTAATGGTACGTGTGTTATTTTTGTAAAATCATGAGTATGGTACACCTGTATGCTACACCTGTAACTGTTAGATATTTTTCTCACATTGATTTAAAGCAGTTAGCTTTAAATCAATGTTAGCAAGGTAAGCAAGTTGACATTATTTTAGCCAATACGCTAACTGATAATAGAAGATGTCTGAAGATTCCCCCAAAGTGCATACAGAGTATCTTTTCAGTTCAACAAAATTTTAGGATAAATGACATTATTGCATGGGATGCAATGTTAAAGGAAATAGTTTTTAATAGCCATAAAATATTTATTTACAATTAGAGTTATCAGTACTAAAAATGTAAGATACTTCAAACATAAAAGTTATTAGTGTTTTTTTAATTAGAATATATAATACCTACTATGTATTTCCCACCACTGAAGTAGTGCAGAATGTTTACCAGAATATTTCCGCTATCCTGTTAGTTTTAGGTTTAATGTCGAAAGTCAGTCCACTTTAAGCCCAGTTACCATTTTGCTAATACCATGGAATTGACTGCCGTTTTGATCACAGTAACCGTTGAATCTTTGATAACCGTAAGGTCGGAGCGTGGTGGAGATGATTTTGGAGAGTTATTGTGTGTGCAATTTTAATTGCGAGAAAATGTCAAGTACCACCACTCGAATTATTATTAATATTATTCTGCGGCGGCGTTCACGGTGGGTGGTCATCGCTCGATAACGAGGAGGAACATTCCGAAATGTTGGTTGAGAGGGGAGGGCGGGGAGGCAGTTGTTAGCGATGCGATGGGGACGGGCACGGGGAGGAAGAAAAAAGCGGGACTGGGTGGCACCCCGGGGAGGTGAGTGCGGGGTCGAGGGTCACGGGGAAGGCTCGCCGGTGGTGGTGGAAGGAGACTCTGGTTGCATGTGAGGCCGGGGGAACAGCGGGCGGCCAGGGTGTAGCGTTTGGGTCGCTGTCGTGGCGAGGGCACTGGCGTGTTGTCTGGGCGAATGAGGCCGGGTGTCGCGGGGGTGGACGGAGGGGGGAAGGGCCAACCCGGAAGGTCGCGGGGTGGGAGGAAAGGGAGAAGGGGAGGGGGGAATGGGATGAGGCGTCAGAATGCTGCTAAAAGTTCAAAGTTCAAGCGGATGATTTTGACCCCTCTCTCGGGCCCTCCTTCCCGCAACCTTTACCTCCCCCCCGTCTCCCCCCTCTTCCCTCCTCCCTCCGACCGCGTACACGCATTGAGGTCGAATGGTGTGCGCGAGGAAAGAATCGGAGCGAGGAGATCTCCAGAGATTGGGTGGACCGGAAGGAAAAAAGAATTTATTGTGCGAAAAGTGAAGAATCAGGCGTGATATTGTGGAATCGAGACATAATGAAAACTTTGTTGCAATTTTCCACAGTTTAAAACTTTATTGCCGACCATGGTTTCGATACACTGTATCATCTTCAGGTGAATTTATTGTGGTTCAGTTTTTTGGTGCTTATGGTAGAAAATCCAGACCCCCATGGCTGTTCATCATTGAGACCGGATTTCTAAGCGTGTTGAAGTCTGGTGCTATTCCATTATATCTACATCAACATTAATAACCCGAAAGCCTCTGCAAGAGAGTGTGGCGGGAGGTGTTAGGTCACCAGGCATGCAATACACCATCCATTCTACAGAAATGTTAGTTACATCATATGCTGGAGAAATGTGTATCACCTGAAGGAAGATACTAAGAACAATATTCAACAACTGGATAACTATATTCAAATCATGCGAGAAAACTATTATAAAGTTGGGTGTATTAAAAAAAATCAGTAAATAGACGAAGTTTACTGGAAACCTGAAACTCGATGCCATAAAAGGAACAATAGCGGACTTCCATGTGGGACACCCGATGTTAGTTACGCTTACTGTGTCGGATGAAACTCCGTCTATTACGACCCTTTCCTCGCGGCCTGTTAAAGCTGATTAATCTAGTCTATCACACAATTATCAATCCCTTAGCTTCCCAACTCTTGAAGCAACTTCCTATGAAAGACTTGATGCCTTCTTTTAAAGCTAGAAATATGGCATCACGTTTAACATTATTTTCACTCGAGACCAAAATACCATGAACGAAAAGTGCCAGCTGGATCTCGCAAGATCTATCCTTTCGGTAAACGTTTGACTTATTCTAAGTAAACTCTGAATATCGAGTTATTTAATGTTTGAACTAACAATTATATGCTCTAAAATTTTCCATAAGATGAGTGTGGGAGGGATTGGTTGGTAATTACTAGGATCTTCTCTGTCGCCTTATTTTTATAATGGAGAGAAATTGGCTATTTCTAGGCCTTGGGTAGAGCGCGATCATGTAGGGATTTATTGAATTGATTATTTCCAGAAAAGGAGCTATTTCTGAAGTCATCGTTTAGAATGCACGAGTCGGGATTTAGTCTGGCCCTGGAGATTTGCTTGGACTGAAGTCTTTAAGTTGGCGTTGGATTCCAAGAGAAAATATTGCAATTTCAGACACGGGGTCATGGGAGATATTGAGATGTAACTCACATTGTTCCCGTAAACGATTATCAAAAATGTTACGAAAATAGTGGTTTAATGTTTTAGCTTGTTCTAAACTGATCGTAAGTTTTTGTACGTTGTTATTTAAGAATGTTACAGTCAACTCGTTACTCTGAACCTCCCGAACGTATGACCAAAGTGCTTTTTACTGTTTTATTGATTTACGTACTTGTACCATCTAGGTTCCGTTCTCTCACTTTACAATTAACTAGGCATATATAATTTTCTATCGCTACCCATTTAATGTCGAGAAAAGTACTCCACAAACTCACCCTGTCTCTGCTGCTACTATGAGGGGCACTCAAATGAAAACCTAATGTACGAAGAAACAAGAGCGGTCCGCGCGCTCAGAAGGACATAACCCAACAACTGCATGCGCCTGTGAGTTGTCACAGGTGCAGTTCTCCTATCTCAGCGATGGCGGTGGTATCGATACGTAACAACAGTGTTTCAACCTTTCGCGTGGACTGTCTGTTATGGCGGTTGTTCGGTTTTCATTAAACTGCCCTTTATTAATTTCCTCAAATGAATTATAATGCTGCTGCAGCTCACATCTCAATCCTCCGTAATCGGTCCGGTCAGACAAGTAAATCGATTACAATACTCCTTTCGTGTAAATGGGAATTAAAACTAGCGACCTCTCATTCCTATTCTAAAATTGATGTTTCCCTGTAATCGGGAGGTCTGTGTTACATCTACATAAATACCCTGCGAGCCACCAAAAAGGTGTGTGGCAGGGGGTGTAGCACCAGGAGGAAAGGGTAAGGGATGAGAGGGTTGGGGTAGGGGAAAGTGGGGGGGAAACCTGTAACAAAAAACATTTAAATATCCACGCGCAGTCCCTAACCTGTACGTTAATACTTATGGTGGTGAACTGATTCCTGGGAGATTTCGACTACAAGCATTCTGGTTTCTCATCATTCTTGGAAAAATCTTCTCATCCTTGATGTCATCGGAAAAGGGCCCATCTTTAAATGTTTTTAATAAGTTTAATCTGTATTGTAAACACCGCTGTGTAAGAGAATCCCAACCTAAATTGTCTAGCAAAGTGGATACGCTGCTGAGTTGGTCATAACAATGTTTGACAAATCTAGCCCTCCTCCGCTGAACTCGATCTAATTCCGAAACCAAATTGATATTATGAGGATCCCGTATGCTGGCAGCATACTCTGACCAAGGCAAGGAAACATCGTTCCTTCACTTTTTCGTCGCATTTACCTAGCACTCTTTTCACAAATCCCAATTTTTTTATTAGCACGACCGCATATTTCTCGTTTGTGTTTTCCCCAGGACAGATCGTGAGTAATTGTTACACCCAAGTATTTAAAGGAATCTACCCTCGCGATATTGGTTTGTTTCACTTTGTAACTATAAGGGAGGTAATTACTCTTTTCCCAAAAATGTATTACTACGCAATTTTTAAAATTTAATTCCAATTTCCATGTGTTGCACAATTACGAATTGCATCTATGTCGTTGGCTAACACGACTCTGTCTTCGTGACTTCGACATTCGAAGTCACGAAGTGTAAATTGAAATTGGTATGCCAAAATGGAGACTGCTCAACCTTAGGTCTTTCTACGGAGCACCAAACGCTTTCTATGATACTATCAGAGGAACACTTACTTCTGCTTTCGTGAATATCTTAAACAGATGTAGTATGTTCTCCTCCTTCAGTCAGGTGTTTTCTGTCCCTTCTGTGAATTCCAAAGCCTTTAGGAAAAATCTCCTGGTCTGCAATGTCTTCCGATAACCAACTCTCAGTTTTTATGATAACTACTGTAATTCTAATCACATGGTAAAATTCAGCTATTTTATTTTACAAAATTCGGCAGTTTATTGTCGCAACGGAGACTATTCTTGAACAATTCCGAAGTCAAGTGTCGGGAAGATAATGCAATGACTGTTGCCTGACTTCAGTAGTAAGTGGCCGATGTTTTTACAGACACAGTGATATTGTTAACAAAGTAAGTGATTAATATGTATCTCAGTTCTCGCTTTGTTCTTTCAGCATTGGAAATTAAATTTATGGATTGATATATTACTCTCTCTCATGTTGTGATGATTGAGGGCTCTCTTTATGATTATAATATTTTGAAATCGTTAAAAAGGCTCTCGTCGCTCCAGTATGTTATGGGTGTTGATGTTTAATGAAACGGTTATAGTTATCTTAAATAGTAATTGCTTTCCTTGTGATAATTTATCTTCATTACGCCATCAAAGTGAAACCTGACCCCATCAAATGGAAACTTTCGAGGTATGTTGTAGTCAATACGAGCTTTCGATACGCTTCGGTTCAGAATTGCAGGCAGTAAAAGTTTACTGCACAGAAGTTATCTAAGCTTTCGTAGAATATGCACAAAGGACTACCCGTACAACCAAGACAATGGTTATGCAAATTAAGGCGCCCCATGAAAGTCTGTGTACGTAATTGAATCAATCCCCTCTTATTTCCACCGCGATCAATGCTCCTGCAATCCTGCAGTGTTTTCCGGCTGCAATTTGTCGGAGAAACTGCCAATACATCTGCGCCATTCCAGCCTTGTTAAAAAACGGGTTCAGAGTACATATTTCAGTTCAAAGCCCCCTCCAAAAGAGTGAACCACGAGGGCACTCCCTTGACGCCGATTTTGCTTCGCTTTATGCCTTCGTGGGGAAGCAGAATAGTCTAAGGCGCTTCAGCCTTAATAACCCGAAAGCCGCCGTGTGGGCGTGCGGCGGGGGGTGTTAGGACACCATCCGTAAACCTACCTTGAGCACTGTGCGTCCGAGTAGCGCCTAAAATGTAAGGAGAGCGACGCGGGAGAGACGCAAAAATGCCTCGACCGGATTCACTCACGAGTTGAGCCGTGCCTTCCAAGGTAACGTGCCTATGGGAGCGAGGGAATAAGTGGCGGGGACGAGAGTCCGAGTACCTGGGCGTCCGCCACTATCGGCACTGGGATGAGCGAAGGGCTAATGCCGAGGCCGGCATTATTCATTCATTTCGGCCTCCCTCTGCCGAGGAGAGGCCGAAACCGTGGCCAGGATGGAAGCTCTTCCGGGTTCCGGCAGCGGTAGGATACCCATGAGTCGAAGGAAAGGACAAGGGTGTGGAAGGGACAAGGGAGGGAGGGGCGGGAGAGGAAACGGATCGAAAGAGGGACGGGAGGGGGGATTAGCGAGGGGGGGGGGCGGCAAAAGCGCGCTTGGGGGACATCAAGGAGAGAGAAATGAAGTGAGGAGTAATCTGATTGATATCGCCAGTGCGACAGGGTCACGTGCATTCGCCGTCACTATGAGCCCTACTCATCCTGCCACGTGACCTGTCTTTGAGACATCAGTTGTGCAGTCGTGTTATGCATGCTCAATAGCGAATGGGATAACCTCCGAGGGACTCGAGGACACTGCACAGAGAAACAAAGTAGAAAAGAACGCAAACTACCGTTGACCTGTGTCGCGGTTCGCTTTCGTCTTTGTCGATAGCAGAAGCCCTTCGGGATGTCCACGAGGTAAATGGGGAAGGCGGAGCATTGCAATTCACAAGCCGAAGGGTTTCTTTGATGGAAAATTGAAACACGGATTTCCGATTCTTTCATTGAGAGCTGACGCTCGAATGTGCTATAGTAAATCAATTGTAAGATTTCATATCAAATATAGATTACAGTATTTTCCGTTTTCATTTTATTTTATACGCAATCTTCAATCGGCAACGTATCAATCACTCATTTTACATAAATGGAGCTTCGAATTTGAAAATTAGGAACTTTTATTACGATTTTTTAAGAGCGTTTGCCGTTTCTCCCATTTGCCCTAACTCCTTCTAAACTCTGTGGTATTGGTTTGTGTCGAACGTACTTAGCATGGACTAACTCCTTCACTCGTTCATCTCAAATATCCGTACCAACACAATCTTCCTCTCTTTATCCTATTTGGTATGTTCTCTCGGATATTCCCTCCTTCTCTCATTATGTACTTCATTTGGAATATGCTCTGAACTCTGAATTCGCCCATATTTTTTCATTCAAACCATCTCTAGATTTTACAGTTGCCTTTCTGGTCTCTTTCTTATTCAAAATGCCTCCGAGTTGTAGACGACATTTCCCTTTCCCATGTTGGAGTGAGTGGCATATTTAATTCAGGTTTCAATTACTTATCACCATCGTATTCCGTTTATGATGCTATAAGGACTTGCGCTCTTGATTTTATTCTGTGGTTCATGGCATCTTTATAACTTGGCTACATTATAAAACCGACTCCCCATGTTTACTCTTCTTGCATATTTTGAAGATTTTCCTACTGATATGAAAATATCACCCTTTTATCAAGATCATATACTCCGTCTTCCCAAAAACTATCTCTAAACCGCATAACTTATTCTTCGTATAATTTCCAAGATCCATGTAAAGCATCAGCATCATCATTATATGCCGCTATTTCTTCCTGGTCGTTGCCAAACTAAAAGGTGGATAGAAGTAAGTGTTTGAATCATCAATCTGAATTCCCATTTTCCGGCATATTCCCATTCAACTTTTCAGGGTATTAGATATCATTATATTCAGTATTATTTCAGGTTAAGATGAGTATTTGAAGGATCGTCACTCGACTGTATTCTTAAGTCTAAGCTTACGTCATATTACATACAATAACTAATTCTTTAGCTCTGCATACTTCCTACCTCCTTCCATACATAATGCCCATTCGTTCCTTCCTTCGTCTCCTTCACCTGCGCAGCACCGTCCCCTCTATTGCCCTATTCAGCATCCCATGGCCCCTCCCTATCTACCCACCTTACCTTCTTCGAGGTCATCCCAACAACCATCTCTTTCATATAACACCTACGTTTAGCGTGAGAGATCCCGACAATCCAACCAGAGTAACAAGTCCAGCGTTATACTCACTGGACCACATAATCTCCTGTAGCATCCCAAAATGTTAGACTCGGTTCCTGCGTCTCAGACCTCGTCCTTGATCTGCACCTTTCCCCTCTCTCATCTGTGTTTGACATTTTCAACAAGGAAAACTGCAACAGAAATCAATTTTGCCGATTCCACTAAGCGTTCCACTAAATGCTGTACTATGCTCACAAATTATTTTTCTAGGAACCAATGGACATTTTTTCCGCATTGCTTAATTAATTTTACTCAAATGGAACTACTTTCTATTTTTTTAACTGGCTATACAACATTCGTATGATGATTAGTAAATCTACCGGTTAAGGTAGGTTTTTGGATCGACACAACTATCAAATAAGTATTTTGTAACTCCAAACAAACCACAATCCAGCAACCTCATCAACATCAGGTCCCTCTTCACCTTTGTGAACTTCTTTCCTCCCTTCATCCCTTCCAACATCCCTATCCTGTTCCTGCCCTTTCCTTGTTTGTCTAACGTTCTCCCCTCTATTACCTTCTTCAACATCCCACTGCCACTTAATATACCTTTCATCCATTTTTCCTGCCTCCATTAGATTTATCCCAACAAACCACTCTCCTCACTCACCATCTCCAGTACTTATTTGTTTTCCTTTCGGTCCATTTCACCTTCTCAATTCCCCTTCACACCCACATTTCAAAAGCCTCCAATCTACGTCTATCCTCCTGCTTCAGCGACCACGTTTCCCCACCGTACATAGCTACGCTCCATATCAGAGTTTTTACGGGTGTTTTCTTAACATCCCTGCTCAACGTCCCCGTCATCAACTCCCTCCTCCTTGACAAAACCTCCTTGCCAAGCGCAATTCTTACCCTGACGTCCCTACTACTTTGACCGCGTTGGTCCAAAACACTTCCGAAATACGTAAACTGTTCTACCTGATATATTTTCCCCCTCCTATTTTAATGTTTAGCTTGGCCTTTTTCTTTCTAGAAAATCGCATAAATATAACCTTTGTTATATTTTTATTGATTCCCATCCCAGCAATGCTTGCAACCCCTTGGCCGACTGACAAACTAAAGCCTGGTCATCAGAAAACCTACCTGATTTCACGAATTCCCCTCCGACTTTCAATCCTACCTCCAGTTATTCCATTGCCTACTTAATCATTTCCTCCAAATATACGTTGAACAGCACCGGTGACAATAAACAACCGTGCCTTACACCTCTTCCTAACACTGCCCGTCCGGACTCTCCGTTCCCCACTCGCTCCTGAGCAGTCTGAGACATGCACAGGTTGCGAATCAGTCTCCTGTCCCTCCAATCTATTCCTATTTTCTGAAATATACTCATTAGTTTTTTCCCAATTCACTCTATCAAACGCTTTTTCGAAATCTACAAAAAAGGCAAAAACGTCCTGATTGTATTCTTTATTCCTCTCGATTAGTGATCTCATTGCTGCAATGGCATCACGCGTTCCTCTTTCCTTGCTAAACCCAAACTGATCATCCCCTAAGTAATCATTTGCTTTACTCACTATCCTTTTGTTGATGACCCTGCGAATAACAACTTTAGCTGCCTGGGATATCAAACTTATTGTTGTAGAATCCTCACATGATATAGCCTTTACCTTTTTCGAAATAAGAACCAACACTTACCTAACAAAGTCTTTCGGCCAGATTCCTTTCTTATAGATACTACGAATCAGTCCATATAGATTCTTCTTCTCACATTTTCCTAAACATTTCAACAGTTCTACAGGAATGTTGTCCACCCCCATCGCCTTATTTGGTTTTATCTCCCTTAATGCCCTTTCTATCTCATCGTCGTGTATGCCTGGACCTTCATCTACGTCATGTTTCTGTTCTATGTCTAACCTTGTTGGCCTAAGTTCTCCACCGTACAGTGTTTCAGTATATTTCTTCCATCTCTCTTGGATTTTATCTGGTTCAACTATTATCTTACCACACTTATCTTTAACTGTTAGCACAGATCATGCGTTATTACTTCCCGATAATAACTTAACCTTGCCTTAAAGCGCTCCAATTTCACCCTGTCTCTGTAAACTTTCCAATTCCTCGCATTGGGTTTTCCACCATTCTTCTTTCCCTTTATTTGTGGACCTTCTTAATTTATTGTTTAACTCTTTGTACTTCATTTTCCCTAACTCTGTGTTTACTTTCATCAATTTTCTTCTCTCCTCCATCTTTGCAATCATCTCATCCGTTACCCATGGTTTCGTATCCTTTTCCCGTTAACGGTTATTATGGTATCTTTTGCGGCTTTCGATATCCCTTGCTTGATACATTCCCATTTTTCTTCGATTGTACTTAGTTCTTTACTGTCATCCATCATTTTCTCTACATCCTGTTGATACTCCTTCCTTTTTAATCCATTTAATGCTTCTACGTTCCATTTCCTAACCCGCCGCCCTTGCCTTATCTTTTTGAAACGAACGTCACATTTCAAATAGCTAAATTGTGATCAGAGATCGCATCCGCGGACTCTGACCACAATTGAAGACAGAACACACGGCCGCTTGGGCCGAGTCCCGCAGTTGCCAGGACTCAATTTCTGTCTTGTGTCCATCATTTTTCATGGGTGTGATTATTGAGTTGGTTTCCTGTTGCCTTTCTAAAAAGTGTTTTTAACGTGACCCCATCACTTGATAGCCACCCCACTGGGGTCAGATGTCTTTGCAGCCGCCTCACTGAGGAACAGACGCTACGTGGACTACCTTTCTTCTAGATCCTGACCTTCGACCTATCTGGCAATGGGTTACCCTACCAGGAGCAATTATTATTACTCCCAGCAGTACAGCGCTATGGGTCATCTGATCGCACAAGCTCTTCTAGGCACAAATTTATTTCCCATGGGAGGGGAACATTCATATTTATATCGTAAAATTTGTAACTTTTACACAAAAGTTCATAGAACTGTCAAATATTTAAAACGGAAAATTAGTAATACATTTAATATAATATTCAAAGTTATAATTTTTATGAAAGTAGAAAAGCAACATAAATGCCCAACAAATTAAGAAATAAATACAAACCTTGCATTAAATAAATAAAACAAAGTGTGCGTCCCTTTGTGCATTGGAATTTATCGAAGGAATTAGCGAAAATATTACACACACACAGAGACACACACACAAACACGTGCTCACACACACACACGCACATACACGCACGCACGCGCACACGCACACACGTGTGTGTGTGTGTAATAGAGAAGGCATAACTCCTGTGTTTTGATTTGTGCTTTTGCAAGGGTCTATTTTGTGAATGGCACAGTGCAAGCACATTTTTCAGAGCCCCCAAATGCGAAAAACATATTATTGTCTCCATCCGCGTATGCCAGTTTCTTTGTCTCGTGACGTCATTGGCCGCCTCAAAGTCTGCCACCCCCCCCACCAACACTCGCCTCCCTTCCCCCATCCACGGTTCACATCCGGTGCGTGCCCCGCGCGGAAGCGTAGCGGATGAAATACGCGAAGAGCCGACCGCGAGCCAGGACGTACATGCATAATATGGATGTGGGTGCGCCATAAGTTAAAAGGAAGAGATCAATTCGCTGATATCTTTTGGAAATTTTATATTTCAATGCGTGTATTTTTCGTCGTTTTCCGGTCTTTTCGGATGAAACGGTTTTAATCCAAAATCGAATTCTCATGAATTGTTAAAATATAAATATTTACGCTTTATTAAAATTTGATCGTTTTGTCTCGAACATTTTCGTGATCAGCCAGGTGGTTACCAAGATCGGAAAGTGTTGGCGTGTCGTGCGGCGGCGCGACTGCCTGGGGCTGCACGGAACTTCGAACCGTTCTCTCTAGATCACTGCATACGACGTCTGAGGTGATAATCAGGGGAGAAAAGTGGACACTGCGACAAAGTGAGGAAGCCTGAAAGAGGAAAGATATTCAGAATATGAAAAATTAAATCTTTTTTAAGAAGAAAAATAACTTAAGAGAGGGCCAGCGACTTGTAAAAGAAATATTATAGCAATTTTTATAAATTTAGAGGCTCCTTTCCCTGAGAATAAATGCGATATTAACTGCTCAGTGTTTCCTATTCGTTGTATTTTAAACGCCTCACTCTTCTCCTCAATCCTTTTCCCGGAGGAGAAAGAGTGAGAAGGGGGCAACCTCTCGGAGTGATGAAGCAATAAGCTCTGTCCCCCGCGTGACCCCAAAGAAGCCATCGGGAGACGAAACGGGAGCCCCGTGTTTGGCCTGCGATAGACGCCGCATCAAAGAGGGGACCCCTCCCCTCGCCTCGTTTTTATTCCCTTGCCTGCGATTCAATGGTCTTGTAAAACCAGGGGCCTCATAAAGTCGTTTAATTCATTATGATGACCTAAGGCTTCGTTAGAGACCGGAGTTTTTGAAAGGATGGGGAGGGAAATTGTGTTCATTTGGTGCTTTGAGAAGTTTGCGACAGAGGGAATGAAACAGCGAAGTCCCTCACCTTAAAAATATTAACTTTAAAGTTTAAATTCTTCGCATGCATACTTGATGATGTCTTGTGATATAAACAATAATATTACCCCTCAAATGGTCGATGCGAAAACAATGTACAGGTGGATCCTCGAATTTTTCACGAGGTATTTCTTCTGTGCTTTTTCCTTATTTCTTAAATGACAGACGTAATTTGGTTAACGAATTCAAATGGCGTCATTAATAAATGTTGAAATGAGAATTTTGAGAAACTCGGTGATTAATGCTAATGAGTGTTTGAGCGGGAAATGCTCAGAAATTCTACGGAGAAACGCATTATATTTTCCGATTTAATAAGTTCGTGGAGATTTGCAGTTCATTCATTGTAGTAATAGTGCTTAGTGTAATTTTGATAAAATAGAGTAAGATTGCACCATGTACTCGTTAGTTTTGTGGTAACTAACGAATACGGGAAACTTTTCCAAATATGGCATGCGTTTTTCATGTGGAGCACATAATTTTCTTAGAAACCATACGTATATCACAGCAGTGTATAAATGACGTTGGTATGGTTAGATTAATTGGACGAAATACTTTTCGCAGCCATCCCGTGAATTCAAACTATTAATTTTCTTCTCTTAAATAACTGTACTTCTAAACAGGAACTTTTTCAAAGTATGTCCAATTATCATACTACAGTGTAAGTATTACAAGAATTTTTATTATGAGTTTGCTATACTGAGGCAATAATCTTTAAAATTATTAACTTGCTCTTCGCCTCTAGAGACATTTTCAATTTCTTGCCTCTTCACTCGCATTCCCTTTTATTATCTCGATTCACCCTTTTTCTCTCAAACGACTCAGGTCTGAAATCATGGGAAAATTTCACAAAAGAGGACTCTCATATTGTCCCAGGATTGGGAGACGACTACAAATGAGGGCTTATTCTTCTCTTATGTAGCTGTTAACTTGGGCTATAAATCCAACGTGGTGGAGGTGTTTGCGTGTGTCTACAACCCTTTGAGCTTTGCTGGCGGGAGCAAAATTAATGGTTCCTAATAGGGTCACGTTTAAGGGTGTGAGGGAGCCAGACGAGAGGAAGTCAGGGTAGGGTCTGTTTCTCAGTGAGGCGAATGCAAAGGCGTCTGACCCCAGTGGGGTGGTCATTTCAGAGATGTTACTTTCACTATTGAGGAAGACATCGGGAAACCATCTGCTCATGCAAGGAAAATATGATGAAAGCAAGTACAATATGAGTTCTGACATCAATGGTAGACGACCACGAGGCCAAGAAGGCCAGCAAGGAAAACAAGGACTCGGAATTATATACTTAGGGCAGGGAAGTCAGAAAAGATAAAGGGAGAGGTGCGAGGAGAAACCTAGGACGTGGGTGTGAGCAAGATGAAGTGGAGAAAAATGTTGAGGATTATTGGAGCGATCGTTGCAGAGTGGATGGTTAACATTTTTTAAACATATGAATTATTTTAATTATATATTTAACCATAAGTGTGGAATATGAAAGTGAATGGAAGGGCACTACAGGTGGAACAGGTGAATAAGAGAATGTGGAAATAGGAGAAAATCCAGTCAATATAGTTTACTACCAGGTTACAGTTAACGAGAGCATTTTCAGAGAGCAAGAAGCAGTTGGCGTTTACGATCAGAAAAACGAAATAACCTTCGTAAAAGAAAGCAATTGATATTTATAAGAGATTGGAATGCGTGGGAGGCGAAGGGAGACAATAAATTGGGGTGCTGCGGATTAGGAGAAAGAAATGATCGGGGAGAGAAAATTATATTGTTGTAGGTGATGCTTGTGAACAACACATTGTTTAAGCACCACAGTAGCCATGGATAAACATGGAAAATACTGCGAGATACAGCAGAGTATTAGTTACGAGATTATAGCTCGTAGATCATATTATGGATGGCCATACGTTAAGGAATATCACCGAAGGAGTTTTTGAAGAAGATGTGGATTCTGTTCAAATTTTACCACTCGTGACGTGTAATGTTTACTTAAACAGAACCCTAGAGGAGGGTGGGCTAATCAATAGGTATATAAACAAAAGAATTGCGTGAGGTTATTAAGGTTTACTAAGAAGTAAGATTCGAAGACAGAAACTTCGAGTAAATACGTAAAAAAATCCCCTCATAAGACTTGGGGGCAATTTCCTTTGCGTGCACTGAAAAACATTCCATTTAAAAAGGCAAATTTTACCAAATCTATGATAGAGATTAGACGTATAATCACTGCAGCACAGAAGTAATTCGCCCTTGCATGGTTATTGTTGGTCAAACGGTCTCATGGGTAGTAAGTAAGGCTCAACGATTTAATTATCGGGTAATTTGGCCCGAAATTTTAGCTGTCGGTCAGGTAATCAAACTGAAAGATAGCAATTGATGTTACAACTCTGATTAATTCCATGTTTCAATTGAAAGTGCATACACAAATAAATTTCTGTTTTTATCATATTTAATTTAAGAGTCACGTTATTCATTTCGCGGTGGTCTAGCGGGTAGAGCGTTGGACTGCTGTGCGGAGGGTCCCGGGTTCGATTCCCGGGCAAGGCACCAGCAGCTCCACCCAAGCTAGTTGATTTTTCGGGTACCAGATCTTCCTGGGAAACCATAACCGGCACAGGGAAAGGAACTGGCCCCCCTACCCTGATGTGTGAATATTCACACGCCGTCGGGCTTGGTACATGGGTGAGCTCTACCATCACCTACTAAACCGACCTTCGGGTTGATTACTGTGTTTATGGTTTTATGGTTATTCATTTGCAGCGTTATCTACACTTCTATTAAATTACGTGTACACATATTCTTATTTGTTTTCCATTTCATACTTTGAAAGTGTAACCGGGCTTTTGATCGTCAGCTTATTCCAATTCCCCGATATCATGACTACTGGTCATCCCCTGCGACTAAAGTCTCAGTATCTTTAGATTCCTTATTTAAAACCGTAAGGTTATAAAAGATGAAATTTTGAATTTTCTACTCAGGTCTAGAATCACCCGGCATGGAATAAAATTAAGATTCTCAATGTAAAAAAAATCAAGCCCCACGGTTCGTTCAAAATTTTTAAGTGATTTCCCAGGGCAAAATAGTCTTTTATATATAAACTCACGAGGAGCTTTGAAAATCGGCTCATCAAACAGTAGCTAGATACATTTGAGTCGACCTAACACCCCCCGCCGCACGCCCTTGCGGGGCATTATATAGATGTAGAAGCGAAAGAATTCAGTGAATGACCGCGAGCAACATTCCTTTCTCGCCCGAATCCCAGTCGCCTCTCCGCTGCTGCCGAAGTTGGCTCGGTGGTGTAAAATCGCAAGAGAGACTGTCGGCCCCTCCAACTCTCACAGCATCAGCTCGTGCGTAATCTGGACCAGGGCACCAAATATTAATGTAATAGAGATCTGGGTCGAACCTGGTGTGGTGCCTCTTTCTCTCGATCATGGGGTTCCCAAGGGCTTTCAGCAGCCCGATGCTAAATCAGGCCCATTGCCTCGAAATTGGTCGGCCAGGGCGAAGCGCCACTGCGTCTTCTGCGGGTGAATGGGTGACTCAACTGCGGCCATACTTCTGGGGGCTCATGCGAGCGAGGAGCTACCCCGCCACCACATGTTGCAAAGCCGCCTGAAGAGATTGCGACTTTGAGAGATAATGGAATAATTGACTGAATTTAGTGCATCAGCAAGCTCCAAAAGGATTTGCTTGATGTTTCCTTCAGCAATTTGGAATTACTTCAATTTTAATTACCCTTGCGAAAAGGGGTCATCTAGTTGTGAGTTGACGAATCCATGTGGAATGAAAATGAGCAAGTTACATTTCATGTCTTGACTGGGCTGCGAGCCCACGATACTTATCTTACTAGAAAAAAGTCAAAGTCGCTACAACAATCATCCAAAGTATGAAAACTTGTAGAAAATAAAATGAGCACTCGATCTTAGACGCCGGCATGACAGTACAATGCCCGGTGGTACGTACAATGCATCTCTTGTAGTGGCACGTGCGTAGTAAGTCTCCTTGCCTTCTCACTGTTTTCCCCTCACATTCTTTGGAATCCCACCGCCTGTCAAATGACATCTCATGCGCCAGTTTGTTCTTCCCTCTTCGATTTTTCCAACAACCTTCTATTTCCCTCCACCATGCGCCTTTGCTTCTAAGAATATAGCGGCAAATTAAATTTTTGTTTAATCACTTATGTAAAGCAAATCGTTAATAATCTGTTTACGGAACATTTTGCGTAATTTACAAACGCAAAACGATCTAAATCAACTGTACACTCGCAAATCTATGCGCAGAGGAGAGTAATATAAACAATTAAAACACTGAACTGGCTGGCCAAACTACGCAGAGTGTCGTGTGTGACGTTTGCGTGGCCCCTGGTCGACGAGCGCCATCGTTTCGACCCTGCGCCATGGAGGCAACTTCCATGCAAACGATAACAAGAGCGTCGGAGAGAAATGCGTAGAAGCAACCCCTCTGTGCTGCGACTCCCCCCCTCCCTTCTCGCCCCCTCCGGCCCCGTGCACGCCATTTGGCCGCACTCCTGCGGCCTCCCCGCATGCGAACGGACTATTAGGCACAGCACGCTTATATCACGGAGGAATCTCGAACCACTCATTTCATACGATAAACAGGGTTTTTTGTTGGGTTTCCCCACTTCTTGCCCCTTGAAACGGTGCGGGGAAAACGACCGCATTCATTTGGTCGTGAACCTCTGCTGATAGATGCCTGATAGGCTGCTACTCTTTGCGATCGTCGGCTTTGGTAGACTCCATTTGATATTTGGGCCGCCATGTTTTGGAGTATCCGTTCCAAGCCTAGTTCTGAAATGCAAAATTGCTGCAGTTCTTTATGACAGTTTCTTGTTCCTGTTCGTGAACGAGTGAGATGAGTAACGGGGTATGGGGTGGCTGGGGGTCTGCGGGGGCACTGGATATGTAATTTTTGATGGTGGTGCACTTCTCCACCGCGAATGGGCTCTGTATTATGCCATAATAGCCTTTATCAGGGAAATTCTCGTTCATGACAATGCCAGGCCTCATGCAGCTGGGATAACACAAAAACTTTTGCAGCAATTCAAATGGGAAACTTTCGACCATCCACCGTATAGCCCGGACTTGGCTCCTTCAGATTTTCATCTCTTTACAAAGCTTAAAGACTTTTTGGCAGGAAAAAGATTTGACAGCGATGAAGAACTTAAAGAAGGAGTGACCCTGTATCTCAATGAGCTGGCGGCGAAGGACTATGCAGCAGGAATACAGAAACTTGTCACACGTTATGATAAATGCCTTAATTTGCTTGGAGATTATGTTGAGAAGTAGTTTAAAGTATCCTCTTTCAAATAAAATTTTTTATGTTTGTTAATATTTACTTTTGTGTCTTTATTTCACGAACGGGTACTACTTTCCGGATGACCCTCGTATGTACTCGGAAAGTACCAAAGAATAGATAGTGTTATCGAAATGTTGGATATTTACTTATTTATTTCACAAAGCAGCCAAAAACGGCACAAAGGCTTTCACATTGGCTGACATATAATATACACTAAGAAGAAAAGAACGGGGAAAAGCAACAAACAATAGTGAAAAGTTAACAAATAATGTCAAGAACGGATAGAAGAAGGCAGGAGAGCACATATGCAACCAGAGAGAGAGAGAGAGCTAAGTTACTACGATCTGGCGTTTAAGGAAGGAGGTGAAAGCGTTGAGTGAGGAAGAGAGGTCCAGGGAAGGATACTGGATGCTCAGGGAATTAAATGTAGCGGGAAGTCGATGGAAAATGGAACGTTGAGAGACCGAGAGACGGAAATTTGGAATCTGCAACAGACTCAAGTTAGGTGTTGGGGAACACGAATCGAGAATAGAGGAAGAAGGTCGTTGGTACGGAGAGTTCTGTTGAAGATGCTATGTAGGAATTTCATATCACATAGCAATCGACGGCGGGGGAGAGTGGAAATACCAAGGGATGAGAGAGTAGAGTCCCGGGTTGTATTTTTGAGGGAAGGGATGCGATAACGGGATGTGGCAATAAAGAAATTAAGAGGTTTGTTGAGTAACTCTAAAGTAGTTGGGGAGGCGGTGGACCAGATTGATGAACAATATTCTAAATTTGGGAGGACAAAACCAAAAAACACCATCCCAAGGGCAAGGGGATCACGAACGTCAGTGTGGCGGTAAAGTAGGCCGACTATTGCCATCGCTCTCCCGAAAATCCTTTGAACGTGCTTGCGAAAGGTGAGCTTCGCGTCAAAAAATACACCTAAGTCGCAGTAAGAACTGACAGATGGGATACGGCTGTTTGAAAGAGTGTATGAAAGCAAAGGTGGTTTGCGCTTTAAAGAGAAGGTCATAATAACTGATTTGGAGGGATTAATGCATAACTGGAAATCGGAGCACCAAGCAGTGACGGAATTATGAGTAGATTTTAGGGAAACGGAATCAGATGTGCAACCAATCTGTTTGAAAAATTTGCAATCGTCTGCGTAAAGCAAAATATTGCATACAAGGCGGACGAAATTGTCAATAATATCGTCTCAGTAGAGTAAAAAGAGAAGAGGGCCAAGAACACTGCCCTGTGGTACCCCGGGCGGTACAGAAAGAAGAGTGAAGGAAAAGCCATCAATGAGAACACGCTTTTTGTGAGACCTGAGAAAGGTGCGGAATAAAGAAAGGAAAATGCCGTGTATGTTGTACCGATGGAGTTTATGGACCAGTAGGGAGTGGTGAATGGATGGAGTTTATGGACCAGTAGGGAGCGGTCAATGGAGTTAAATGCTTTCGAGAAGACAATATAGCAAACATCCAGTTGTGGGTTAAGCTCAAAAGAATTTGTGATATTGCGGTGTGGAACGGTCAGATTAGTGAGGCATGATCCACTGGGGAGAAAGCCGTACTGATGGGGATAGATGTATGGGAGGATGAAGTGAAGAATACGATCATGAATGATACGCTCGAAGATCATTGAAAGAACGGGTAAAATGGAGATCAAACGGTAGTTTTGAACTAAACATGTACGGCCAGATTTTATTAATGGGGTTACATTAGCAGTCTTCCATTGAGAAGGGAAGGTGCCACTGGAGGAGAATCTGTTGGAGATAGTAGAGATCGGGATGCAGAGAGATGAAGCAGTGCGGTTGAGAAAAAGAGAACCGATATGGTCGAATCCAGTAGATTTAGAAGAGGGTAACGCGGCTAAATAGATCAGAACTTCCTGAGGATTGGTTGAGATATGTAGAGGAGAGGGATTGCGGGCAAACAGATTGACGCTGTGGGGGAGGAGAGGTGGGTGAGGCGAGGTTGAAGTCGAAGCAGAAACAGAAGCAGAGGGACGGTCACTACCCAGAAAGCACTCATCCCTGTGAAAAACTGAAACTGGGTTTCGATGCGATTTCCGTCTGGCGATGATTAATGACCAAAATCTTTTGGAGTTGTCCCAAATTCCCTCAGTTATTCCTTGAATATAGTTTTCGTAGTCACGACGAAGGAGAAAGAACGTATGACGACGAAGGACCACGAAAGAGATATGGGTGTGAGGGCAGTGGTGACGCTTCCATTATTTCCATTCCTTGAGTTTATCTTTGAGAGCGAGAGTCGTTTCCGGTGAATGCCATAGGGGTCTCTTCTTCGAAACACGCCGCGAGGGGACAAAATCCACCATGGCGAGGTTCAGGTTATGCTAAGTTGGGAGAGTTTGAAAAATAAAAGAAAAAGGAGTAGGTTAGACGCGATGTATAAAATTGTTAAAAATGACGCAGCGAGGGAAGATTTATAGAAAGATATACAAAAACGAAACTTTTAGGAAAAAAAGAACACCGTTTTAAAAGAAAAATAAGAACGCAAAGAATAAACAAGAAAAAATACTCTTTTTTAAACAGAACTATTGTTGCATGGAATCAGCTGCCTGGAGATTTGTTTGAGGCCTTTCCTTCCAATTTTAGGCGCTTTAATAATGTGTAAAGCAATCACTGAGTGATAAACTTTATTGTTCAGTAATTATTATACTAATGTAGTCATTAAAAATATTTTTCTGCACGTGATGTGGACGGCGTGAGAACTTGTAACAGATATAGACTTGTTCTGAAATACTTATCTCCATATCCATCTGCGTCTGCGAATTGTTTATCTTTCATTTTATTCCAAGACGTCAGTGCTCATTTACATTTACTGACATTCAGTTATCAAGCCCATCCTTCACCTCGCTCCGATCGCCGGTTCAAATGAAACGGAAGAGTATCCCGCCACTTGCCGCCCTTCTCATTTCTCCACGGATCGGTCGTACACAGCGTCCGGAGCACTCCCCAATCAGCTCTCCCGGCCTTTCTCCTTCCGAACCCGCACCCTCGACCCGCCAGCACGTTCCCCCTATGCTGAGCACCGGCTGCGCAGTTCCTTCGCACCCGCCACCACCCGCCTCCTCCCCGCCGGGGCCGCACTCCCAGAAAATCGCTTCAGGCCTTCCTTTGGGGAATGACGGAATGTGTTATTCTGCTCGAATGCCTCGTTGTGGCGTGTGCCCCGTGGGATTCGGATCTTTGATTCCTGTTTCGTTATATGTTGCCCTGCATGATTGGATTTAGCGTTGATATTGATTTGGCTTGCGTCGCTCTCCTCCCGGTAACAAAAAATGCAACTAAAAATGAAATATAATTGATCGTATCACAAAAATTCATTAAATGTTGCACATAATATCTGTCTGCCTGCCTCGTCACTGCTTTTTTCATTTATAATAATGTATCGAGCACATTCAGTTGCGGTCAAATCTTCACACCTCACATTAACCATCTGTATTGTGCAATTACAGCGAGCCGTTTCTTATCGTTGAAATTCCTTTGTGGTTGAGACACTAATAAATAATATTCATGATTCCGATGCCGTTGAGCGTATAGCGTCCCTCGAGCAATGCAGGAAGTGCGAATTCCGCCGCCGAGTGTTCGCGAAACGACTCGCATATAAATGTTGAGCACGCCTCTGGCATGAGTCTACTTTTCTTTTTCATTGTTTTCCTCTTGCATTGATCGTAATCAGGAATTAGATATTTAGGTAGGCATTTGTTTTTGTCACTTAATCAATTTTTTTAAGTATTAGAGTATAATTATTTTATGGAAAATAATAATAAACGTGAGATAAGAATGCATGCACTATACGACTTGCGTATAATCAGGAGCGACATGATGGAATTGGAACATGATGACCAAATGATGACCACTGGTCAAACATTATCGATCTGAATTGAGTAGCCTCAGGGTTGATGTGGAGGAAGTCGAGCATAATTAATGATAGATGGTAGCGCTTTCCCACTTGATAGAATTCATTTTACGACCGGGTTTCGATGTATTACGTCATCATCAGGTCTTGATGATGGTGTAATACATCGAAACCTGGTCGTTAAAATAAATTCTATCAAGTGGAAAAGTGCTACCATCTATCATTCATTATGCTCGATCTAGTTGGATGTACTACATCACCTTAAGGTACGGAATGAGTGTAAGTGTATGTATTGACCGGAAGGAGTTACTGGGGCAGATGGTGGCGCCAGGGGCTGTGGCAGGATGAAGAGAGGGAAGGGTTGGCGTTTGATTGAGGAGCATGCAAAGTTGCACTGACTGGTTTGACTAAAGGTGCACGAATGCAAAAGTCCCTGGTGTCTGGCAGCGCGATGTTTTCTACCGTTGGCACCATTGTGTGTGCTCGCGGCCACAACTGTTCACCTTACGAGCCGCAGAAACGGAGTCTAGGCGGTGGAGGGAGAGTGGTTGGTGTCAGCCGTGGCGAGAAAATTCAATTCTAACGAAAAACTAGCGGATAATATTTTAAAATTGGTGCAAATATGTCGACACAATTTGATGCTTTTGGACTGGAAGGAATGGACAATTGTAGAAATCTATAGATATTTATCCACGGTTCATAATTCCATGAATTTCCCAGTGGGGGCAGTGTTCATATCAAAAGACATTTCCCTAATCCTACCAATGATATTCGAGAAAATAAATGCGTATTCGCTACCTACGTATTCCCGTATACCAAAACAAAGTGATTCCTGCAATAACGAGCAGATTAGTTGATATTCCGATGACAAAAACTGATTTAAACGCGAAGTCTAAACAATGCGGCGCAGTGCCGTAGAGAGTGGCCCTAGAAGAAGACCTGGTCAACACTATTGCTCAGGGAGAAAAGGGAAGGGCTGGCCACGGACAGAAGCCCGTCGCTGCAGCCATATCTCAACACGGAACCATGAAAATTGGAACAATCGCTTTTTACAATAAAGCATAATACATCGCAAGCCGCTTCAAGGGCGTGTGGTTGGGGGTTTTAGGGCACCAGCCATAACACATCCACAACTATTATTTATACATTCGCTTAAATTTTAGGCCTAAATATGTACGAGGCATGCTCATAACAAAGTAAGGACCATTTGGTCACAGGAAAGAATATACTCACATGAAACACTTTTTATTGGCACTTTTAGTTAGCTACAAACATACTTCACTTCTCCACATAATCGCCGTTCACTTCTATGCATTTTTCGCACCGCTGCACCAGCTTCTTCAACCCCTCTGCATAGAAACTCGCCGCCTGAGAGTTGACCCAGTTGACAACGCCGTTCTCGAGCTCCTCTTCGGTTTCGTAACGTTGTCCACCGAACCACTGTTTCAAGTGCAAGAATAGGAAGTAGTCGCTAGGTGCAAGGCCTCATAATCTCCATCTTGTTGATAACGGCCTAAAAACTCTTATCCACCGGACATTCCTTGGTCTTTGTTGTGGTCGGTGAGCATTTTCGGTACCCACCTTGCACACAGTTTGTGATATTCGAGGTTTTCCGTGACAAATATTGTGGACAGTAGTGCGTCCAAGTTGAGGAAATTGTTCAGCCAGGCCATTAATTGTCAATCGACGGTCACATCGTAGTTTTTGTTCCACTTGCGAAACAATTTCATCGGTCAGAATACTGGGCCTGCCACTTCGCTCTTCGTCATGTATATTTGTTCGTCCATTTTTAAAATCACAGCACCATTGTCTAACCTTTCCTTCACTCGTAACTGTAGGTTTATAAACTAGGCATAATTCCCGATGAATTTCAGCAGCCGACAAATCTTTTGCATACAAGAATCGTATGACAGAACGCATTTCACAGCTGGCGGGATCAACGATTGTCGCGGACATTGTTGTTTGCATGCACGGACAAGCAAACGACTTCTGAAACAAAACAAATGCTGCAAGAGCTTCTCAATGATACAGTAGATGGCGATGCATGAGTAAATCTGTGTTCTGAAGCGCCAATATTTAAAAATAAGCAAACGGCTGTTACTTTATGAATCTACATCTGCATCTACATAATACCCTGCAAGCCGCCGCAAGGGCGTGTGGCGGGGGGGGGGGGATGTTACGCCACCACCCGTAAAAGGGAAAAAACCGTAGAAATTTGGGCCGTACGATCGCCGTGAATAGGCGCACCCGGTCCGTATGACTGATCGGGGAAGCTGCCGACGCAAGACAGCGGAGTTGATTGACAGCAACGGTAGCTTTCGCACGGCAAGAGTCCAGGTGGGGTTTGAAGGTGAGTTTGTTGTCGAGAATGACGCTAAGGAAACGGTGCGACGAAGCTCTCGGAATGCTGTGTGCACGTAGAGTAAGCGACAGGTGTGGTGTGCGGGGGCGGCGTCGGGTGAAGTGGACATGAGTACTTTTGTCCGCGTTTATCCGAATTTTCCATGTTTTGGTCAAATTTTGAAGTTTCCGTAGGTGGGTGTTGAGGCGTCGGATGTTCGCCGAGCGCACACGAGACGTTGCGGCAATGGCGGTGTCGTCTGCATACATGTATAGGGACGTGCGGGGCGTTGTCGGCATGTCATTGACGAATAAATTGCACAAGAATGGACTGAGGAGAGAGTCCTGGGGGACACCCGCCTCAGCTTTCTTTACATCGGAGAGGGAATCACCCATCTGCACACGAAAATGACGATCAGAAAGGAAACTGCGGAGGATAATGATGAGGGGAGGCGGGAAACCGTACTGGTGCATTTTAAACAGGAGGCTGTTATGCCAGACCCTA
This sequence comes from Hetaerina titia, assembly GCA_037158775.1. Lineage (NCBI taxonomy): Eukaryota > Metazoa > Arthropoda > Insecta > Odonata > Calopterygidae > Hetaerina > Hetaerina titia. The sequence continues at coordinate 100,584,537 of CM073776.1, forward strand.
TCGAAAGCACGGGCGACGTCAATGAAGACGGCATCCGTGAAACGGCGGAGATTAAAGCCGTGCGAGATGCGTTCGCACAAGCGAAGAATCTAATGGTCCGCGGAGACGAGAGAGCGAAAGCCGAATTGCTCTGGGCGAAGGATGTCATGAGCGTGGACGTGATATTCGAGCTGGGTCAGAAGGACCCGTTCAAAAATTTTGGACAGGTTCGAGAGCAGGGTTATCGGGCGGCAGTTACCCGGGATCGTAGCGTCCTTCCCCGGCTTAGGGAGGAGGATAACCTTCCCTGTTTTCCAAGGGGATGGAAAGTGGGCGCAAAATATTACATCTACTTCCGTTTAGAACGACCCATCGATGACTACTATTTCTTCGCAGTATGACAAAAAGTCTCTTTTCCAATATTTCACTTTCTCATTGATGCTACAGCGTTCAAGTGTTTGTAATAGTTTACTGTGAGAGTTTATCTAAGGCTTTTTGAATTTCGAAAATACTGGCCCCTTTTTTATAATTTTCTCTCCCAATTTCTAGATATGGTGATTAAGAAAAACCCATTCGGGTTACGCAACATCAGCTCTTCATATACATATCTTCGTGCTAGTTGTGGCTTTGCATATGTCTATTTTCGAGAGAAAGCTCATAGCGTTGGAAGCAATAATGTGTTATAATATTTTGCATGACATCGATGTTTACGATATGGGCCGCTAATTGGTGTATTAATTCTCTCTATCGCTGCGTTTGTAAATGGAAGTTATGGGAGGTAATTTCCATTCGAATTCTTATTAGATACTTCTAGACCTGGCGATTTTTAGGCTTTGTAGCAAAGTAAATAATTTCCCTGTCACATCTAGTACGGTATCATTAGTCACTCATGTGTCCTCCGGATGGTTAAGGAAGCTCGTTTGGTTGACTTACTTGGTCGTCTCATTTTTAAGGAAGTCATTTCCACTAGGCGTCACGAACGATGTTCATCATTTGTGGACATACGCTCACGTTTTAACTCATCTACCCAGCGGCAAATAGTCACAATCTCACAAGTTGATGTGCCATGAACTTCTGCAAATTTGATTTTGATCTCTTTTGGTAGTCTTTTAAATAGAAGTGTTTCATCACCACATGAAACCCTTTTTTTTCTCCATATTTCTGGATAAATAAAAGGTTATTGTTTCAATTTACTATAAAAATGAAGCCACGCAATGGATATAGCTAAAATATAAATGCGTTCCGGAAAGGGATGAGGCATTCTAAAAAAAAACCTTTTCCGATACTCCAAGCGCCATGTCTTGGATTTTCTTAGAAATTGGGGAATGATCTACGTAGTCTTAATCTCAGTCCCTAATCTTAATCTCCGCTTTCTTTTGTGAATTCCATTTTTGTAAACATAGATCCTTTTTTGTGTTTATCACTGACTGTCTTCTTTTGGGCCGTACTTCTATTATCTCGCCTAATAGCTTTGGTAAGATTTTTTCTCCTTTTCTCTCGTCATTTCCTTCAGTTGACACGAGGTCTGCGCGATTTCGACGTCCTTCCCGCATCCGTCCATTTCTAGTGGGGATCGGGAGTGTCGGTTTCATTCGCTGTCTTCTCTTATTTCGCTGTGCAATGGACGCAGGATTGTTCCACCCTTTGGAAACTGGAAACAGCCATCTGAAGATTTTCACTTGCCACATTACTTAACTTGCCATTTCACTTTCCCGTTTCGTTGTTTCATTTCAAATGTTGACTCACTTGACACTACATCAGCAGGTGTATTACACGAAACAAATCAAGGGAATGAAAGACCCTAAATAAGGAATTGTGACATCTAAAATGAAGGCGAAGGAAGCGGAACTTTTCCAAATGGAAAACTGGATGGTAAAAAGGTTTATGCATCTCTGTAAATAAGTCGTTTAGAATATTTATACGCTAAAATGGTCTAAGCTCTAAAATATTTATGCTCTAAAATACTCTAAAGCTTTGGCAGGTGTTAGGAAAGAGGCGGGGAACCCAAATTTTATTGGGAGAAATGACCACAAATTTAAGGTAAAATTCCCACAAAGAACGAATAAAAAAATTTCTTTTCTAAATAAAACAATTTTTGTTTGTAACACCTTGCCTGCATAACTATTTGAGCCCTTTTCTAACAGAGTGCATATTTTAAGAAAAGATGTAAGGAATACATGTAATCATTTGATTTATGTGTGCTGTAAAATTATATGTAGCAGCTTAATTTTTTAAAATTTATCTTTTTTTTCTTGCTGATTGATTGATGTTAATGAGATGGGGATTCTTTTGCTTTGTGAAAGAGACTTTGTGTTTTAAAGTTTCCATTAAGTGTACTTTTATTTAATGACTGATTTTAACTTTGTGATTATTTGGGACTTGTGTGCCACCTGACACTGTCCATCACCACATGCGGATTTTTAATAATAATAATAACAGGTGGAACGCTGACGAATAATAATATTGTTTCCAAACTTTTTTCTTGGCTACCACTTCCAGTTAAGATTGAATCACTTTGCTTTAGAAATAATGTTTAATTCAGTAACACAAACAAAATTTACATGTCCATAAAAACTGTCTTTAGGGGCTTAAATTTGTACTAAGCCATCAAATTTTCCCAATATAATACTATCCACCGGGGTCTGCTTGTATTGCCACATGGACATATATTTTTTATCTGAAATAAATGCTTACTAAAAGTGAATACGTTCATTTAGAAACATTTTACGTTCGAAAAATTTCCTGATCCACCGCCAGAGCAAATATGTACAATTTATATCCAGCCCATGGTTGCATAAAGCATGTCCGGGAAATGAATGGACCCAACCCATTAATTACGGCAATACCAGCATAGGACGCGGGATTTTTCGAACGAATGGCAGCACTGGTAAAACTTATGATGTGAACTGATTTATAAAAAGTTAGTGGGTAATTTTTAAATTGTACCATTGTCTTTAAAGAGATTTCCAGGAGAACTTGATTGTTTTTTCTATACCACCACAAATCACACCAAATGGCATTATGAAACATCAATGTATTCTTGGATAAGCTCTGCGATGTATCCAAAAATAAATGAAATACATACGCAGCGTACGTGCGGCATTAGAGGGGAACCTAGTAATCTAGAGAAAATCGCGAGAGAAACTCGAAGTGGGGTCCGTTAATCCGGAATCCGAATTTCATAATTTGTAGATGGAGAAGGGTGTTCACCGCAGTAGACGGCACGCTGGCCAGCGTGTCATCCAGCAGAGGGGTCATGTCAGCATGAGGCCTGTCGGCTACAGAGGTGCTATTGTGCTGATCTCTGTCGATTAAAATAACGTAACTATTTGGCTGCTTTTTCAATCAAACAAAAGGAATCGCATAAAGGCAAACCCACGGGTGTTTCTTTGGATTAGTGCGTTCTGCGAGTGGGCGGTCTAGGGCTCCTTGCCAATTGTGTTCTGCGTGTGAAACGTCGTCGATTGTGAAAGTGTGCAGTTGAAATGGCTCGACTAGAATCACTGATACGTGTGTGTGTGTCTCCATTCCGCAAAATGGTTTTCACATCGCTCTCTTCAACAAGGCTCGATCGATTAATCCATTGAAAAATACTTGCATGAGTGGTCATTTAAAAGAGAATTAAAAATATTATTCCCTTACCATGCAATGAAGTATGAAATGTGGTTTATAGGCGGTGGCGCTGCTTTTCAGTCGTCTTTCAAAATCCTCATTTTTATTAGCCTCTATGACCCTAAGCCTAAATAATAAGATATAATGGAAGGAGGTTTTTTATAGTTTTTATAGTCTCTTTTGCACAATTTTGGCTGAAATACTTCCAAGCAAGTCGCGTGAAAGAAATTACTTAATTGAAGCGGAACCGAGACCCTCAATCTTGTATCTGCGCGTTCCCTCCGTGGTACTGTGTCATTTGGAGATGTCGGCCACGTCCAGGAAATACTGGGGGTCTCAGTACAGAAATACAGTGTGGGTCTCTCCTCGAGTTAATATAATGTGACTCTTGAAAATGGAAAAAAATAAGCGGCATCCAAGTATGGAGTTCTATCGATATGAACATGAAACATGCCTATTGTCTGTTAAAGATCTGTCTATTCAACCACTTTTAAAGTGTGCAATATGAACATTTTCAATTTAATCAATTGTGTAATATAAACATTTTCAATTTACCTGAAGTCGGAACCTGTTACTCCATAATTTTCCCTACTGGACGGGAAAATATTACGATTAGTGGAAACCTTCATTATTTCAACTAACCTGCATTCAAAGGACTACTTCCTATTTATAATGACAATGAGTACCTGAGGGGTCTGACATCGGATGCATAGATGAGGAGGAACAAGCAAGCATAAAGCGAAGGCTAAAGCATTTTATTCGGGTAGATTTGAGTATTGCACTGGCTTATAGATTTACTCTTTAAAATCTTCAGTATCCGTAATCTTAAACATTATTCATGAAGTTATTCACCCGAGGTGTAATGGAGGTAATTTACGAAAATTCATGCTCACCATTACCTGTACTCGTAATCCAAATTTGCGATGGGGATTTTTAGTCCCCGTTTCGGTCATACCATGGTATGTTGTTTCCATATATGTGATGATTACTCGTCCTTTTAACATGTTACTGAAATTGAATGCAATTCATTATCTGCAAAGTAAAAATGGTTCGGAGAGGAAGAATTCTGTGAAGTTCCTCGTTTAGTGCTATTTCAAGTTATTAAATTGGGACAAAACTTGATGTACAAGAAAAAAGGTAACGAATACAGGTGTATAAAGCTAAGGTTAATCAAATTATAGGAATCTAGAGGGTGCGGTGGCTAGCGTACTGGATTCCCATCCAGCTTGAATTCGAATCCCAGAGGCGGAAAATATTTTTCAGTGGCGTTCCGATGCCTACTTGAGGTGCTCTGTGGAGAGCACTTTGAGGGAGTGCGCCGTCCGTCGGACGGGACGGGAAGGAACGTCGGACGGGACGTCGAATGGGACGTTAAACTGCGGACCGCTTGGCGCCTTTCGTCATTAAGAGCAGGCTAATGCCGACGCCGGGTTTCTCTCCACCCTTCCTCCTTTCCTGTGCCTATCCCTAATGGAGCAAATGACCTCAGCTGTTTGTTGCCTCCCCTAAATACTACTGCTGCTGCTCATTAATTGATTCATATGTAGCAGAATATTGAAAAAGCTTATCGCTGTTTTACTGTTAATGGAAATACTGTTCTTCTTTAAATACTTTATATAATTTCTGAACAATTTTTTAAAAATTTATGCATTCTACTCCAATTTTTAATTACTTTGTCTCTTCTTTTTATTTTCCCTTCTATCTTTTCTCCGACGTTGCTTCTATTTTCCTAACTCATCCGTATCTCTTCTTAAAGTCAATCCTTTCCCCATTTCTATTTTCTCCGTTAAAAATTAAGATAAACCTTCACCCGTTTTCATTCTCATTCGTGTTTAGTATCATTGTAAAGCTTTGATCCGCAGATGTTGTATAGTCTCCGACTTATCACAATCGCGGTGCTCTGTAAAATTTGTTATTGAGACTTGTAGTCAATAAGCGAATTACTTCGTATGTTCCAGTCTTATTTTAATGTTTTCTGTATATTTAAATAATTAATTAGGAATTCTTCACTAATCACACCAATTTACGTAGGTTTTATTTGCTGTATACAATTACAACTGCCGTAGACGAGGTTTGATATTATTTTCATAATAATATCTTTTAATTATATTTAATTCCAACATAACTGCTTTTCCTACGCTAATAATCGCCATACTACTAAAAAAATATTTTTGAAATAATAATTATTTATTAAATTATTATGTCAAAATAATAATTTATATATTTACATTGAATTCGACGATCCTAAATAAGGGTACACATGTGTAGTACATTACACACAAAACGGTAATGTTCCTGGAATTGAAATCTCCGAAGGACGGACGTTAGGCGCAAGCGACTCGGGCTTCTTTGAGCCAAGGGTAGAGGGCACAGAGAGATAGATATAGCCTCGCGGCCGAGGAGCCATGCCAGGGGGAAAGAATCAATCCCAGAGAGCACATATGCAGTCGGCTGGGGTGGGCACTGTTTCACTCCGGTGGCTTTGCCCGAGAGTGCGGACACGCCTCCTGACTTCGACCTTGCTCTCTCTCTGGAACACTAACTGCTAAAATTTTGATATTTGCCCCCTTCTTACTTTCCGATTGTTTTACGTGACATATAGTATATTTGCAATGGTGGAGATCTATGTTTTATATGATTGTCTCATTTTTTTCCCTCCCCTTTCGTATACCAGGGGACTATTTTTGTGAATGGTATTAACACTTGTTCTGAATTAAATATTCCGCCAGTATGTCAGTATGCATAAAAAAATTTCACTTTCAATGATTTTTTTAGAATATATACATTGTTTATATTATATTATTGTTAAATATATATATTGTTATATATTATATACATTTATATATATTATTATTAGGTAATCTACCGGTTAAGGTAGGTTTTTGGATGGAAACAACTATCAAATACACATTTTGTAACTCCAAAAAAAACCCAATTTAGCAACCTCATCTATATCAGGTCCCTCTTCATCTCTGTGTACTTCTTTCCTCCCTTCATCCCGTCCAACATCCCTATCCTGTTCCTGCCCTTACCTCGCTTGCCCAACATTCTCCCCTCTATTACCTTCTTCAACGTTCCACTACCGCTCAATACGCCTTTCATCCATTTTTCCTGCCTCCATAAGATTTCCCTCAACAAACCCCTCTCCTCACTCACCATCTCTAGTACTTCCTCATTTGTTTTCCTTTCGGTCCATTACACCTTCTCCATTCTTCTCCACAACCACATTTCAAAAGCCTCCAATAGATGTCAATCCTCCTGCTTCAGTGACCACGTTTCCGCCCGTACATAGCTACGCTCCATATCAGACTCTTTTCGAGTCTTTTCTTAAAATCCCCACTCCACGTCCCCGCCTTCAATACCCTCCTCCATGAGAAAGCCTCCTTGCCAAGCGCAATTCTTCTCCTTACGTCCCTATCACTTTGACCGTATTGGTCCAAAACACTTCCGAGATATGTAAACTGTTCTACCTGCTCTATTTTTTAATATTGATTCTCATCCCATATTTATCGCACTGAACCTCCAATTCACTCAGCAATACTTGCAACCCCATGACTGATTGAGAAACTAATGCTTGGTCATCAGCAAACCTAACCGATTTTACCAATTCCCCTCCGACTTTCATTTATACCTTCAGTTCTCCCCATGCCTCTTTAACCATTTCCTCCACATATACTTACGTTGAACAGCACCGGTGACAATGGGCAACCCTGCCTTATCCCTCTTCCTAACACTGCCCATCCGGAGTCTCCGTTCCCCACTCGCACCTGAGCGGTCTGAGACTTGTACAGGTTGCGGATCAGTCTCCTGTCCTTCCAATCCAATCCTATTTTCTGCAATACACGCATTAATTTTTCCCAGTTCACTCTATCAAACGCTTTTTCGAAATCTACAAAACAAGAAGAACCTCCTGATTGTATTCTATATTCCTCTCAATTAGTGATCTCATTACTGCAATGGCATCACGCGTACCTCTTCCCTTCCTAAACCCAAACTGATCATCCCCTAAGTAATCATTTGCCTTACTCTCTATCCTTTTGTTGATGATCCTGAAAATAACTTTAGCTGCGTGGGATATCAAACTTATTATTTTGTAATCCTCACATGATATAGCCTATATATATATATCATCATATATATATATATATATATCATCATATATATATATATATCATCATATATATATATATATATATCATCATATATATATATATATATAAATCATCTATATATATATATATATATATATATATATATATATATATATATAGATGATATGGAAGTACTCAGGAGAGCAATATAACTTTTGGACGCACAATAGAACACAGAATAAAACAGATAACACGTAAAAGGACACTCACACTGTAGATGATTTAAGCTTTCGGCCTACTCCGAGGCCTTCTTCAGGTCAGACCCATTTTATTATCTCTATTTCTATGTGAATGAATATATATATATATATATATATATATATATTCATTCACATAGAAATAGAGATAAGGAAATGGGAAAGGAACACACACAAAGGACGAACACAAGAGAGGTGCGGAAGGCGGATTTGAGTAGATCACAAATGTAAAAATATTTTCCTCGACCGGGACTTGAACACCGGATCTCTCCACTTGCCGGGTGGATGATCTAACAACTTGGGCTCTCGAGAAAATGTTCTTTTTAGAGCACCCGCCCGGCAGGTGAAGAGATCCGGTGTTCAAGTCCCGGTCGAGGAAAATATTGTTACATTCGTGATCTGCTCAAATCCGCCTTCTACACCACTCTTGTGTTCGTCCTTTATGTGTGTTCCTTTCCCCTTTCCTTATCTCTATTTAAATGTGAATGAATATTTATTCGCCGTATTGCGGGATTTCTTGTTTGAATGCATATATCCCCCTCCCATGGACTACAACCTTGACGTGGTGGAATGGCTTGTGCGATCCGATGACCCATAGAGCTGTACTGGCGGGAGTAATAATAATCCTGGTAGGGTCACCCATGCCAGATAGGTCGAAGGTTAGGAGCCAGACGAAAGGTAGTCCACGCAGCGTCTGTTCCTCAGTGAGGCGGCTGCAATGGCCTCTGACCCCAGTAGGGTGGCCATTAAGTGATGGTATCACGTAAAAAACACTATTGAGGAAGGCAACGGGAAACCACCTCAATTATTATGCCCAAGATTTTAATGATGAACATTGTAGAGGTATTGAGCCCTGGCAACTGTTGGACTCTGAGTGTGTCGAGAACAACAAAAAACGGCATAAATAACAGCAGCGGTTCAGAAGACTCAGAAGATGAAGAAAGTAGTTAGAATAGGAACCTGGAACGTCAGAACAATGTTGAGGAGAGGCAAATTAGAGAATATTAAGTGAGAGATGGAAAGAGGTAATATAGATGTTTTAGGTCTCTGCGAGGTGAGATGGAAGGATAGCGGGGATTACTGAAGAGATAACCATAGAGTAATATACAGCGGCGGGGACGAGAGCCAACGAGGGGTTGCCGTAATTTTAAATAAAGGGGTAGGAAGAAGCGTAGTCAACATAGAGCAAGCAACTGATAGAATTTTACTCGTAGAGATTAAAGCAGAGCCGACGAACTTGGCCATTGTTCAGATATATATAGTATGCCACCGAGCAACCACAAGGAGGAAGAAGTCCATAGGATGTACGATGAGTTAGAGGATATCATCGCGAGTGTTTCTGCAGGGAAACATTTGATAGTGATGGGGGATTGGAATGCGACGGTAGGGGAAGGAAGAGAGGGTGGTGAGGTGGGGAACTATGGGTTAGGCACGAGGAATGAACGCGGGGAGAAAGCAATTGAATTCTGCAGGAGACAGGGGTTAGTCATCACCAACACATGGTTTAGATACCACAAAAGGTGTAGGTATACATGGAAAATGCCAGGTGACTCAGAAAAGTATCAGTTAGATTAAATTATGGTTAGGCACAGGTTTAGGAAAAGTTTCCCGGGACGGATGCGGACTGTGACCACAATTTAGTTGTTATGAAATGTAGCATCCGTTTCAAAAAGATAAGGCAGGGGCGGCGGTTTTACATACATTCATTAGTTCAACCTAATTTACTCAGTCGACCGCCTTACCAAAATCCACGATGCGTGCAAAAAAGCCCTGGCTTCAGTACTAAATTTCTGTCCATCAGCGACTTCATTACCACTATGACCTCTCGTATACTATTAGCCTTGCTAAACTCTAACCACTCTTTCCCTATTAAAACATTTGTAGTCCATGTAGAGATATCTGAAACGTTTTCGTGAAGAAAAAATTTATTCCGGTCATTTATCTACTAATAGCCCTAATATTGTTTAACCTATGAATTACTTCCAAGGAAAATTATTCTGAAGTGAATCACTTTTTTATTATGTGATTAGAGAACAACTCTAGAAAAACTTTCAAGTCATATCCAACCTTTTGCCAATTTCAGATTAGACTAGGAGCTCATTTCATCTCTTTCCCGATCAGCGGATTAATCTGTGATCTTTACTTATAAGTGTAGTTGCATATTTACTTGAATGCTTTTCGTTTGACCTTAATATTTGCCAAATGGTTGACTAGATTAAAAATTTTTTATTTTCCTCAAATAATTTCTATTTTCCTCGAAATTTAGCTAGCATGGCAATTATTTTAATTTTATTTTCAACATAAATCATCAAATTATATTTTATTATTTCAGCAAAAATCAACATATCTAGAACTTTAAATGCATATGATTGAGATTATGATTGTTCGCAGGTTTCAAATGACTTTATTTTTATGAAATTGTAACGAAATGGAACTGTTTCTGCCGTTCCACAGTGGAATTTCTCCATCGTCTAGATAATAGAAACACAGAAATTCCACAGCAAATACTATATCTATCGGCGACAATGGCTTAGTTAATATATCGTATGGCGTCATCAGGCACGTGGTTTCTGGTACACTTTGTGGCATCATCAGGTGAATAATGGTGTGGCACAGTGGCGAAACCATGGTCGGCAATGAAGATTAAACATGGAATTACCGTTTCTATTACCCATGTAATTAAATGTTAAATTCTGAAAGCCCTGCCATCGTCATAAAACGCATTGAAGATCTAGCAAGCGCCGGACTGTATGCGAAATGATAATCAATAAAAAGTATCACTTTCACGGTGTACTCTCCGCTTTTGAGGTCCTCTCTCTTCCTTTTTCCTTGCCAATATTGCATTCTTGTCAATGTGATCTTGAAAGCTGGTCTATGTTATTGATGGAAAATGAAATAGCCGAGTCCGTGAACGTAAAAAAAACAGTTTATGGCCTCATCTATTTCGTTTTCCATTGCTTCACGACCGTAGGGACATTAATATTAAATTTACATATGTCATTAATCCTAATTTATTGATTCTATTTGCAACTCAGCAAACATCAAATTTAGAGCAAGAGGATTAGCTTCAATTATAATGTGGAAGTTCCTAAAAAATGAACAAAGAACGTATGTCTTCATAAATTATTCCTTGAATTATGGCAGAATAAAAGCTTTTACATGATCAACAAATAAATAGTTGCCCGAATTAACTCGTCTCTAGAGTCTAGACGAGCGTCAATGGACGAAGGAAGAGAAAGTGGAGAGGGGAGAAAATCGTAATTGACGTGCTCCAGCGAGATCGATATCCGGCCCGAAAGGGGTGATCGAGGACGGGGGCGTGGAGGGGAGGGGCGGGGTCGGAGACGGGGGGGGGGAGAGGTCGGAGTGTCCAAACGTCCCGTGTCACTTTAGGCTCGGAGGTGAGGTTGGTTGCTCTCTCTCTTATTCGCCGTCGGTCCGGCGGAGGTCTCTCGGGCGGGCGGGGAGGCGGGCGGGTGGAGGTCGGCCGGACGGACCGCCGCGGTGTCCAAGGTGCGCGTGGAAGGGCAGAAATAAGGAAGATTCGGCTCGGGAAAGGGAGTGGCCGTGCGAAGGGGTCCGGAAGGAAGACGACTGACGCCACATGCAGAAGATTGAGCGGCCCACGTGGGGCCGCCCACTAGAAGAATGAAACACCTCGCCCATTGCAAAGAAACGACTTAACTTTTGACACTACCCCAAGAGGACGGTGTCTAAGTCGTAGTTGCGTGAAATCCAACGAAAATGAGAGATACAGCCACGCTTTACATCGCAGTGTATGGTCACCAATGCATTTCAACTTTGGTCAATTTTCGTTGCTCGATTAATTTCTCTAATTATTTTGAATTTTAATTCATGTTTCTGGGTCGCAATATCTGGTCATTTTACTTAATTTCGTAATTTAAGAATAATTAATGTCTCATTTCAATGCCTCTGTGAATGGTTCGCTATTTTTTCGTCGGAAGTGCTTTGACACCCAAAAAACTGGAATTACGATCCAGAGAAAAGTGTCATGTAACTCATAAGCGTTATAGTGGCATTTGCATAACATATATTTTTGGAAAATATCGTTGTTTATAAAATATGTATTTCATGATACTTATTAATTTATACATCCGAGCGAATTATCCTGAAGTGGAAAGGTGATGAGGCGTGGGAAACATGTCTTCCATTGCTGAACCCCGTAAGTGCTTATTAATGCTTCTTCATTTAGACATTTTAAATTGATAAATGAAGATAAGGACTATTTTAGAACCGAATATTTGAAAAGGGAGATATTTTATAGATTATTTTGGTCAATTGGAGGCCGTAACATCGGAATTGAGTAGGATAGTTGGTAAAGTTTTATCCTTAAGAGCAAGCGATTTCGAACATAATATTGTACAGCATTTAGAACAATATTACGGAAAGAGCAACATGAAATTGAAGAAAATCTGATCTAACTGAATTTGTCGTTTTATGTGGTACCTTGGTAATTGGATGCATAATAATTACCGTATTCATAATTTTTTTGGGGTTTGCACATTATCTCCAACTGTAATTCGTAATGAGCTTAAAGTACAATCGCATTCTTCTGGTTATTGGAATCAAATTTGCGTCATTTTTTTAAAATTTGATATACTCGCGAAAAAGTAAGCTCTGTATTGTTCCTCGGGATTTCACCGCATTTGTTGGCTGCGGTAGATCACCCTTGACCCGAAGATGTCCTCTGGATTGCTGGTAGCACTGCTGCTCAGCCAAGCTGTGAAAATCCGATGAACGTGCAGAGCTATTCAAATCCACATCAGGAAAACCTCCAGACGAAATTGGGCGGAAATATCTCTAAAGAAAAGTCAATTTAGAGACAGAATTTACAACTCTCTTTCATTGCTGTCACTGGATACTACTTTGTGTATCTAATGATTCGATCAATTGGATAGGACGTGTTTGATAAATCAGTGGCTATACAACGGCTTTTTACTGAGCAGTCATAGTATAGTAGATATATTTATGACACCTGACGGTACCAAATTTCGAAAACGGAAAGAAATAGTAGAGTAAATGATGAGATTGAAGTGTCATGGGTTGTTTTAGGACCACATTTCAAGTTCTCAGCGCGTGACGCATATAATCGAAAGTGTATCTTGTAATTAGTTCTAGTTAGCTTTTTAGTACTTCAAAAACGGAATGAATTTTCATAGCAATGAGATCATCTGCTTGACGCGAGCTTTGCTTTTACTTAATGGAACCCCTCCCCTCAAAAATAACCTTTGATCATAAAGAGAAAAAAATGCAAGAGTGTTGAAGTTGATGATTGAGTTGGTGGAAGATGAGATGGTAGAGATTTTCGGAGGGTTGGCCTGGAGAGGAACGATATAGACCCTAAGCAAGGAGTTAGGTAAAGAAAGTTGGAGATGGGAGTGTTCATTAGTTTATTAAATATTTTTAAGCATTTCATGGAATAGTTCTCTGGGCGGAGAATAACTTTCAGAAGGTGTAAGTTGAAAGATACATTGATAATATTAATCATTTTACTTCCTAATTGTATTGCATTCCAGAAATTTACATGTGGCTTGTAAACATATTTGAAAAAGTACATATGTGTATAATAAGTATAGAAATATATGATAATGCTCGAAAATTCCACCTTTCGTTATTCGTTCTAATGTATGAAATAACAAGTCTTGCTTATTACTGGTATTAGATTGATAATATTTTTTAATTAATCAAAATTTAAATAGTTATTCACCTCTGGTGCTTTATATCTTTTGCCTATATTCACTCTAGCATTTCCATTTCGATTATATGACAAAAATATGGAATTTTGAGTGGCAATCGATAACGCAGAGGAGTTGACCTCGTCCAACCAAACTTTTGTGATCAATTTTTTCCACGTACCTAAGTATTGAGACGGTGGTGATACCTAATTTTCCCATCTCGAAGCAAATGAAGACCAGAGGAAGGAATAAACTTCTAGTGAAGGGGCATTCGCACATTTTCGACCCCTCGCCCTCCCAATGGTTTAGAGGGAGGTAAACTCCGAGAGAGGAGTGAATTTAGGGAATGGGACGAGGTTTGGAGTGCTCCAATCGAAGGGAAGATGGTTAAATGTAAGAAGGACTATGTCTTCTAGTCGGAGATGTTGGAGGGGCGTTTTATTTTAGCTTGAAAAGAGAGGTATTGACGTCACATACGTACCTTCGAACGATGTCAACATCTGAAGATGTTGGATATCGCTCGAATACACAGGCCGCACTGCCAGGGGCCGCCGGTTTTTACACTGCCTGAAGAGACAAGGGCCGGCATCCACAACTGAGGTGAACTATAAGACTCATGCAAACATTTTACATTATTTCTACTTCATATACATCTATTTCACATTTATCAATATTACTTTTGGCAAGGCTGATTCAATCAATCGACCCTTAATTAATCTAAAAACCCTGCTGTTTATCACATTATTTGTTTACCTCCCAAAATAAGTGTTTTGCATACATTGGAGGAAATCATGTTCATCGCTTTTAGCCTGTTACGTATAAATTTTTCAGATGAATTTTCTAGCCTTATTTTTCATGCGGTACCTTTTTGCGAGCAAACGCCGTCAAAAAGTAATTGCATCTCTTCTAAAATTGAATCTGAACTAGCCGTCCATAGATTTTCTTCCTCCCACGCATTGGAATGTAGCATTTTCTGGTGGGAATTTTAGTTATCTTGGCCCGCGTAGGAATGGAAAAAGGGATTTGCAGAGATATTTAAAACCTAACTTGTGCAGTTTCCATTCAGTTTTTCACTAAAGGATCTGGACCCTCCAGAAAAATCGGGGAAAAGCTTTTCGACGTCAATATCCATATCAGTACCCCGCGATTAACTAAGAAGATATGTGGCAGGGAGTGCAAGCACCAGGTGGGAAGAGTAAAGTGATGAGGGAGGATATTAGAAGAGGAAGGGAAAATGGAAATATGTTAGCTAAAAACTATCAAATAACGTGTAAACTTCCATCTCAATGGAATTCTATTTCAGGTGGATGAAATACAGTGGTCACGGAATAACCTACAGTTACGAGTGAAGGAAAGGTTAGACAATGGTGCTGTGATTTTAAAAATGGACGGACAAATGTCCATGACGAAGAGCGAAGTGGTAGGCCCAGTATTCTGACCGATGAAATTGTTTCGCAAGTGGAACAAAAACTGCGATGTGATCGTCGATTGACAATTAATGGCCTGGCTGAACAATTTCCTCAACTCGGACGCACTACTGTCTACAATATTGTTACGGAAAACCTCGGATACCACCCATTGCGTGCAAGGTGAGTACCGAAAATGCTCACCGACCACCACAAAGAGCAAAGAATGTCCAGTGGACGAGAGTTTTTGGGTCGTTGGGAACTCTTTAAACCACCCACCGTACAGTCCTGACCTTACACCCAGCGACTACTTCCTCTTCTTGCACTTGAAACAGTGGTTCGGTGGACAACGTTTCGAAACCGAAGAGGAACTCAAGAATGGCGTTGTCGATTGGTTCAACCCTCAGGCGGCGAGTTTCTATGCAGAGGGGTTAAAGAAGCTGGTGCAGCGGTACGAAAAATGCTTAGAAGTGAACGGCGATTATGTAGATAAGTGAAGTAGGTTTGTAGCTAACTAAAAGTGCCAATAAAATGTGTTTCATATGAGTATATTTTCCTGTGACCAAACGGGCCTTACTTTATGAACACGCCTCGTACTTACATACGGGTTCATATACATACATACGCCATGTACATATCCTCGTTATTATTTTTTAATCTTGTTAGTTATTTTGCTCTAGTTTAGTTCTAGTCTAGTTGACCACATTTGGAATATGACGCAAGTATTTGGGATCCTTGGGAGAAAATCTGGCAAAAAGGACTAGATAAAATCGAGAGAAAATCCGCCAGATTCATGATAACTATTTGTGACAAGAACACAAGTGTAACAGGTCGCTTCTGGGATTTAGGCTGGGAGCCCGTTGAAATACGAAGGGAACAAGCGAGACTTAAACCTTGTCTGAACAAAATTAAACATTGCAAAGAGATCAGATATATTTGTAGGTGCATGTGTTTGCTATTTGGTAGATTGTGTCTTTGCATGTGTGTGTGGGGTGAAAGGGTTTTTGCATGAATGCATACAATGTTTTGTTTGTATCTTGTATAAATTTGTGGCTTTTGCATGCAGTTTTTTTCTTTCTTAATTACGGGTGGTACCTAGCACCCCCGGCCATACGCCCTTGGCGGCAGCGGTATTAAGTAGAAGTAGGTGTAATCCTTGGTTTCATGCAGTCTGGCTCAAGAAGGACTTTTTGTTCTCACCTTCGGGCTTAAAGTTCAAGAATCATTTACAAAGTAAGATTAGAATTTACACAGTAAATTCATGTTAAATATAGGAAGTAAACGGGGAAAGATTTCGAAAGAAGGTTGTAAATTTCACTTTTTCAACTTGTTGTAGCTGGTTAATAATAGTGACTTAAAAAATTATTCTAACATTTTTCTTTCACTCTCCCGAGAGTCGCATACATCCCTCGTATAATCCATCAAGTCCCTAAACCTGCTAAAATCCTGCCTTGGCCCTTAAAAACTGTCTAAATGACCGCGATCGCAGCTTCCCCCATGAACTCGCTGACAAAACTTATCATCTTGAGTATCACCAGTCTTGTCATTAGTCGGTACTGAAGTATTCTTCGCTATTTGATTTTCCTATCCGAAGTCTTAGCTATTAAAATAATTATGAAAAATACGAATAACCTTTTATTCTTTCAAATTTCCACGAACTTTCAACAACCTCTTGGTGTGGTAATGCAGAGAATATCTCCACAGATGGTTTCATCTAGACGTATGGTGCTGAAGAACCGGGTCACCAACGAATAATAACAAGAGGAGCAATATTAAAATTCCTTTACTGGAAATATTTCTTATAAATACTCTCATTGGCAATAAATCTCTAGTTAAAATGTGTAATATAGAAAAATAATTTTAGACTACAAAGACTATAGAGTAGAAGAGAACAGTGCTTCCAATAGACAATATGTGAATTTCCATGTACATACATGCAATTTTGGCCGATTAATCATTATTGAGTATTAAGGTGAAAATATAAATGATATTTCGCTTTGATGAGCTCATTCCCCCTCAAGAACTGATAAATAAAGAGTAAACTAATTTATATTTTCTCTGAGGAATGAGCATTGTGATGAAAATTAAGGCATAACTATATTAAATTATATTTTCGGAAATTAGTGTTTAATATTTTATCTAGAATTATATTTCTACATGCGAGACCGAGATAACGACACAAGGTTCATTTATAAATTATTCTTAAATTTAATTGATTCGATATAGGGATATAGGTAATTCTTCAATCAAGCTTTCAATATCTTACGATGTCGAGTTGTCCGGATGGGTAGTTTTAGGAAGAGGAGTAAAGCAGGGCTGTCAATGATAACCGGTGGTGTTCAACGCATACATAATTATGTGGAGGAAATGATTAAAGAGGCATGGGAAGAACTGGAGGTAGGAATGAAATTCGGCTGGAAATTCGCAAAATCAGTTAGATATGCTGATGACCAAGCTTTAGTTTTGTCAGTCAGCCAAGGGGTTTCCAGCATTGCTGAGTGAATTGGAGGTTCGGTGCGATAGATAAGGGATGAGAATCAATATTAATAAAACAAAGGTTATGCGATTTTCCAGAAAGAAAAAGACTAAGCTAAATATTAAAATAGGCGGGGAAAAAATAGAGCAGGTAGAATAGTTTACATATCTCGGAAGTGTTTTGGACCAATACGGTCAAAGTAGTACGGACGTAAGGAGAATTGCGCTGGGCAAGGAGGCTTTCTCAAGGAGGAGGGAGTTGATGACGGGGACGTGGAGTAGGGAGGTTAAGAAAAGACTCGTAGAAACTCTGATATGGAGCGTGGTACGGCGCGGAAACGTGGTCGCTGAAGCAGGAAGTGGATTGGAGGCTTTTGGAATGTTGGAGTGGAAAAGGAAGGAGATGGTGGGTGAGGAGAGGGGTTTGTTGGGAGAAATTCTATGGAGGCAGGAAAAATGGATGAAAGGAGTATTGAGTGGCAGTGGAATGTTGAAGAAGGTAATAGAGGAGAGAATGTTGGGCAAGCGAGGAAAGGGTAGATATAGGATAGGTTGTTGGACGGGATGAAGGGAGGAAAGAAGTACACAGAGATGAAGAGGATCTGATGTGGAGTAGGATATTGGGGTATGTGTTTTGTTAGGAGAGAAAAGAGAATTATTTGGCTGTGTCCATCCAAAACCTATCTTAAGCGATAAGTAACCTCTAAAAAATTCCTCAATCCTATGTCAGGTCCGGGTGAGAACTATGAGGGAAAGTGCTACTCATATTTAGGTAAATTTAATTTTCTTCCCTTAAACATTTTTGTTGTAATTTTAAATACCCATAGCATTTATAAAAATTCCCATCAGATGCCGAGGGTGTGTGGCACACAGAAAGGTAAAAGGCAAACAAGTTACCCTTTGGTGGGAGTCTTGATTGCCAGACTTAATTTTGTTCTCTGTTTTGCAAAAAATTATTAAGGCTTCAAACAAGATTGATTTATAATTTATGAAATATAAAGTGAAAAATATTGTGCAACCTTAACATTATGATCATGACTTAGGGGAAATATTTTATTACTTGAATAGAATTTTTTCAATAGACAATTCAAACAACATGAATCCAGAGTAATTGCTGTTAAAAATTGTTTCGTATGTTATACATTCATTTTACACCCCGCGTTGATTTTACAGCATTTTAATATCTTACATATGCGATATTTTAGCGTATGTATTCATGAAATTTGATATTTATTGAGAAGTTTGAATCATTATAATATGCTGTCTTTAGCTCATTTCGTCTCATAAGCTCTTTATAACGCGTTTCAAATATTTGTGACCTGAATGCGTCGATAGTAAATGCCTTAGCTATCCAGTCGTATATTAATGCGTTTTTAAAATATGCATAAATGAATTTTCCTTCACCTTAAACTTTTCTCAACGCTCTATCAATTTACTACTTTCAAGGTAATGGTGTTCCAAATCACTTCCTCTTTTACATAATTCTGCGACTTCGGGGATCTTTCACGGAACAAACACATTAGCTGATTATGCGGGTCAGCCTAAGAGAAGCCAGGTTTCATTAAGCGGGCTGCTCTCAAATGTTATGAAACAGAAGGAGGGGTTTTACTTCGCTTTAGTTGGGCCACATTTAGAAGTGTCCTTGTTGGAGAAAACGTAAACCAATGATTTAGATTAGGTTAAAAGAGGTCACTTTAGGTCGGTTAAAGTTTTTCTCCGGGAAAGGAGTAAGCGTAAGGACGGGTGTGCTGGAGGTTGGGAGCCTCGTGATGCTCTGAAGAGAGAAGGCAAGTGTCAGACTTTTAGAAAGGAGCAGCACAGCGGAGTGTCCTGGTGACACTGAGTGAATTATTATGTCACCCTATTTCGTTGCTTGATTGATGCCGTTGTATTTTGTTCGCTGTATATTGTGTTTATAAGATGCGGTACTTTTCCCGCTTGCACGACGTTAGTTCTTCCGTGTTTTTGGAATGAACACCTATGCACTCTATTACACGTAATAACGAAAATAGAGACAGATAAACCAAGATTAAAATTACCTAATTAAACATTTTCATTATTTAAATATCATTGGGAATTGAATTTACTTAAAGGACTTATGAATATTATTTCAAATATAATTTTAGTACACATGTTTTTAGCGGTTGCATTTAGCCTCTTGGCTTTGAAGATGCAGAGAAGGTTTCGATAATCATGTTTCACATACTTTATCGCGAGAGAGCATTTTGTAAGTGCTGAAAAAATACTTTTAACGAAATATAAGCCCATTAAAAAGCAATGTGGAGGGCAGGAATAACAAAACTGGCGTTGGAATTCAATCCATTTGCAGCATCAACCAAATTATGCTGCGTTCTCTACTATTTAAACTCGTTATCCTTAGATGCTTCTTTTATGGGTTCGACAAATCATATTCACTCATACAAGTACGAAGCATGTATCCACCGCATACCCTTCAGTTCCTTTACTTTTGCTCCTCCTGAGAATTTCGTTCTGAGAGGATGATTCTTGGAATCATAAAAAAAAGCGAAATATTTACGAAACGTGCGTACGAAAAGTGTAAATATTTAATTTATCTAAACTAATTATTTTATTGTGCGCCATAATGACATTAATATTAGTTTACTCTGTAAACAAATTATTTTTATGGTGGGAATACATTTATTGTGTCGTTTATGATTAGTTTTTCTAAAGTTGCGATCACTTTGGGATTACTTTGGAAAGATGAACAGCTGACGCCATCGCAGCGATGATGACTAACATTAGTAGAAAGGAAAATGGAATGTAATCAAAATTTATTTGAGTTTTTCGTGAATTGTGAGAAGGCGTTTAATAGAGTTGATTTGACAAAGTTGATGGATATAAAGAGGGGATTATAGGATTTCTGTGTCCTGTAATCCTGTATCGGACAGACCAATAGAAGAGAAGGCTGAAGTGTAGACTGAATACCGACGGCGGATTAAATACGGAATTGGTGGCATTGGAAAGACAATTGGGTAATTGGCAATGAAATACGGGTGGCGAGGTGGACAAGCCTGCGAGATTTATAGTTTGTTTCAAGCAATGATCATTCCGGCAGTCAAAGGAGTTTTGTTGATTGTTTTACGGGAAGAGCGTGAGAAGTAAGGAAAGAATATTAAGAAAAAATGAAAGGTATGAGGTTCTCATGGTGTGGGTAAAGCTAAATCAAAATTTCAAGAAGAGAGGCGTAGTTAACGTTTTTGTGTAGTGATCGAGGGACAATAGGACTTGGTAGTGAGCAGAAGAGATGTGGTCCTTAAGACCACTGGAAAATAAATGAGACTGAGGGATAAACTAGCGACGAAGTATAAGTAATAGCAGGAAAAGAGGGGAGGGGATGAAAAGGGGGAAGATAAAATATTTAGAGGCAAGTGGATGGCAGTGAACCATGGAAGGGAAATTGCTGGGTGAGCGGGGAAGAGGAAGGAAGTGAATTTCGGGAGGCATGAAGGTATCAAACGCAGGAGTAAGGAGATACCGATGACGTAGGGCAAGCCAAATGGAGTTCTCGCGATGCATAGAAGATATTGGTCGTTAAGGAGTGTTCATAACTTGACTTCAATAGTACTTAAAATACCTTGCATGAGATGTAACCAACCACAATTATCAACCCTAAGGGTTTGCTAGGGGCGATCGGAATGGTGCGGTGGCTAACGCACAGGCTTCCCACCGAGAGGGTTCGAATCACGGAGGCAGTAGATATCTTTCAGTGGTATCTCGATCCCTACTTGAGGTGATTTGTGGAGAGAACTTTGAGTGATTTCGACGTCTTTCGGATGGGACGTTAAGCTGCGGACCCCTTGGCACCTTTCGAAAAGAGTAGGCTAGTACAGACGCCGTGTTTCTCTCCACCCTTTCTCCGTTCCCATCCATCCCTAATGAAGCAAATGACTTTAGCTGTCGGTCGCATTCCCCTATAAACTGCTACTACTAATTGGTTTGCTTGGTGTTGGTGGAGTTCACCCAGTACTAAATCCAAATGCGGCGTGTGAAATTCACACATCAAAGGGGTTCTTAAGGATATAGCTCCTTCCCCTGTGCCGGCTATGCTTTTCCAGGAAGATCTGATACTCGAAAAATCACGTAGCTCAGGTAAAGCTGAGGGAATTAACCCCGTTATGTAGTAGTCCAACGCTGAACTCACTGTTTTATTGTCTCCTCTGAACGAGATAGAGAACATTAAAAAAGTGGAAACTAACAACAAAATGCAATTGTTGCGATGGGAAAGCTGCTTTAGGAGTACGTTAGCTTTTGAATGGGACGAATTGAACTTCTTGATTTCAGCCTCTCATTTTCTCTTTTATTCATTTCATTCTTTCATTTTATTTCGTCTATAATGGAAATGGAATCTCGGTTTTTTTAATGCTGCTTTTGGAGCAAATAATCTATTTCACTAAGAATGCTTCCACAACAGATGTTCTTTGTTCTTTATACGCGTAATCTAAGAACTACTTTTGACTTGATTTGAATAATTAACTCATTTCGTTTGTAAAAAACCTGGACCCATGCGAGGTACCAGCTACTTTTTTCTGCTTTGGATGATTGGCTGGTCTTTGTTCAGTTGAAGGAAATTTTTGACAAACTTATTTAATCAAATAAATTTTGATTCAAAGATGTGTCGCAAAATGTCCAGTGTGCTAGCCAAATCAGTATGATTTCTACGAAACGGGTTCCTTCTATGTTCATTAACACATTACTTAAATCGTTAGGTTAACAATTAAGTAATATTTAAAATGTTGAAATTATCGTTTCAGACATCAATTACATGGATAAATGCTGTTTCTTTTCGTAAAAAACAAGGTTAGCATTCTCCATTGAAGGACTTATTTCATCGTGATGCAGTGGAAACCTCAGACCTTTTCACGTTCTAGAATTTAGACATAAATAATCTCTGCATTTCCGTTTTAATATACGTATACCCTTATTTAGAGTATGGCATTGCTACTTAATATGCAGTTTTTTATAGAAGGAAGTTAAAAAAATTAGGTAAATTTTTAATTAGTACGAAATTCCAAGCATGAAATTTATTCCTTGCACTTCAACAAAAAAAGTTATTATGCAGTTTATATAATATATATATATATATAGAAATATATATATATATATATAGAAATATATATATATATATATAGAAATATATATATATATATATAGAAATATATATATATATATATAGAAATATATATATATATATATATATATATATAGAAATATATATATATATATATATATATATAGAAATATATATATATATATAGAAATATATATATATATATAGAAATATATATATATATATAGAAATATATATATATATATATATATATAGAAATATATATATATATATATATATAGAAATATATATATATATATATATATATATATATATATATATATATATATATATATATATATATATATATATATATAGAAATATATATATATATATATATATAGAAATATATATATATATATAGAAATATATATATATATATATATATATATATATATATATATATATATATATATATATATATATATATATATATATATATATATATATATAGAAATATATATATATATATAAATTCAAGTTATTCATACAATGAAAATGCTATAATAATTCTAAATCAGTGCTATTGTATATTGTTTGACAAAAATAGACTATATTAACTAATAGAATAAAATGAATTAATTTTATATTTATCAAGATTCTACCTTCTTTTGTTGGCAACTTTAAGTTATTAGGATACGAACTTGTTACCTGCTCAAACCAGGATTTGTTTTTATTTTATTTTTTTACGGTGATATTACTGGGGATATTTTCTGGCAACAATGGTGCCATTGTCGTTGTATCTCGGGTCGCCTATCTTCATTGCCTCCCGCTCATCTCCCAGGAAGCTACCAAGACCGAGGAGCATTGAAGGGTCTTCTGGTGTGTTTTTGTCATCGTCGGACACTATCAACCACTTACGGCTTCTGAGATCAGTTTACCCGTCAGCTGCGCGCCTAGATCGCGTGCGGTAAGTTGTTTTGGTATGGCTTTTCCCGCTTCGCATACCATTCCTCCACTTCTTCGGCACAATCTGGTGCGCTGATGCAGTTCCAATTGGACATGTATAGCCAACTACAAAGTTGGAATGCCTTCTCATTCTCTGCCGTGAGTTTTCTTCCCTAGTTCCGCTTAGTTCCAGTTTTTGTGTGTTCATAGGACCGGGATCATCACACTCCGCATGGCCATACAATAAAAATTGCTTGCATTCTAGCACAGTGACTAATTTATAACATTAATTTGAGTCCTCAATCTCCGGATCAGTTTATGAGACCGCACTTAGCCCAACGATTAATCCTAGCTGGCGTCCTCTGGTCTCTAAAAAAAACATTTTATATCCATCTGCGGTATACTATTGCTTTATTATTATTAATAGGTAATCTACCGTTTAAGGTAGGTTTTTGGATGGACACAACTATCCATCCGGACTCTCCGTTCCCCACTCGCACCTGAGCAGTCTGAGACATGTACAGGTTGCGGATCAGTCTTCTGTCCCTCCAATCCATTCCTATTTTCTGCAATACATGCATTAATTTTTCCCAATTCACTCTATCAAACGCTTTTTCGAAATCTACAAAACAGACAAAAACGTCCTAATTGTATTCTATATTCCTCTCAATTAGTGATCTCATTACTGCAATGGCATCACGTGTACCTCTTCCCTTCCTAACTCCAAACTGATCATCCCCTAAGTAATCATTTGCCTTACTCATTATCCTTTTGTTGATGATCCTGAGAATAACTTTAGCTGTGTGGGATATCAAACTTATTGTTCTGTAATCCTCACATGATATAGCCTTTGCCTTTTTTGGAATAGGAACTAACACCGATCTCACAAAATCTTCCGGCCACATTCCTTCTTCATAGATACTACGAATCAGTCCATATAGGGCCTTCTTCCCGCATTTTCCTAAACATTTCAACAGTTCTACAGGAATGTTGTCTACCCCCAGGGCCTTATTTGGTTTCATCTCCTTTAATGCCCTTTCTATTTCAACGTCGAGTATGCCTGGACCTAAGCTATCTTCTTCTACGTCATGTTCCTTTTCTATGTCTAACCTTGTCGGCCTAAGTTCTTTACCATACAGTGTTTCTATGTATTCCTTCCATCTCTCTTGGATTTTTCCTGGTTCAACTATTATCTTACCCCACTTATCTTTAACTGTTAGCACAGATCTTGCCTTCTTACTTCCCGATAATAACTTAACCTTGCTGTATAGAGCACCAATTTCACCCTTCTTCAGTAAACTTTCCATATCCTCGCATTGCGGTTTCCACCATTCTTCCTTTGCTTTATTTGTGGCCCTTCTCAATGTATTGTTTAACTCTTTGTACTTCATTTTGCCTAACTCTGTGTTTACATTCTTCCATCTTCTGCTCTCATCCATCTTTGCAATCCTCTCATCCGTGACCCATGGTTTCCTTATTCTTTGCCCGTTAATGGTTCCTATAGTGTGTTTTGCGGCTTCCGATATCCCTTGTTTGATACATTCCCATTTTTCTTCCATAGTACTCAGGGCTTTATCGTCATCCATCATTTTCTCTACAGACTGCTGATATTCCTTCCTCGTTAATCCATTTAATGCTTCTAAATTCCATTTCCTAACCCGCCGCCCTTGCCTTATCTTCTTGAAACGGACGTTACATTTCATAACAACTAAATTGTGGTCAGAGTCCGCATCCGCTCCTGGGAAACTGTGCGAATTTATTACACTGTTCCTAAACCTGTACCTAACCATAATATAATCTAACTGATACTTTTCTGAGTCGCCTGGCATTTTCCATGTATACCTACGCCTTTTGTGATGTCTAAACCATGCGTTGGTGATGACTAACCCCTGTCTCTTGCAGAATTCAATCGCTTTCTCCCCACGTTCATTCCTCGTTCCTAACCCATAGTCCCCCACCTCACTACCCTCTCTTCCTTTGCCTAACGTCGCATTCCAATCCCCCGTCACTATCAAATGTTTCCCTGCAGGAACACACGCTATTATATCCTCTAACTCATCGTACAACCTATCGACTTCTTCCTCCTTGTGGTTGCTCGGTGGCATGTATACCTGAACAATGACCAAGGTCGTCGGCTCTGCTTTAATCTCTACGAGTAAAATTCTATCAGTTGCTTGCTCTATGTTGACTACGCTTCTTCCTACCCCTTCATTTAATATTACGGCAACCCCTCGTTGGCTCTCGTCCCCGCCGCCGTATATCTATAATTGTCACTCCAGTAATCCCCGCTATCCTTCCATCTCACCTCGCAGAGACATAAAACATTTATATTACCTCTTTCCATCTCTCGCTTAACATTTTCTAATTTTCCTCTCCTCAACATTGTCCTAACGTTCCATGTTCCTATTCTAACTACTTTCGTCTTCTTCTGAGTCTTCTGTCCTGCTGCTGTTTTTTCTTCCCTGCAAGGGTGTCGTGGGATGACGACCGCGGAAGCCTTGACTATTGCTTTAGGAACTCAATTTAAACAAGATAATCTATTAGGGCGACCTTTTAAGCTCATCTCTCGGTGCGTCAACGCAAAGAAGGTGACATGACAACTCAATAATCCACATGAAATATCTTTGGGAGATTTAATAAACTTGTTTTTTTTCACTTTGATTCTTCAGAAACATTCCGCAGGTTTAGGGCATTGTTGTGGGTTGTCCCTTTTCTGAGCATCATCCACGGGCGGGTGCCGGGAACCAATGACAGCAATTAAAGTAATAGTTTCATTATTATTTCATTATGATCTACTTTTATTCTTTATAACTTCGTCTTCATCACTACTTCAAGCCCACCCTATGTTAAACTGAAGACCAGACATCCACGAGTTTACGTATTGAAAAATTTCAGAGAGTACTTATAACAGTAATTAGTTATGTATGACGTAAGTAACTGGAGTTACAAAAAGTTTATTAGCACTAGAATCTCTAATTTTTAAGTGTTTCCGAGACCAGCTGCCAGCAGAAGTTGTGACGTAATAATAATTAGATGGAATAAGAAGTACAAAGTGCGCGACTTAAACTAGTGCATTATCTTGGAGGATTTCTGTGACAGTGGTGACATTGCTCAAGTTTGTTGAAGAAATGACGATTTACGCCAGTCAATTAGAAAATTTATCTCCATTTTTTATGTGCATGATTCTTTCCTCATAGCGGTGTAATACGCTCTTTATATAATTATAACACACGCATTGTTCAATCAAACATAGGATATTGTGTAAATTTTAAACTATTACCATTATCGCATTGTCTCTTTAAGGGCATCATTTCTTTCCAAAATCTCGTAAAAGAGGAGTGATCTTTGGGTCTCAGGTTACTTAGCTTCCGGAAGAAAATTTTACCAGCAAATCCAGTGAAACTTCATATTTTACTGGACGGTAGTATGTTTCGGCCGTATGACATACATGTAAAATGTGTGTGCAATAAGTGCCACAGAGTTTCAATTGCTGAGTTATTCATTATTGCTTCTTTTTAAGTAGTTTTTTCTTCCGTTTCGTCTCTCCGTTCTCCTCTATTTGCCTCTTAAGCCATTGCGTCTTGATGTCCTATTCACTCCATAGCCCCTATTCTTTGTGAATGCGTGGCATTTCCGTAATACTCGACCTATTTCTGCCTCCTAAACTCCCTGCATTCCCGTCTTCGTTCAGCTATTCTTCTTTGATTCTAAGGAGTCTCCGCGAGGTTTATTTTCTGCTCGCGAAAGAACCCTTCGTCGGCTATTCGTCCACTCATCGTTTCTGCCAGAGCGCTCTCTTTCCTTCAACCGTTATCCTTCGCTTTGCATGGACGGTCGGTGAAATACTGCAACTACAACACATTCTCGTGTGATAGCCGGGCTGCAGACGCCGGGTTCCAGATCAAATTGGCACACGTTCCACGGGAAGTCGATAGGAATGCCCATTCACTGGAAACATATGCACTATATTGTTAAAACAGAGGTACCATGCGCAATGTCTATGGATATGAAAAGAGTGAGAATAAATAATAGTATTATAATAAGAAGAAAAAGATGAAATATTAAATGATGAAATGTAGTTTTGGAGAAATGTCACAAAAACCAGTCGGGTCCAAAGAAAATCTAACAAAAATGTGTTGAAGGAAGTAAAAGAAAGCTGAATCCCATTCGATACAATCGAAAAGAAGAAGAAAAGAGCAAACCTGGATTAGTAAGGATTCTTGGCGACCAGTAAGACACAATAAGCTAACAATCAACATTTTTGATGAAAGGCTTCTATCAAGTGAAATAACTCGAGGTCGGACCAGATTACCCACGTTGCGAAATACTGCGCGCCGGGTCAATCCATATAATCGGGGATAGAATGAACAGGTTAGAATGACAGAAACAAAGCAATGCCTTTAGTTAGAGGGGTATCGCGACGACAGCAATGGCATTAACGCATGTAAATACCTCAAATGTTCGCCGTTTCGATTGAAACGAATAAAAACCTTTCATAAATCATAAAATGCGTTAGTCCCAAATGAGATCCATTACTGCAGAGATTACTGTGAGATTGCCGCCTCAGCAAAAGTGCGTCGATCCTCAAAATGCTGAAGTGGAGTTAAGCTAGCCTCCATTCGAATGCACGCCACTCATTTCTGCTGAAGTGAAGTTAAGCTAGCCTCCCAACTCCATTCGAATGCACGCCACTCATTTCTGCTGAAGTGAAGTTAAGCTAGCCTCCCAACTCCATTCGAATGCACGCCACTCATTTCTGCTGAAGTGAAGTTAAGCTAGCCTCCCAACTCCATTCAAATGCACGCCACTCGTCCATTCATCATTCGACCACGGTCGAACCTGGAGTTAACATTAGATGGCGCCAGCGGCAAAAATGCTATCGATTTTATTATTCCATGACACCCTTTTCGACCATTATTACTCAATGAACAACTTTTTCTTTAAATTGAACGTAAGATTAAAAAGAACTGAGGACATAGAGAAAAGTAGTTCGATTACTTACAGTACATTCTGCAGATGACCCTTAAACTTATTATTTGTTTAATGATCTCTTTGTCTCGATTTTACTATTAGTTAACCGAATTTCCTTTGCCATAGCCTCTCTCTCTCCCTCCACGCGAAAAGGTACGGAAACAGCCTCTGCATAAGTAGGTGAATAAATATCTGTCTGCGTCGAAAGTGGAGAAGTTTTTCAATTAAGGAATAAATGGCTTCGAAGCATATTTCATGGCTTCTCGAAAAGGAAAGTTTTAGACATGGGAAGTCCACGCAATTGCTCTGGGACCACTTTGCAGTTGGATTTTCTTCCTCAAATGAATGTGCATTAATCTTTGTTTTAACTCCATCGCCCTAATTTTGTCATAATCCTTTGCATCCAAAAATATTGTCTTAGCTACAGAAGATAAAAGATGTAGAAAAACTTGAGCTTTTTCACTTGCTTTTAATTATATAAATTGTCGATGAAATAAATCTCTGAAGACTAATTATCAATAGAATTCATTTCACAGCAGAAGTATTAAAATATTCCGAAAATAATTGCCTTATGCACATAGACACAGTAATATTTATCATTCATAAACAAATAATCACCCCTAGGGTTGGTTTGGTAGGTGATGGTAGGGTTCACCCAATACTAAGCCTATACGGCGTGTGAAATTCAGACCTCAGGGTAGGTGGGGCCAGTGCCTTTCCCCGGGTTCGATTCCCGGGCAAGCCTCTTCAGCCACCCTCAGTTCCACACTAGATGTGTTATTTTTCGAGTATCAGGTCTTTCTGGGAAACCATATCCGGCACAAGGAAAAGCACGCTATTACCCTGAAGGGTGAAATTCACACGCTGTCTAGGGCCTAGTACTGAGTGAACTCTACCATCACCTTCGAATTGATTACTGTGCTTACAGTTGTTTTATATGTGGTGTGGTTATATACTAGTGTTTCATATGTAGTATTATATAGTATAGTTTGTATGGACACGACAACCAAGGAAAAATATATTGTCCGTCCTAACGAAACACAACCCAGCATCAGCACGCCCTTAATCCATTTTCCCTGTCTTCTTATGATTTCTTCCAATAATCCCCCTCTCCCCTTACAATTTCTTCCAATCTCACCCCCTTTCCATGTAAATGTCGATATTCACATGGAAACAGATATAAGGAAAAGGGATAGGAACACGTAGAAAAATATCCTTTGTGTTAATATGTATGCCTATCCCTTTTTTTTATATCTATTCCCATGTGAATGAGTATATGTTCGCCATATTGCGGGTTTGTATTTGAATATATACATAAGGATAGGAACAGTGCTTTTCATGGCACGTAGCCAGAAGAAAGAAGAAGAAAGAGACGAGCCACATTTGCCAAATACTTATTCAATAAACCCCTATCCTTTATGAAGTTGAATGACTGCATTCCTACAGTCCTTTCCTCTGGTGTCGTCCATTTCTCCTTTGGTGGGTGAAACAGCTCCCTAACACCATCTCTTGGCCAAAGAATCGGAGCACATGGTTGCATTAACCCCCCGCAGATTTTAGTGTATGTGACGTTTCCTTGATGGCTCAATTGGTTAGAGTATCGGCCCGGCAATTCGAAAGATCCGGTGTTCAAGTCCCGGTCAATTCCACCTTCCCCACCTCTCCTGTATTCGTCTTTTATGCGTTCCTACCCCCTATCCTAAAATCTATTTCAATGTGAATGAATATTTGTTCGCCACATAGCGGGGTTTCATGTTTGAATTTTTCTCCTTTGGTCTCACGGACGCAAAATTTTATTCTCCTTCATTCCCTCTCTCAACTCCTCCTCCTCCTCGGTGTCTTTTATTTCATCTATATCTGACTCGAATATCACTTTCCCAGATATCGGCATTCACCTTCAAAACAATAAATTTAACACCTCAATCCACATTAAACCGACCAACAATACCTCCATTCCAAGAGCTACCACCCATCACACACAAAACACTCCATCCCCTTCTCACTTTCAGTCCGTGGCTTCCGTCTCCGCAACAACACCCTCTCCCAACAGAAATGCATCAACCAGCTATACGACTCTCTCAGAAAATGTGGGTACCCTGAAAAACCACTGATAGTAAAATTCTCATTTCGTCAACTCAATACAGTCCTTTCCCCAAACCAAACCGCCCAAAATGCCCTAACCTTATCACCACTTTCTTCCTCGGAACGCCCTAAATTAATCTTATACAAGTATATAAATACTTGTAATCCGTGAACTCTTCCCAATTATTAATAACTGTCAATCCACATCACTTTTAGTCCCACATTGTTCCTCCGTTTTGTTTAAGCACCCGTCACACTTGCGAGACATCTTCAAGTCGACAAAACCACCTGCGAGCACCCCTCTCTTCCCCGCCCCTGTCCGCACCATGCAACCGCCCACGCTGCAAATACTGCCATCTCCTAAGACCCTCCACATCCGTTACCTCTCTCCTCCTCTCACCGTTTCCGCACACATATCATCTCCGCTCTTACCCGAGAACGCTATTCTGATGACGACGGTCGTGCCGTCGAAACGTCAAAACTACATATGTGAGTGTCCTTTCTTTGTGTTTTAATGATGTTTTAAAATTCTGCATCTGTATTTTTGTGTGCATTGCCGAAGAGCGTTCCATTTCGAAGAGATAATATGATGAATATATATATGAGTCTCCCACTGCTTTCCCCTTTACTCCTTCCATTCTCCTCCACCTACATCCCCGCTCCCCACGTTGAGTAGCGACCTCTTCCTTAATCCCTCGTCCTCCTCCAGCGAGCCCTCTTCCCGCCGGCGCTCAGTAGACTTTGTCGCCCAGGCGCACACCATCGGCCGGGACAAAAAGCGGATACCTCTTCATAATATCCCTAAGCGGAGCAAGGAATAGAATATTCGCGCACGATGTCTTAAACAAAATTACACTGACGCAAAAACTGGAAGGTAGCACAAACAGAATGAAATGTCAGCCAAGATAAATTAATTTGCTGTTTCTGGCGCAACTTTACGGAATTTACATAACATATTGGAATGAAAGTATTGACTTTGTAACTATCACACTTTATATAGAAACGACACAGGCTTCGACGTTGACCGTTGTATATAATAAAGAAGATACATTTATATCTTTTTCAACTGTCTTAGTTTAAAAGCGAGTATTATTGAATTGTGTTTCTCAGCCACGAACGGTAGGAACTACTATGACTTGGCTCATGGAAAGCACAGGGCAGTAAACGCCAGATGAGAATGGAAGAAATCGGGGACAGGGAAAGTGTTATGGAATGAACTTAACCCTCACTTAAAGAGTTCTTCCGTGAGTTAGGTCGGGGGCGCTGTGGAGTCTGATGTTCGAGGACAATGGAGTAGTTCCTTCCTTCGTACTGCTAGCTTGTCCCCAGGCTGTTTTGCCGAGTAGAATGTCGCAGAACGTGTGCTCATTTAAATGTGTACAGTAGTAGCAGAGTTTGGAGGGTATGGAACCGCTATCCGCAGTACAAGTTCTTTCCAAAGATCATGAGCGCCTGAAAGGATTATGCAAAACGCATTTTTACTAGGCCTCTATTCGTGGCTCAAGTTGCAACCCTGAATAGCGGTGGAAGGGCTCTCGAAATGTTCCCATTACTGGCACATTAGGGGATCACGAATTTTGAATGAGAAATTCTTCCTGGCAGGGTCACCTACGTCCCATTGGCCGAAGGGATTGACGTGTGCGATAAGTAATCCACTCGGCTTTCGTTACTCAGGATAGCGGTTACGAAGACGTCGGATTCCATTAGGCTAGCCATTCAAATACTCGTAAAGCTGTCATATCAAAATAATATATTGAGGGAGGGAACGAGAAACCACCTTAATATTTTCCCATTTCATACACGCTGCCACGATGGCCCATTGCATAATTCAACATATTTCATTTTGGGATATTCCCCGCGGATAATATTTACGAAAAATTGAGTTTTCACTGAATTTCCACTCACCTTCTTCTGGAAGTAGATTCCGGAGAAAATAAACATGTTTATTGGAATCGTTCCGCAGAAGACAGAAAAACTGTAGCCGTAGAATTCTTCATTCGCTGCCAAGCTCTGAGGCAGAATCGATCAGTTTCAATAAAAATGAAAATGCCATTCCTCTAATTGTAATTTAGTGAACGTCTTAACTCCCTGAAGTTCCATCTGCGTTTTTATTTGCATCCAGGAATGACCTTTAATGAAGATAGTAATTCCTAGTCAGAGATTTTAGTCACCTCGATTCACCAGTGTATTGCCAGTGCTGAGGAAGTAGTTTGATGAACTATTATCGTAATCAATGCATTCAAAATCCTTATAGAGTTGCAAATGTTTAAAAAAAACTCCGTTTATTTTTGTACCTGTGGTTTCTTCTTCTAAATAGTTAGTAATTCTAAATAGTAAATATCGAAGGCAACGGAAATTCAATTTAATTCAATCACGAATTTTGCTTACATCTACAAAAAAAGAGGGCGTAAGGAATGGGTTTTTTCAATTAATAATTTCCAATCGCTGACACATTTGAATACTTTATACATATTATAGTTTTCAAAGATTTGCATTTTACAGTATAGGGGCGAAGTATACATTGAGAATGTTCAGAGCTAAATTAACAAATCAATTGCTAAATTTATTGACGTCATAGAAGTAAAATTTCGATTTGTAGTCAGGGATTGATACCACTTTGGGCACGAGGGGCTGATTATTGTGCTAATGGGTGCGTTCACCGAAAAGCAGGTCTCAAGTCTACCATTTCCATGGAAAGGTGATTATCCTCCCACAGTATGAATCATGGAATCTTGCAATTACAGGTGGAAAAACCTCCAAAGAATTTACATTTCCTGTAAATATTTGAGATTACTACAACTGCAAATTGTTTCATCTTAGAAAAACCGTAGAGTTTAGGTAATATAGAGACATTAGAATCATGTCACGAATAAATGTTGCGCAATTGATATGGGTGGGAGAGTTGCTCGTTGAATAGGATGGTTGGCGGCGTCACCTTGCGGAAGCCAATGATACTGGAAAAGAAAATACTTCTTACTTCCACATATTTTCACATGAATCAAATTCAACCCATATTTGCTTATTTTCTATTATGCACGACCTAGGTTTCGACTTAGAAGGTCATTGTCAGATGAAGTCCAGAAGACACGTTGCTTTATATATAAAACAGAGGAGTGGGGGGGGAGAGAAAGGGAACTGGTGTGTGTGGGGGGGGAGGGGGAAGAAAGGTGGTTGGTGAGGAGTAGAGGGAGGTGGAGGAGGGGCGGGGGGGAGGAATATATCAAGTCAACTACCGATATTCCCTTACAATGAGTGTTCCTCGAAATATCCAATTGTTCCGAGGGGTCTAATATTAAGCACTTCTTCTCAAAATGTACAATCTCTGGATCAAAGTCACTTGCCCAGGAGGTACTTGTCAAAGTGGGAGGAAGGTTAGATTTAATTGATCGTTTCAGGCGTAACCTTGTGGAATTTTTCCATGATGAATAATGGCAAAATGAACGTTGTAACCACGTGAAAAATGAACTTTTAATGCAACCCAGATTTCACTGCAGTGCATCATCATTAGATATTCACGTAAAATCAGGTATGCATATTTTAATACAAAATCGAAATATACAGATTCCTTGGGTACTTAACTTTATTAGCACTTACGTTCAGAAACTTCATCCTGTCAAATTCCCAGAATCAACAAATTGGCGTTCGGAACAAAGAAAAGTCGTGATATTTTAGACACAGGAATGTAATTAATTAATTAAAATTAATTAATTAAGAATAATTAATTAAAATTAAATTAGTATCGTATTAAAATTAAATAAATATCGTCTTAAAATAATATCGAACCAATTTTAAACTGTGTAGTCGGAAAATCTAAATGCAGTGTATTTTTTGTGAATATTAAAAACCACTATCATATTGAAAAGTGTTAATTATACGCTCTATAAGTTTTTATTCGATGCCTAATAAAAAGTTAAGAATCACCAGTTCGATCGTCGCTATTATGTATCTGAAATACACTTGTACAACACTATGTATTACTGCAACTTATAACTATCCCTTTCAACCTAATTAGGTCATATCTTAAATCTTAAAAATATACCTTTATAGTACAATTTTAACTTTGGATACATGATTGAAAATGGTTATTACCATTGAAGGAAGGTAAATTAATAATAAGTAAACGGTTATGCCTTAAACTAAGCCGGTCCTTCAGGATCATACCTACGTGTGTATGGCAATCATAGGTAACCTTGCTAAAAGTAACCACATTCAATGATTTCATTTAGTCTTAATCAATATGCCTAGAGGAATAATGCGTAATATTTAGCGAAAAACATTCTAATAGGCATTGCGGCTATTCTGAATCAGATTGCCTCTATGCCTACTGCGGTTTGTAATGCTGAGGAAATATTGAGAAGTTGAGATTTCAAGAGTGTGAGACTTTTATTTTACCTTTCCTGTGGCCATTTGCAGAGTGAGCTACCTTCCAGTGGGCCCGCTGCAGCCATTCACGACCGAAGCAGCAACGACGACATCTGACCTTTCCATCGGCATCGTGACGCTGTCTTTTCGGCTGCTCTCGGGTGAGTACAGCCGCCGACCCACTACTTGCGCACACTGCGGGGGCAGGGCGAATACCCCCCTCCGATCAACCCCCGATCCTGCGCCGCCCCACGGATTCATGGCAAACCGAGTGGGCCACCGTTATTTTCAATAACCTGCGCATGCTGTTCCAAAGGAGCGCGATTATTTTTCATTTAAAACGGAGTGATTATGAATTGAATGGAGACATTTTCTTTCAAAACAAACAATACAAAAATTAATCTGCAGCATTTTCAGAAATTTTAATTCATTCAAACTCTGAGATTATTGCATAATACCACATTTTGTGGATTTCTCCGTTAAAAGTTACTGTCGCGGCATTTTGCCGAGTTTCTTGGATTTTTCAAAAACAAATGTTTCCAAATTTCTTAAATTTTAAAATGGAACATTATAGAAGAGTTTCAGATTACGAATCTATTTCTTGGGTTATATATATATATATATATATATATATATATATATATATATATATATATATATATATATATATATATAATATGTATATATATATAATTATAAGGTAATTTACCGGTTAAGGTGAGTTTTTAGACGGGCACAACCACCAGACAAATATCCTGTGACACCCAAGAAAACGAATTGCAACGCAATGTGTTTTCCTCCTACTAAAATTAAGCTGAGCCTTTTCCTTTCTGTAAAATCACATAACCTTTGTTTTATTAATGTTGATTATCATACCATATTTATCGTACTGAACTTCCAATTCACTCCCTCAGAAATGCTGGCAACCCCTTGGCTGACTGACAAGCTAAAGCTTGGTCATTAGCACACCTGAATAATTTAACGAATTTCATTCATACCTTCTGTTCTTCCTATGTCCATTTAATCATTTCCTCCACATATACGTTGAACAGCACCCGTGACAACCTTGCCGTACACATCTTCCTAACACTACCCATCCGGACTCTTCGTTCCCCACTCGCACCTGAGCAGTCTGAGACATGTACAGGTAGCGGATGAGCCTCCTATTCCACCAATCTATTCCTATTTTCTACATTGTACTCATTATTTTTTCCCAATTCACTCTATCAAATGCTTTTTCGAAATCTACAAAACAGGAAAATACATCCTGATTGTATTCTATATTCCTCTCGATTAGTGATCTAATTGCTGCAATGGCATCACGCGTACCTCTCCCCTTCCTAAACCCAAACTTATCATCCCAGAAGTAATTATTTGCCTTACTCTCAATCATTTTCTTGGTGATCCTGCTTTGCTTTGATCCTTATTTGCTTTCATATCCTTTAATGCCCTTTCTATTTCATCGTCGAGTATGCCTGGACCTAAGCTCTCTTCTTCTACGTCATGTTCCTTTTCTATGTCTAACCTTGTCGGCCTAAGTTCTTTACCATACAGTGTTTCTATATATTCCTTCCATCTCTCTTGCATTTTTCCTGGTTCAACTATTATCTTACCCCACTTATCTTCAACTGTTAGCACAGATCTTGCCTTCTTACTTTCCGATTATAACTTAACCTTGCTGTATAGAGCACCAATTTCACCCTTCTTCTGTAAACTTTCCATATCCTCGCATTGCGTTTTCCACCATTCTTCTTTTGCTTTATTTGTGACCCTTCTCAATTTATTGTTTAACTCTTTGTACTTCATTTTTCCTAACTCTGTGTTTACATTTTTCCATCTTCTTCTTTCATCCATCTTTGCAATCATCTCATCCGTTACCCATGGTTTCCTTATCCTTTTCCCGTTAACGGTTCCTATAGTGTCTTTAGCGGCTTCCAATATTCCTTTCTTGATACATTCCCATTTTTCTTCGATTGTACTCAGCTCTTTACCGTCATCCATGATTTCCTCTACAGCCTGCTGATAACCCTTCCTGGTCAACCTAGTTAACCTTTCTACTTACCATTACGATGTATTTTTTGAAACTCTCACGGACGTGAGTAATAATGTGAGTTTCCTTTTTTTTGGGCGTGTTTCTGTATTTGAATACCAGCTATAATTTTATATAAATTTATGTACATATATATACAGGGTTCGTCCGGAAAATAAGTGTACTGAGCTCAGGAAAAAAAATGTTTTACCCTTTTACATATCTTAAGCTAATATTCCTCAAAATAGGACCCTTGTGAGTCGATAAACTTGTTCCAGCGGCGTTCCCATTCCTGGAACGCTCCCGCGAAGGCATCATTGGGAACCTCTCGAAGACACGTCGTCACGGCCTTTTTGACGGCTTCCAAAGTCCCGTATCGCGTTCCTTTCAAACTCCTCTTTATCTTCGGGAACAGAAAGAAGTCCGGTGGTGCCAAGTCCGGGCTGTAGGGCGGGTGCGGCAGCGTTGCCACGCCGTGCTTGGCCAAGAAGTTCGACACGACAAGCACGGTGTGAGACGGCGCATTGTCGCTCAGGTTGTCAGTCATACAGTTGATCGCTGGCCGGACGCGGGCAACTCGTTTTTGAAGCCTGTCGAGCACTTGGACGTAAAATGCAGCATTTACAGTTTGTCGTTCAGGTACAAATTCGAGGTGGACGACGGTCGAAGGAGGGGTATGTGGAGGGGGAGAAAGCGGAGCGGAGAACAGGAGGTGGGAGAGGGGTAAATGAGGAGGTTATGGAGGGGGAAAGGGAGGCCAGAGGGGAACGGAGATGGAATAAGGAGGATGCGGAAATAGTAACAAGCGACACAGAAAACTAACAATTCATCCACAGATACCACCCATGACCAAGGCATCAACTCACCAAGTCATCATAAGGGCTCGACAAGTCAAAACCGGATAAGGATGACAAAATGTATGCTGATGAATAAATTGTCCCACCACCTCGCAAGAAACAAATGCACCTCCATTCACCCCAGCCCCCCCACCAATTTAGTGAACGACATTGAGACCCGGATGTTGATAGGCTTTACATAGCCATATAAATGCCCATTCCACTGGTTTTAATTTTATAGGGTTATCGGATGGGGGAACGGATGCTAGAACGGAAACATTGTAACAGTGGTTGAAGGGGGTGTTGTGGTGGGAGGCATGTTTTGGGATGGGAAGGCCCGCGGACGGGGAAGAGGGATTACATGAGGCGCGATGATTGTTCACCCTGGGGTTCAGGGGTGTAGAGCACTGGCCTATATATAATGCCGGGCAGAGTTTGCAAGTCAGAAGATAGATTACATTCTGAGATGTGCATGAGGAGTTGGGGAAGGGCGGGAGAGAGCTAAAAGGTGGGATGGAGAGGGGTGGAGTGGTGAAAATAGGACAAGTTTTGCATCTTGCTCGTAAGCACGGAGTGGGTGTGATTCTGGTGGTGGGAGGGGATTTGGAAAGAGGCTTGGTGGATTTGAGGAGATCTGATAGATTGGCGGGCCGTTTGAAGGTAACAGAAGGGCATTTAGGAAGAAGGTTGGACGAAACGTTGTGATTTTTGAGGATGGGGTACAGGTCTTTGAGGATGAATTTAAGGGACTGGATGCCAGGGAAGTAGGTGGTGCATATTGAGAGAGGGTGGGAGTCTGTGGTTGAGGGAGGATTGGGGGTGTAGGATTGTTTTAGGATTTTTTTGTGAAGGAGAGAATCTGGGTATCCCCGTTGGAGGAGGGAGTGGTGAAGGTTATTGAGGGATTTGTTGAGGGATTCGGGATGGTTGCAAATGCAGTACCCGCGGATAGAGAGTGAGTAAGGAAGGGAGCATTTGGTGTGGTAGGGGTGGCAGCTATTTAAATGAAGGTATTGTTGTTTGTTAGTAGGTTTAGTATGTACGGAGGTTAGAAATTTGTTGTCAATTAGGGAAACGTTAACATCAAGGAAAGTGATCTGTGATGATGAGATGTTGGAAGTGAAAGAAAGAGATGAGGAATCATTGAGTTGGAGATGAAGGAATTGAGGGAGTCTATGTTGTGTGGCCAGAGTAGAAAAATGTCATCAATATAACGGAGCCACAGAAGGGGTTCTAGAGGGTAACTGGAAAGGAACTTCTCTTCCAGGACACCGAGGTGGAGGTTAGCCTATGGTGGGCTGAATCTACTTCCCATGGCACAGCCCTGGATTTGGAGGTAAAAATTGTCATTAAAAGAAAAAGAGTTACGGGTGAGGATGATGTTAGAAAGGTCAATGAGAAAATCGGTGCTTGGAGTTTGAGGGCTAGGGCACTTGGAGAGGAAGTGGCGTAGGGAAGCAAGGCCTTCTTCGTGAGGAATGGAGGTGTTTTGGGTTGTGACGTCAGTTGTGGCCGTAATGATCTTGGTGTCAGAAGGGAGGGAAGTTGAGTGGAGCAGATTGAGGAAGTGGTAGGTATCTACATCTACATCTACATAAGTACCCTGCGAGCCACCAAAAAGGTGTGTGGCAGGGGGTGTAGCACCATGAGGGAAGGGTAAGGGTTGAGGGGTTAGGTGAGGAAAGGTGGGGGGAACCTGTAGGGAAAAAATATATATATATATATACACACATACATATATATACATACATACATACACACATGTATACACATCCTCGCGAAGTCCCTAACCTGTACGTTAATACTTATTGTAATGAACTAAGTCCTGGGGAACTTCGACTACGAGCATTCTGGTCCCTTATCGTTCTTGGAAAAAATTACATTTTAAACCTGTCAGTCTTGCAGTCTATCTCTCTAGTCTTATATTCGTGATCCCTTCGACCGTAATACGTTGGGGTTCGTATTATATCCTTGATGTCATCGGAAAAGGGCCCATCTTTAAATGTTTTTAATAAGTTTAATCTATATTGGAAACGCCGCTGTGTAAGAGAATCCCAACCTAAATTGTCTAGCAAAGTGGATACGCTGCTGAGTTGGTCATAACAATGTTTGACAAATCTAGCCCCCCTCCGCTGAACTCGATCTAATTCCGAAACCAAATTTATGTTATGAGGATCGGCAGCATACTCTAGGTGGGGCCTGACCAAGGCAAGGAAACATCGTTCTTTCACCTTTTCGTCGCATTTACCTAGCACTCTTTTCACAAATCCCAATTTTTTATTTGCACGACCGTATATTTCTCGTATGTGTTTTCCCCAGGACAGATCGTGAGTAATTGTTACACCCAAGTATGTAAAGGAATCTACCCTCTCGATATTGGTTTGTTTCACGTTGTAACTTTAAGGGAGGGAATTACTCTTTTCCCAAAAATGTATTACTACGCATTTTTTAAAATTCAATTCCAATTGCCATGTATCGCACCAATTTTGAATTGCATCTAGGTCGTTGGCTAACACGACTTTGTCTTCGTGACTTCGGATGTCCCCATAAATTACTGCATCATCGGCGAAAAGACGGAGCTTGCTATTAACTACGGTACTGAGGTCATTTATGTAAATAAGGAAAAGGAGGGTATCTTTGACATTGGAGGGTAACGAGTGAACTAAAGTTTGGAGATAGTGGTCGACGAAGGCGGAAATTCTTTTGGTCTGGGAGTGCAGGAGGAGACTATAGGCCGCCCTGGGTTTTCTGGTGTGTGTGTCTTGGGGAGGATATAGAAGTGGGGGGTGTTTGGATGGGAAGGTGAAAGGAGGGAGATGTCACTGGAGGATAGGGTTTCATTAGGGTCGTTGTCGCGGAGCGATAATTTCCTCTTGGAATGCAGGGTTAGGGTTAGCCGGAATATGTACATATATATAGATATTTATTTATTTATTCACATGGAAATAGAGGTAGGGAAATGGGAAAGGAACACACATAAGGGACGAACACAAGAGAGGTGGGGAAAACGGATTTGAGCAGATCAAAAGGAACACTCACACGTTATATCTTGATAATTTCGACGGACTCAAACTCCGTCGTCTTCGGAAGATAAGTTAGGAATGATTCCTTGGGAAACTATGGGTAACGGATTAGATGATTGCGAAGATGGATGAGAGAGGAAGATGGAAGAATGTAAACACAGGTAAAATGAAGTACAAAGAGTTGAACAAGAAATTGAGTCGGGACCCAAATAAAGATGAATAAAAAGGTAAATGGTGGAAAACACAATGCGAGGATATGGGAACTTTACAGAGGAAGGGTGAAATTGGTGCGCTCTGCAGCAAGGTTAAGTTATTATCGGGAAGTAAGAAGGCAAGATCTGTGCTAATAGCTAAAGATAATTGGGGTAATAATAGTTGAACAAGAAAAAAATCAAAGAGTGATGGAAGGAATATATAGAAATACTGTATGGTAAAGAACTTAGGCCAACAAGGTTAGACATTGAAAAGGAACATGACGTAGAAGGAGATATATTAGGTCCAGGCATACTCGACGATGAAATAGTAAGGGCATTAAGAGAGATGAAAGCAAATAAGGCCGTGAGGCAGACAACGTTCCTGTAGAACTGTTGAAATGTTTAGGAAAATGTATTTTTTTTTGGTAATGTAATTTTAAGAAGGCCCCATATGGACTGATTCGTAGTATCTATGAAGAAGGAATCTGGCCGGAAGATTTTGTGAGATCGGTGTTAGTTCCTATTCGGAAAAAGGTAAAGGCTACATTATGTGAGGACTACAGAACAATAAGTTTGATATGTTACACTGCTAAAATTGTTATTCCTTGGAACATCAACAAAAGGATAGAGAGTAAGGCAAATGATTACTTAGGGGATAATCAGTTTGGATTTAGGAAAGGAAGAGGTACGCGTGATGCTATTGCAGTAATGAGATCACTAATCGAGAGGAATATAGAATACAATAAGGACGTTTTTGCCTGTTTTGTAGATTTCGAAAAAGCGTTTGATAGAGTGAATTGGGAAAAATTAATGCGTGTATTGCAGAAAATAGGAATGGATTGGGGGGACATGAGACTGATCCGCAACCTGTACATGTCTCAGACTGCTCAGGTGCGAGTGGGGAACGGAGAGTCCGGATGGGCAGTGTTAGGAAGAGGGGTAAGGCAGGGTTGCCCATTGTCACCGGTGCTGTTCAACGTATATGTGGAGGAAATGATTAAGGAGGCCATGGAATAACTGGATGTAGGATTGGAAGTTGGAGGGCAATTCGTAAAATCAGGTGGGTTTGCTGATCACCAGGCTTTAGTTTTTTAGTCGGCCAAGAGGTTGTAAGCATTGCAGAGTGAATTGGAGGTTCAGTGCGATAAATATGGGATGAGAATCAATATTAATAAAACAAAGATTTTCCAGAAAGAAAATGGTTGAGCCAAACATTAAAATAGGTGAGGAAAAATTAGAGCAGGTAGAATAATTTACGTATCTCGGAACTCTTTTGGGCCAATACAGTCAAAGTAGTAGGGACGTAAGGAGAAGAATTGCGCTAGGCAAGGAGGCTTTCTCAAGGAGGAGGGAGTTGATGACGGGGACGTTGAGTAGGGATGTGAAGACAAGACTCGTAAAAACTCTGATATGGAGCGTAGCTATGTTCGGCGCGGAAACGTGGTCGCTGAAGCAGGAGGATAGACGTTGATTGGAGGCTTTTGAAATGTGGGTGTGGAGAAGAATGGAGAAGGTGAAATGGACCGAAAGGAAAACAAATGAGGAAGTACTAGAGATGGTGGGTGAGGAGAGGGGTTTGTTGAGAAAAATCCTATGGAGGCAGGAAAAATGGATGAAAGGCGTATTGAGCGGTAGTGGAATGTTGAAGAAGGTAATAGAGGGGAGAATGTTGGGCAAGCGAGGTAAGGGCAGGAACAGGATAGGGATGTTAGACGGGATGAAGGGAGGAAAGAAGTACACCGAGGTGAAGAGGGACGTGATGTAGGGTAGGTGCTCGTTTAGGTGTTGTTTGGAGTTACGAAAAATATTTTGGTTGTTGTGTCGATCCAAAAACCTACCTTAACCAGTAGATTACCAAATAAAAAAAATATATGGATATGTATTTATGTTCGAGAGTGTTTTTTTAAACCTTCGATTTAAAGGCCAAGAAATGCTAGTTGCGTATTAATATTAAATATTTAAAATCATTAATAATAGACATTAATGATTTTTTTTGCATTTTATTCCAATAAAATTATAACTTTTGGCATTTTGTTAGTGTATGATTAATTTAAAAGTATAAAGTGTCCTGTATAAGTCTCTTGTAAACACATATGAATTTCATATGATGATAATTAAATATTAATTGAGAGATCGGAAACTACCTATTGTAAGTAATTAATTTTGCTCTGCCTTTTTATTTTTAATGATGGGGAGTCTAATATATGGTTTTATTATTCGGTCGGAATTATTTTAATGGGTCTCTCTAAATCTTTTTCTTGCTGTCTTCATCTTCCTTTCGTGACTTATATTAAATGCAACGGATATTTTTTAACAAAAGTTCAGGTCTGAAAAAGGTCTGATAACAGAAAAACTCTCCATGAGGCCCGAAGGTTTAATGGTGGACAGCATCGTTTTGTCTTCTGTCTGAGAATATCAAACGCTTGCTAAGGGTGCTGATGAAATGAATATCACGAGAAAATATAGCGAGTACCGTGGTTTTGATGTCGGCACGTGGTTTCTTCGCTTTTTCGTAGTGTGCCAACTCGCCTTGTCCCATCAGTGGGGGGTGTTGTCGTGGAAGGATGTGGAGCAGGCTTCCGCGGCCTTCGGGGGTGGCGACTGCACGGTCCACTTCCCCGCGTCGCTGCTCCCCTCGCCGCCTCCGTCCGCATCAACGCCTTCAGAGCTTCGGGAGCCGATGGGACTGCTCGTGGATCTGACGCGGCTGAACGTGGCCTGCTCTCGGGGCCACCTGCAGTTCGGCCCTTCCTTGAGGCGCGTTTTCTGCGGCAAGCTCGAGGAGTACCGGCCCTCGGAGCGGCAAGTCCACCTGAGGGGCGGCCGGGCGTTTCTCCGCCTGGTGCTGCCGGGGGAGCGGCCGGCTCTCTCCTTCCCGCCGCCGAGGGTGTCCTTCTCGTTGCGCTACCACCCCGTCGAGCCCTGCTTCAACCTCACCCTCACCGAGAGCAACGGTACCTTGTCCATCCCGCCCCCTCCCCCCTCCTTCCCCTCCCTGCCCCCTCCCTTCCGGCCCCGCTTCGAGAGGGTCCGCTGCACCCTTACGCTCCACCTGCCCTACGGCTACAGGGTCAGGCTCACGTTGAGGCTGGCAGGGGGCACCGCGACGCCCGGCACCAGCGCGTCCGTGGCGGCGGGGGGGCGGTGGGGCGGGGCGGTGGGTGAGGGGGCGTGCGCCCGGGGCGTGCTGGTGGGCGCGTGGGAGGACGCCCCGCGCTGGACCAAGTGCGTCACCCCGGGCGCTCTCACCGAGGAATACTCTCAGGGCAACCGCCTCGTGTTGCGGGTGTACTGGGGGGGCGCGGAGGAGGTCAACGAGCTGCCCTCGACCCCACCGCACTTGCTGCTGGAGTTCGCCGCCGTGAGCGTGGATGCCATCGTGGGGGGCTGCGGCTTCGGGTGGGTTTCCCTCGGGAGGCGGGGCCCGGCCGGGGGCGGCGGCTGGGCGCTGGACCGGAGGAAGCGGAGGAGGGTGGAGGCGGGCGCGGGGCGGCGTTGGACGTGCTTGGGGGCGATAGAGGGGCAGCCTCTGCCTTGGGGGGCGGCGGAGGC
The DNA here is from genome assembly GCA_037158775.1 of Hetaerina titia. Taxonomy (NCBI): domain Eukaryota; kingdom Metazoa; phylum Arthropoda; class Insecta; order Odonata; family Calopterygidae; genus Hetaerina; species Hetaerina titia. The sequence goes on from CM073776.1 coordinate 100,629,118, forward strand.
GGAGTGCGCCCGGCTCGGGGGGCACCTGGCTAGCGTGAGGAGCGAGGAGGAGCAATCCCTTTTGGACCTGCTGCTCACAAGGAGGTAACGCCTCCGACACTCTCATCCCTCCCACTTCCAACCGACTCCTTCACGCGACATATTGCTTTGAGATGAACAACTGTGGAAGAGGAGAGGTACGATGAAAAACTATGGAGGGTGTTTAATGCCTTTTATTATCCCAGGGAATATTTTACTTATCCCAGGGAAATCGAAGGCGTCAAAGAGCCATGTGTGCCCCATGGACCATATAGGCCTACGTTTCCTCCTTCATCCTTCCTTCTGAATACTGAAGTGCCAACACTCGCCTTTCGTATTTCACTTCATCCATAATCAATACAATAACCATTAATTAGTTAATAATAATTGCCGTATTTCAAAACTACTTACATCCCTTGATTAAAATAATTTCCTCCGCCGCCCAACATCAGCTACACATCATTCACAAAATTTTCATAGCGTCCTTATGCTCCCTTTAGCATGGACGAAAAATACCTTAAAGTTGTCTTCCCTTTGTATGCCTCGAGGAGTGCATTTACTGCTCCACCAAACACCCCTCCCCCCCGCCCTCCCCTCCAAACCCGACCTGGCGACGCTTTTCCCTCCGACGCCCACTCCACGAGTGAGCGTCACCCCCACTCCGAGCAGGCCAGGTACTCTTCCGACTTTTCGTGCGTTCAACCTACACCTTTTACCCCTTGGCAAATTCTCTCCGGAACAAGGGCTTTCTCTCATTCGCCCCCTCCCCCAAAGTCAGCCACTCTCGCGGACGCACTGCATTTCTGCAGATGTATTCGTGGTGGATGGTATTCGCGAGATCCCAGCCTTCACCCCAGCAAGTTTCCAAAACCATTCACGATGCCCTGCGGAGATATTTGCCTGTCTCATCCCAAAAACCAAATCCCCCCCTCTAATCGTCAAGTAGAGTTTTTATAAACCTTCTCTTTTCTAGAATGTCCAGCCTTCCTTTTCTTAAGTCCCTGAATCCTAAACCTAACCTCTCCCCAAACAAGTCATCAGTTCTAAAAAATCAAGCCCTAATCCGAATACTCCGGTCGACAAAGGCTCAACGGTGGTAGTTCTCGATGCTATGGACTACGAAAATTAAGGAAACAACTTTTTGAATCCTTTCCTTATTTTCAAATACCTCAAAATCCAATTCCCGCGCTTCGGGAGGAATTAACTCAGTTTATGTCGTTCGACCAATCCACTGAAGGTCTATCTCCTAAAGATATTGCCCTCGTTTCTATGCCCTCCTAAAGATCCATAAACCTGTCAATCCCGGTCGTCTGATTTCATTTACCCTCCCTTAACCGAGAGAATCTCCCTTGACAGAGAGAATCTCTGTATTTGTGGACCACTACATGCGGCCGATAGTCCACTCCCTACCGTTATTAATTAAAGGTCCATACCATTGCCTGGAAAAGCTAAAACCCACCTCCCCCCTCCAGATACCGACGTTACCATGGCCACCATTGATGCCACATTCCCTTGATGCATCCGTTCCCCACTCAGCAGGCCTATACTCCTTCCAATACCACCTACCCCAACACCCACGCATACCCAGCACTGAATTTCATGTTACCTTTCCTGATTTCATCCTCATCCGAAATCCCTTCTCCTTTAACAATGAATTCTACCTACAGATCAAGGGTTTAGCCATGGAAAATAGGCTCACCCCTATCCATGCCGACCTCTTTCTTGGTCTTGCAGAAAAAGAACTGCCAAAACGCCCTCCGAAACCACTATTGTGGCTCAGATACATTGATGATATTTCCTTCTCTGGCCACTGAATCCCTTAAAACCTTCATTTTCGACCTCAACGCATTCGTTTCCTTTATCTCTACCGTTTTCGCTTCCCGATTCACCTTTCTAGATGTAAATACTTATACCGTTAATAGACAAACCATACCAAACTACTAGACGACCGACTAACAAACAGTAATACCGAAACAACAATAGTTATTGCACTAACCGCTCAAAAAAAGAGGGTGTTAGACCGCGGTAAATATGCAGGAAATGGCCCATTGGGCGTTTGCGGGACATTCTTTGAAATACACTTGCCATTTATTTTTCATGTTATACACTCGTCTTGGTTGCTTGCATTGATATTTTTGAATAATTTGATATGAATGTTCATATCGACGACACGTATTTCAATCACCTTGAAATCGATGACTCTTGGAAATTTTGTTGATTACGCATCTTGTTCCATTGGTAAAAATAACTGCTTTGAAATTTAGCAATAGTTCTATGTTCAAAAGCAATGCACAATCACTTGTATATTGTGAAAACATGTGTTTTCGTTTCCGCACTTGTGTAAAAAAGAGAAAACGTTTCTATGTCTGCAAAAACTTGAGATTTGATAATTTCAAAGCATTAAATATCATTATATTTGCCTCTAAGTTCAACAGATTCAGGCTTAAGGTCGTGGAAGTTCTTCATAATGAATATAAGGAGAGTTTGCACTTTTCCACAGATTTATTATACCGTACGACTCTGTGAGTTGAAACGCGTCGTACGCTGTAATAAATCTGTGGAAAAGTGCAAACTCTCCTTATATTCATATTTTTGCCTCTGTTTGATAGTGCTGCATGCATTTCTTGCTCATCTTATCATTCTTATCAATTGGGGATTTGAATCAGAAAATTTCCCCACGTTCAGTTTCCCCACCACCAGCTAACTCTACCCACTTAATGGACGTTCTGTGAACATAGAACTCTGGTGTATTTCTCCAACAGGAAAGTATTAATTGTAAATTTATTTGATTCAAAAGCTGATCGGAACGAAAGTCGATATGTTGAAGAAACCATATGAATCAACTAAAAAAATGTTGCATGGGAGTGATATGAACGGAACTATGAATTTGAACAATAAACGATTGAATGGCTGGATAAGCATAGACGTGAATATCCGTTTTAGAGTCACTTAAGTTAATAAAAAGTTGCAATGGATTTTGTGGGAATAACAATGTTAATTTGATTTGGTTTCTCAATTATATTGACCCCTGCGAATCAATATAATTGAGAAACTGGATTTTTAATGTCTTGAATCCATATTTTTTTCTAAGGCATAAAATGACTATCCAATATAAGTCAGCAAATAAACTTTACAATCATCCGTCAGTTCCACGTCACCGTAATAGAAAATGTAAAATATTTAGGAATGCGCTGAAGACGAAAATTCTGGATCATTCTTTTCATTTGGTGACCAACAAAGGGCGATAATATCAACCCTCTAAGTAATACGTCCTTGTGGCAATATGAGGTACCAGTAGATCGTGTGTGGCGTCGGATTTGAATACCCGAACCACACAGCTTCCGCCGTCTCCACCGATTCGGAGGGGGTTGCCGGGGGCACGGGCTGGCATCACCCGCTGGCGCCTCCGCTGACGCCGCCTCCGGACCACTATCGATTGGCCCCTGCCCGCTCGAAAGCTTCATGCCGTTGCTTGCACCATTCTGGCGCTCCGCTCGGTTTAAGTCGTGATGATGCTTTTGCTGACACGGGCGGTGTTGTTTGTTTCCCGGCCATGCGCCCGCACGGTGGCAAGGACGTGGAGGTGGTGATCAAGAGCCAAGTGGGGTGTTCAGGGCAGTGCGACGTCAGGAATTCACGTGCAAGCAGGGGTTGCATCGGTCGTCTTTCACCACGTGAAATAATTGTAATTGACTTCCTCGTCTGCTGGCTCTTCTGGGGCGGCTCCGTGTGGGCCTCGGAGGAGAGGTGTTGAAGGCGCAGGGCCTCTTGCTTGGCCCCGACTGCAGGAACTTGTCAGGGACGCCAACAACTCACGCGTCCACTGGCCGGTCGGGGCCGGAAGGGTGCCGCCCACCGTGTTGGGCCCGTCAGGGGGCGACTTCTCGAGGAGGAGGACTCGCGTCGACCCCTGGTTTGCGCCATCCTCCGTGTGGAAGCGCGATCGGCAAATGTTGGCGGATTCACTTTTTTTAGTTGACTAGATAGTATAAAATTTACCGATTACTTTTTAATTCCTCGTGTAATGCTATACGCTTCAAAGTAATCATTTTCAGGCCAGCAAAACCTTGCAATTGAACTTGTGTTCGAGTGGAAAAATGTGCATTTAATATACCTTCCATATTAATCCCCATTACCAACAGTATACCGTTTTTTGTACATTGAGGAGTCTTCTATTCTCCGAGAGGCAATTAATGTTAACCTATGATTTTCACGTGTGCATGGGCGATTTTGCCTTAAACTGCCTCTTCTTGATTTGGTATGAAGAGTGATAGACGAATAATACCGAGATTACTAAAGAACTTTGCTTCCAATTTAGTTTACCTTTGCCAATAATCAAAATATGCAACGATATCTAGTCTCTCTACTGCGAATTTACATTTCAAAAGAAAACTCATCCATAAAGAAGGATGAGATGGTTAAATTTATTAACTAATTTATAGTTTTATTGAATTATAGTTTAATATATTTATGAGTATAATATGTTCTTTACATATAATATTACACGTATATATGAAACATGTATATAGAAATAAAACTTTGACAGCAATATACAATATAAGAACACACAAAAGGAATACTCCCGCATTATTTCTTGATTATATCGACGGAATTGAGTTCTTCATCAGAAGATGCAGTAAAACTCTATATACTCCACTAGAAATACAGAAATGCATAACCTATCTAATGAGTCAAAACTAATCTTCTGAGGAAGACGGAGCTCAATTCCGTCGAAATTATCAAGGAATAACGTGTGAGTGTTCCTTTTATGTGTTTTCATAGTGTGTTGCTGTCTAAGTTTTATATTTAACACCTCCCTGTTACTTCGAAGAAACCAGATATATATATATATATATATATATATATATATATATATATATATATATATAATGTTTAATTAGGTAATCTACCGGTTAAGGTAGGTTTTTGGATGGACACAACTATCAAGTAACCATTTTGTGACTCCCCACCTAGCAAACTAATCTATACCAGGTCCCTCTTCACCTCGGTGTACTTCTTTCCTCCCTTCATCCCGTCCAACATCCCTATCCTGTTCCTACCCTTACCTCGCTTGCCCAACATTCTCCCCTCTATTACCTTCTTCAACATTCCACTACCGCTCAATACGCCTTTCATCCATTTTTCCTGCCTCCATAGGATTTCTCTCAACAAACCCCTCTCCTCCCCCACCATTTCTAGTACTTCCTCATTTGTTTTCCTTTCGGTCCATTTCACCTTCTCCATTCTTCTCCACACCCACATTTCAAAAGCCTCCAATCTACGTCTATCCTCCTGCTTCAGCGACCACGTTTCCGCGCCGTACATAGCTACGCTCCATATCAGAGTTTTTACGAGTCTTGTCTTAACATCCCTACTCAACGTCCCCGTCATCAACTCCCTCCTCCTTGAGAAAGCCTCCTTGCCTAGCGCAATTATTCTCCTTACGTCCCTACCACTTTGAGCGTGTTGGTCCAAAACACTTCCGAGATATGTAAACTGTTCTACCTGCTCTATTTTTTCCCGCCTATTTTAATATTTAGCTTAGCCTTTTTCTTTCTGGAAAATCGCATAACCTTTGTTTTATTAATATTTATTCTCATCCCATATTTATCGCACTGAACCTCCAATTCACTCAACAATGCTTGCAACCCCTTGGCTGACTGAGCAACTAATGCTTGGTCATCAGCAAACCTAACCGATTTTACGAATTCCCCTCCGACTTTCATTCCTACCTCCAGTTCTTCCCATGTCTCTTTAATCATTTCCTCTACATATACGTTGAACAGTACCGGTGACAATGGGCAACCCTGCCTTACACCTCTTCCTAACACTGCCCATCCGGACTCTCCGTTCCCCACTCGCACCTGAGCAGTCTGAGACATGTACAGGTTGCGGATCAGTCTCCTGTCCCTCCAATCCATTCCTATTTTCTGCAATACACGCATTAATTTTTCCCAATTCACTCTATCAAACGCTTTTTCGAAATCTACAAAACAGGCAAAAACGTCCTGATTGTATTCTATATTCCTCTCGACTAGTGATCTCATTACTGCAATGGCATCACGCGTACCTCTTCCTTTCCTGAACCCAAACTGATCATCCCCTAAGTAATCATTTGCCTTACTCTCTATCCTTTTGTTGATGATCCTGAGAATAACTTTAGCTGCGTGGGATATCAAACTTATTGTTCTGTAATCCTCACATGACGAAGCCTTTGCCTTTTTTGGAATAGGAACTAACACCGATTTCACAAAATCTTCCGGCCAGATTCCTTCCTCATAGATACTACGAATCAGTCCATATATGGCCTTCTTCCCACCTTTCCCTAACCATTTCAACATTTCTACAGGAATGTTGTCCACCCCCACAGCCTTATTTGCTTTCATCTCCTTTAATGCCCTTTCTATTTCATCGTCGAGTATGCCTGGACCTAAGCTATCTTCTTCTACGTCATGTTCCTTTTCTATGTCTAACCTTGTCGGCCTGAGTTCTTTACCATACAGTGTTTCTATATATTCCTTCCATCTCTCTTGGATTTTTCCTGGTTCAACTATTATCTTACCCCATTTATCTTTAACTGTTAGCACAGATCTTGCCTTCTTACTTCCCGATAATAACTTAACCTTGCTGTATAGAGCACCAATTTCACCCTTCTTCTGTAAACTTTCCATATCCTCGCATTGCGTTTTCCACCATTCTTCTTTTGCTTTATTTGCGGCTCTTCTCAATTTATTGTTTAACTCTTTGTACTTCATTTTACCTAACTCTGTGTTTATATTTTTCCATCTTCTTCTCTCATCCATCTTTGCAATCATCTCATCCGTTACCCATGGTTTCCTTATCCTTTTCCCGTTAACGGTTCCTATAGTGTCTTTAGCGGCTTCCAATATTCCTTTCTTGATACATTCCCATTTTTCTTCGATAGTACTCAGTTCTTTACCGTCATCCTTCATTTTCTCTACAGCCTGCTGATACTCCTTCCTCGTTAATCCCTTTACTGCTTCTAAATTCCATTTCCTAACCCGCCTCCCTTACCTTATCTTCTTGAAACGAACATTACATTTCATAACAACTAAATTGTGGTCAGAGTCCGCATCCGCTCCTGGGAAACTGTGCGAATTTATCACACTGTTCCTAAACCTTTGCTTAACCATAATATAATCTAACTGATACCTTTCTGAGTCACCTGGCATTTTCCATGTATACCTACGCCTTTTGTGGTGTCGAAACCATGTGTTAGTGATGACTAACCCCTGTGTCCTGCAGAATTCAATTGCTTTCTCCCCGCGTTCATTCCTCGTGCCTAACCCATAGTCCCCCACCTCACCACCATCTCTTCCTTCGCCTACCGTCGCATTCCAATCTCCCATCACTATCAAATGTTTCCCTACAGGAACACTCGCCATGATATCCTCTAACTCATCATACATCCTATCGACTTCTTCCTCCTTGTGGTTGCTCGGTGGCATGTATACCTGAACAATGACCAAGTTCGTCGGCTCTGCTTTAATCTCTACGAGTAAAATTCTATCTGTCGCTTGGTCTATGTTGACTACGCTTCATATATATATATATATATATATATATATATATAATGATTAACATGTATGCATACATAATGATGTATATACAAAATGATGTAGAAAAAAAATATGTATATATAGTATATGGGTTGCGGTAGTCCAGGGGGGGTAGAGATCGTTGGTTGGTTGATCGATTCCCGGGAACTTGAAGCTCCACCCAAGCTCTGTGATTTTTCGGGTTCCAGATCTTCCTGGGAAACCGTAACCGGCACAGGGAAAGGAACTGGCCCCCTTTCCCTGATGTTTGAATTTCACACGCCGTTGGGCTTGGTACGGTGAACTCTGCCATCACCTACCAAACCAACCTTCGGGTTGAATACTGTGTTTATGGTTTTTATGGTTATATAATAAAAAAATAACTTATATAAAAAAATATATATATAATTAATTAATATATATAATATATTAATTTTTAAATAAATTATATTATTACCTTATATTATAAATACATAACTTTATTCTCTTGCATATGTGTGCGATTACGTAAAATATCAGTAGGTTTTTTCTTTGTAATAATATCGTGCTGACGGTGTATGTCAGACTGAGAGTCATTCAAAAGTTAAAGGAAGCACTCTCTTACCAGAATAGTGTTTAATTTCATTTATTTGCGCCTTGATTTTTCGTTGTGAACTAGAAATCCTTTCATTAGAAGGTTCAGTAATGAAACTGAAGTCAATGAATTGATTATGCATTGAATAATTTCTGCATTTATGAGTCTATGAATGGTTTACCTATGCTAATTTCATCCATTTTTTCCCTTTTTGGGACTGAATCCTTTTCCCCTGGTCGGATGTCAGCCCGGGCTATTCAGAGCACAACTCATACTGGGTGGGGGCTTCGGATGTGGTCCGTGAAGGAGACTTCAGGTGGACAGATGGCGCCGAGTTTTCGTTCTCGAGTGAGTATTATACCAACTTTCCAACAATGCAGAGGATGAATTAACTTCAGACATAAGCTAACATTCCAGTATGCAATATGGAATTCCTAGAGTCAACCACATACACACACACACACACACATACACACACACACACACACACACACACACACACACACACACATATATATACACTTTTTTGGAAAACCCACAAACGTGTAATGTAAATTCACTGATAGTCATAACAAACACAGAAACTAAAACACAAAAGAGGAAAAACTCACTGGTGCTCGAATTTTCGGTGCTCCAACCACCTTTCTCAAGAGTAATTAGGAACAGAACTGAGGCAGAGGAGGGCCCGAAAGCAGTGGTAGGAAGGAGAAGCTTCTCCTTCTCCCTCTTGTTTATTATGACTATTAGTGAATTTACATTATTGTACACGTTCGTGGGTTTTCCAAAAAAGTGACTATATATATATATATTTATTTATTAGATAATCTACCGGTTAAGGTAGGTTTTTGGATGGACACAACTATCAAATAAACATTTTGTGACTCCCCACCTAGCAAACTAATCTATATCAGGTCCCTCTTCATCTCGGTGTACTTCTTTCCTCCCTTCATCCCGTCCAACATCCCTATCCTGTTCCTACCCTTACCTCGCTTGCCCAACATTCTCCCCTCTATTACCCTCTTCAACATTCCACTACCGCTCAATACGCCTTTCATCCATTTTTTCTGCCTCCATAGGATTTCTCTCAACAAACCCCTCTCCTCCCCTACCATTTCTAGTACTTCCTCATTTGTTTTCCTTTCGGTCCATTTCACCTTCTCCATTCTTCTCCACACCCACATTTCAAAAGCCTCCAATCTACGTCTATCCTCCTGCTTCAGCGACCACGTTTCCGCGCCGTACATAGCTACGCTCCATATCAGAGTTTTTACGAGTCTTGTCTTAACATCCCTACTCAACGTCCCCGTCATCAACTCCCTCCTCCTTGAGAAAGCCTCCTTGCCTAGCGCAATTCTTCTCCTTACGTCCCTACCACTTTGACCGTATTGGTCCAAAACACTTCCGAGATATGTAAACTGTTCTACCTGCTCTATTTTTTCCCCGCCTATTTTAATATTTAGCTTAGCCTATTTCTTTCTGGAAAATCGCATAACCTTTGTTTTATTAATATTGATTCTCATCCCATATTTATCGCACTGAACCTCCAATTCACTCAACAATGCTTGCAACCCCTTGGCTGACTGAGCAACTAATGCTTGGTCATCAGCAAACCTAACCGACTTTACGAATTCCCCTCCGACTTTCATTCCTACCTCCAGTTCTTCCCATGCCTCTTTTATCATTTCCTCTACATATACGTTGAACAGTACCGGTGACAATGGGCAACCCTGCCTTACACCTCTTCCTAACACTGCCCATCCGGACTCTCCGTTCCCCACTCGCACCTGAGCGGTCTGAGACATGTACAAGTTTCGGATCAGTCTCCTGTCCCTCCAATCCAGGAGAGGGTCTGAGGGTGGGAGGGATGCTAAGATGGATACTTTATAGCATTGGTCAAAGGGAGTGTTGTTTTCGGAGGCATGTTTGGGGATTGGGAGCATACCAATAAAGGAGGAATTTTTACATGAGTCTCGATGATTATTAATTCTAATATTAAAGGGTGAGGTACACTGTCCAATATAAAAGGTAGGGAAAATTTGGCACTTGAGTTGGTAGACAACATTGCTGGAGGTACACGAGGAGTAGGGAATTGGTGGGAGAGAATTAAAAAGTGGGTGGGAGAGGGATGGGATTCTGGTTTGGAAAATAGGACATGTTTTGCATCCAGGTTTATTGAATTGAATTTCAGTAAACTTTGATAAGTCTGGACGAAGCTTATGTGGAGGAACGGTGTATGCGGGGAGGGGGTAAGGAACGAATGGGGAATGAACAAGGGCATGAGAGGGGATGGCGGCTGAAGGATGATTTCAGTGGGTTGAGGTAATTTCGGGAGGTCCGAACGATTGAAGCACCCCTATGTGGGCCAACTCGCGTATTCTCACCATTATGGGGCTTGCGAAATTGAGACGGCGACTGTTATTGAAACCCAAGCCTGCGAATCGCTCTACTCTTTCAAAATTTGATAATTCTGTCTAATTGCAATAAGCGATACAGATCTGCCATTGTAATTCTGTTAGTTTCCATCAAGATCCTTTGCATTACGTGCAAATAATTTGACCAAAGCTTTCACCAGATCTAAAAAATACTTGAGAAAATTGTATGAAACGGAATCGAAGTGGGTTCTTTTGAACGACGTTACAAGGTATCCCATCCAATTTTAGTCTTCTTTCTTTCTCCGTCTTCTTTAATTATACTCGGAAACTTTCCTAGAGGATTTCTTCTTTTTGTCGTCCTGCTGGCCTTCCCCTGCACCGATGTCCCCTTGTCTTATCCCTTTTGTCGCTCGTATTTCATTCCCTTCCACCATTGGCCTTCCCTGCGCCATTCATCATCCTCGCCCACCCCGAAATCCGCCCCAATCTGCACCACCGTCGTCCCTCGCCATTCTGCCCTCACCCCAGGCTCTCGCTTTTATCAGCTTGATGAAGGGGTTTGCGGTATTACGCAGCCCGTTAGGTTGCCGAAAAGGGAATAAGTAGACTTTGTTGCCAACCCTGGGCCCGTTATCTACAACTCAAGTTCCGAAAGCACTTAAGAACTAATTATTACTGAACTGAATTCCTATCTAATAGTGATTGCGCAATGAAGCCTTTTTAAAATAAATTGCCTACAGGCAATATTTTAAATAAATTGCCTGTAATACGAGGAATATTCATAAAGTAAAGGCCGCTGGCTTATATTTAAATATTTGCGCTTTAGAAAACAGTTTTAGTCATGCATCGCCATCTACCAACTCATTGAGAAGCTATAGCAGCATTTTTTGTTTCAGAAGTCGTTTGCTTGTCCGTAAATGCAAACAACAATCTCCGCGACAATCGTTGATCCCGCCATCTGTGAAGTGCGTTCTGTCATACGATTCTTGTATGCAAAAGGATTGTCGGCTGCTGGAATTCATCGGGAGTTATGTCTAGTTTATGGTCCTACAGCTATGAGTGAAGGAAATGTTAGACAATGGTGCTCTGATTTTAAAAATGGACGTACAAGTGTCCATGACCAAGAGCGAAGTGGTAGGCCCAGTATTCTGACCGACGAAATTGTTTCACAAGTGGAACAAAAACTGCGATGTGATCGTCGATTGACGATTAATGGCTTGGCTGAACAATTTCCTCAACTTGGACGCACTACTGTCTACAATATTGTCACGGAAAACCTCGGATACCACAAATTCGGTGCAGGGTGGGTACCGAAAATGCTCACCGACCACCACAAAGAGCAAATAATGTCCAGTGGACGGGAGTTTTTGGGCCGTTACCAACAAGATGGAGATTACTTGTTTTCTCGCATTGTTACTGGGGACGAGACGTGGATGCCCTACATCAATCCAGAACCAAAACAGCAATCGATGCAGGGTTTAACCAAATTTAATCAAGTTTAACCAAACTCCGTACACAAGTCGGGAACTGATGGCTACCGTTTTTTTCGGACTTAAACGGTGTTCTTTTAGTGGCTTTTATGGAACGTAGGAAAATAATTACAGCTGATGAGTATTGCGAAATGTTCAACAAACTGAGACGTGCGATCCAAAACAAACGACGCGGGAAACTGTCATCCGGCGTGATTCTCCTCCACGATAACGCGCGTCCTCACGCTGCTGTCAAAACCAATAAGAAAATTCAAGACTTCCGTGGGGGACTCTTTAACCACCCACCGTACAGTCCTGACCTGGCACCTAGCGACTACTTCCTCTTCTTGCACTTGAAACAGTGGCTCGGTGGACAACGTTTCGAAACCGAAGAGGAACTCAAGAATGGCGTTGTCAATTGGTTCAACTCTCAGGCGGCGAGCTTCTATGCAGAGGGTTTAAAGAAGCTGGTGCAGCCGTACGAAAAATGCTTAGAATTTGGCGACTATGTGGAGAAGTGAAGTATGTTTGTAGCTAACTAAAAGTACACATACAAAGTGTTTCATATGAGTATATTTTTTCCTGTGACCAAACGGTCTTTATTTTATGAGCATGCCTCGTATATTCAGTCACGCAGTTATTTTATTCCGTACAAAATCTTAAGCGAATCTCTATTTTCTTCTTTAGTGTGTAGTTGTTAGGTAAAGGATATTTCCTTTGACCGGGAAGTTTTTTTTAATATTCATAAATTTTACAAAACCTAGTGAGGTACAAAATCAATTGAATTTTCTTTGATTCTTAATTTATTATCCATCCAAAAACACCATTATGGGTTATAAATATAATGCTCACAAAATTGAGTGACCAAAGTTATGAAGTGAATGATCACAATAGTCAGGGTTTAAGGTAAACATTTTGCAATGTCGATTCGAATATAGTACATCCCGAGCAGTATTTTTTAGGTTAACATTATTCAGAAGAGTACGTTTAGAATCCAAATTCCTTATGCGCAGCATTATAGTGATCATTTAACTCCTGCGTGTATCGGGAAAGTTAAGTTGCCTCAATAAATCGGCGAGTTCGCTCTAAGAAGTGTCACAAAACTGATAAAGGGTTTTGGATTGCTCCCAAGTAACGTACCCATGAAACCTTTAACCCTGCGAAATGTTTTTCGTTGCCGTTTGTTAAATGCTCGGTAGAAATTTTCGATTTCCTCTCCTCGCAGTTTCGAACCAGGCGTCGTAATGCGGTGTCAGATCTGCTCAGGGTTATGGTGTCAGTGGAGGGAGTGGGCAGGACTTCCCTTTGTGAGCCACCTGTTGTGCACCTCCCCTAGTAATTCCCTGCCCCCCAAGGCCTCTCCCCGCCCTCCTTGGGACCGCCTCCCCTGCAATTTCAGCTCGAGCCCCTCGGTCGAGTAATAACACCTTCGTGTGATACTGCGATTCCTCGCAATTGGATGAAATCAAAAATGTGTCAATCCATAACTCTCCAATTAGGGGATTTGAATTTATAAGAGGAAAGAAGATTTGGCATTTGCTTCAAATCACCTAATAATGAAGTTTCCTCGTTCACGTATTCCAGCCAGTAACCGTTTTTTATGACCTCGAATATATAAAAGTAAAAGGCATTGATGCAGGAAAGAATATCATTATGTTGTTTAATTTAGTGTAGGAAAAGCTCGATAGTATCTTTTTGATGAAAAATTTTCGAACTTTCCAAACACCTAACTGAATGACTCTCCATTTGCCGGCACATTTCATGGCCACTTTCGGCTCCACAAACCTACAGTCCTCGAGGGGCATTGCACAGATGGAACTCAATTAGAAGGGTCAGTCGCGCTTTGGATGTAGAGATGCTCCCACATTTATTTATACTGATTATACAGCGATGTACCCGATTGACCCCTTAGCTGGATAGCTGAATCTTCATGGCAAATTTAAATAATGGAGTAAGTAAATAATTCCCTTTGACGATGAAATGGTACACATTGTAAAAATTATTTCTAATTTTGCTGGAATAAAATTCTAATTATCTACATATTCTGCGAGACTTTAAACTGTAAACGTGAGTGTGGAAGTTATTTCACCTCAAAAACAAGTGACCTGACTGATCGGATGGAACTTGGACGTTGGGTCTTGACCTCCCACGGGCTCCCACTTCCGCCCCCGGGGCACTCCCGACTGATGGCCCTCTGCTCTCTGCCGCAGACTGGTTCCCGGGCTGGGCCGCCCACGGCCACTACAACCGGCAGCCCAACGACGACGGCCTCTCGGGGCAGGACTGCGTGGAGTTGCGGAGGGTGTACCACCTGCCCTCGGCGCCCTCCGCCCATCGCCTCGTCAAGACCGCCGCCCCTCGACCCCAGGCCTGGCCGCCGACCGCCGCCGTCCACAGCGAGCCGCCGCCCCCGCACCGCCTCTCGGCTACGTACGCGTGGAACGACCGCGACTGCTCGGCCGCCAACTACTATGTGTGCGAGAGGGAGGCCATCGAGGGGGAGGGCGTGGCCGCCCCCGCGGAGGCAGGTGCGTGCTAGGCCACCCCCGCTCGCGTGAGGCGGATCCGGGGACTTTTAATTGCGACTAATGCTCAAATTGGTGTGCAAAAGTATTGATGCAATTGCCCTCCAGCTTATTTTTGTCGTCAGATAGAAGTCTTCATTTCCTTTTCGAAAGATATCCAACTGTCATACACCATTCGAGCATTAGCTCAAAATGTAATCGCAGGTACAAGCAAGCTCATTATGTGGCTTTATCCCAGCGTGTATACAAAGGAGAGACTCCTGTATTAGAAGGAAAAATAATAATATAATTTGGTGCTTATTTTGGGCATAACTTATATTGATCCTATGTTGTAACTGTAGAACTTGAAGCTTTCCTGTATAATCTAGATAATACCCTGTTTGTCTTAACACACCCAATTTTGTACCAAATGGCGTTTGGATATAATTCTTTTTACAGACTGAGATGGAGTGCATCAGATCTCAGATTTTATTCCATTTAGACCTGATGACATTATTATAAATTATTTTAATCATCTTAAATATAAATTGTACTGAGCATGATTTCGTGTTGAAACGGCGATAATCCAATTTGCATACGAGTTGAGTTTAAGTTTAATGGCCTCCTAACCTACGCACATTGTTCTCCGACCAGAAATAGCTAAGCGAGTCCTGTGCAATGTACGTTGCAGCAATTTGCTCCATATTTAAAAAGTATTGTCCGCGTGTTTTAAGCCCGACCACGTGGTCTCTATTTAGCCGGTATCGAGATAAAAATGGGAGTGATGTTAGAACTCCAACCCACGCGGCATTTAAAACGATTTCAATCCCAAGCCTATGTCACACAGACTTTCATTTACCGAAACAGTATTATGTAATGTATTCTAAAATATTATGCATCATACTGAAAAGAAGGAAAATTGATCCGGTGTCTGGTGAGAGAGGATCAAAGCACAGTTTCTCGTCACAAGGATCCTAACGGTTAGGGAAATACAGCGAATATTATGATGTATCACAATTAAATGGATATCTTACCGGTGCATTGGAAATTGAGTTAGCCTGATGGAATCTGAATATTTTGGTGCCTGTGAAATTAATGTTGCTATCGACATAACAAATTTATTAAAGAGAACTCCATTTGTATCATTCATCCTATACTATTGCCGATATGTTTCCATCAGCAAGAAGATATTATTAGGCATCGAAAGATATATGTTACCTAAACCTTTTACCGATTATCGACTTGATTCTCTGAATTGCATAATAAGAGTTCGATTAAATGAATGCTATGTTCTCGCATGTAAGGAAAAGGGAGTGAAGAGGTTTTCAACGGTGCCTTCCGCAGGGTCGGTGGCGGTCGACGCTGGAGGGCCCGGGGGAGGCAGGGACCCCGGCGGGCCGGAGAGGGGCGGCAGGGTGGAGTGCAACCGCGAGGTGAGGCTAGTGGATGCGCGGGAGGGGGGGTCGTCCCCCGAGGGGGGCAAAGGGGGGGCGCGGGAGGAGGGCGGGGGCGAGGGGGCATCGGCCGGCGTCCTGCTGCCCGGCGCCGGCATCTCTTCCGCCGTAGTCACCAGCCCCAATTTCCCGGCGCCCTACCCCGATGACGTCCGCTGCGAAACTATCGTCACGGCGCCGCCTGGATACCGTCTCCTGCTGGAGTTCGAGGAGCTGGTGCTGGAGGACGAGCCAACGTGAGTATTGACAGAACCTTGCCCCTTCCCCCCCCCTCCCGGTCGGTGGGCGTGGCATGATGTGGCGCGGTAGCCATCTCGCGGTGTTCGAAACGATCACAAGTATTCACGGATCGGTAACCAGAGGAAGACATGGCTTTCACACAGAATAACGTTTTTCGGGGAAACCATGTAGTATTTTTGAAGAAGAAAAGATCTGTGCTAACAGTTAGAGATAAGTCAGGTAAGATATTAGTTGAAAAAAAAGATCCAAGCGAGATGGTTGGAAAACATAGAAGAACTTTATGGTAATGAACTTAGAAGGTTACTTAACATTAGGTTAGGTTAGGAAGGGAACTTAAGGTTAGACATAGAGAAGGAATATGACGTAGAGCCAGGCATACTCGACGATGAGAGAGAAAGGGCATTAAAGGAGATGAAACCAAATAAGGCCCGGGGGGTAGAAAAAATTCCTGTAGAACTGTTGAAATGTTTAGGAGAACGTGGGAAGAAGCCTCTATATGGACTGATTCGTAGTATCTATGAAGAAGGAATCTGACCGGAGGACTTTGTGAGGTCAATGTTAGTTCCTATTCGGAAAAAGGTAAAGGCTACATCATTTGAGGACTACAGAACAATAAGTTTGATATTTTACGGTGCTAAAATTGTCCTCAGGATCACCAAGAAAAGGATTGAGAGTAGGGCAAATGATTACTTCGGGGATGATCAGTTTGGGTTTAGGAAGGGGAGAGGTATGCGTGATGCCATTGCAGTAATGAGATCACTAACCGAGAGGAATGTAGAATACAATCAGGACGTATTTACCTGTTTTGTATATTTCGAAAAAGCGTTTGATAGAGTGAATTGGGAAAAATTAATGCGTGTATTGCAGAAAATAGGAATGGATTGGGGGGACATGAGACTGATTCGCAACCTGTACATGTCTCAGACTGCTCAGGTGCGAGTGGAGAACGGAGAGTCCGGATGGGCAGTGTTAGGAAGAGGGGTAAGGCAGGGTTGCCCATTGTCACCGGTGCTGTTCAACGTATGTGAGGAGGAAATGATTTAAGAGGCATGGGGAGAACTGGAGGTAGGAATGAAAGTCGAAGGGGAATTCGTAAAATCGGTTAGGTTTGCTGATGACCAAGCATTAGTTGCTCAGTCAGCCAAGGGGTTGCAAGCACTGCTGAGTGATTTGGAGGTTCAGTGCGATAAATTTGGGATGAGAATCAATATTATTAAAAGCAAAGTTATGCGATTTTCCAGAAATTAAAAGGCTAAGCTAAACATTAAAATAGGCAGGGAGCGTAGCTATGTACGGCGCGGAAACGTGGTCCCTGAAGCAGGACGATTGAAGGCTTTGGAAATGTGGGTGTGGGGAAGGATGGAGAACGTTAAATGGACTCAAAGGAAAACAAATGAGGAGGTACCGGAGATGTTGGGCGAGGAGAGGGGTTTGTTGAGAGAAATCCTATGGAGGCAGGAAAAATGGATGAATTGCGTATTGATCGGCAGTGGGATGTTGAAGAAGGTAATAGGGGAGAGAATGTTAGGCAAACGAGGAAAGGGCAGGAACTGGATAGGGATGTTGGACGGGATGAAGGGAGGAAAGAAGTACACAGAGAAGAAGAAGGACCTGATGTAGATTTGGTTGCTGGATTGTGTTGCTTTAAGAGTCATTAAATATTTATTTGGTAGTGCTCATGCAAAACCTACGTTAAACGGTAGATCACTTAAAAATAATAACAAGTTTCTCTTTTCCTCCTTCAGGAATGCAAGACAATGGTTTGTGGCCGATTTGGCCTAATTATTTACTCTGTTGCAAAAATTCTTGCGAAAGGTTATTATTTTCCCTAGAAAAATAGTAACTAATGTCTTTAAAAAAATTTCATCCATTTCCAATGTTTATCTAATTTCTTTATGTGCCTTTACGTGCTTTTGTTTTTTGTCATTTTTTAAATGAAAATCAATCAAATTTAACGCAATGCACTTGTAATGCATTGCAATCAATGCATGTAATTGTAGAATTAGTGCACCAGCAGGGCCATTTGCAGGCCTTATTCGAACCTGCCGTTGATGAAGGAGGGAGGAGATATTTATAGTATGTCCGGGTGTGAAGGCGACCGCCGATTTCTTCTTACATCAGTTCCAGTGGTCAATCCTTCGGTCATTCCCTCGCGACCGTTTTGCACCCTGGGGCGTGAGTGAGTGGGGGTGGGGTAGGATGGACAAAAGCGGCTCTTTCGGTCTGATGTGGAGCCCCACCGCTCCTGAAAGCTCTTCCCCCACACACCACCTTTTCTCTTCCCCAGAGGAGTGGTGCCGCCCCCGTCTGCCCCACTTTCAGCATCGGTCGGTGGCGCATTCTTCCGAGTTTAGTCGCTCCTTATATTGTCCATCCGTTCAAAGCGCTGCGAAAGAAATTCTTTTTCCTCGGTGCCTTGAAAATACGCAGGCTGGATATTTGAAGCGCCACATTTGTCAAGCCGACAACGTGGCAGAAGCAGTGCAACGAGGCGGATGGAATAAAGAACATTTTGATGTTTTGACTTCTCGTTTAAGCCTTCCTTTTGTTTCCAATGTGTTCGGTTAAATTAAATTTGTTTTGCTGTTTTATTTTTCGGTGTGAAATTCCAGAAGATTTGTAAGCCTGACATAAGTATCGATCATAGTTGACCATATTACGGATAGTGAAATAATATGACATTTAAGTAAAATTTAAGGGACTTTTTAACGTTTCAGGCTGTTCGCATTATGTTTTTTGAAAAATTTGCAATGAGGACAGCTATAAATGAATATATTTCAAAATCTTGCCTTCTGAAATATTACTACTTGAGTTTTGTACCTTTTGCAATAATGTACACATAAAACTTTCCTCCAATTGAGAAATGTTCAAATTATGCAGGGAATCGATGAAATCAGGTGATTAATGTTGATTTTTACTAAAGTTATTTAATATTAGTTATTGAATATCCTAAATATCTTTTGAAAGCAAATATTTTAGAAGTCCTTAGCTTTCAAATTAATTTGAAATTGTCAATTCATTCATCATTTAAATTTTTATTGAAACTTTGTTAGAACTGTCTGAAATTGACTAGACTAATAGTGTCCGTTCTTTATGATAGCAGGCTACATTGTGCGCTAGATTTGTATTTTTTATTGACCTTAATACTACTTTTTTCTTCGTTGTTACTCAGAGAGAGAACTCATCCAAGCCTAAGTGTCATTATTATTCTTTACTCTCCGTCTATTTTTCATTCAAGACAAAAAGAGCAACTCTTTGACGTCTTTAAATTGTTACGCGTGCAAAATAAATCACATTATTCTAATCTCCTTTTTTGTAACTCATCCGAATGAGAAACTTCATCTTATTCCTTTAGCTGGGTTGTGAAATCCCTTTTCCCAGCTGTAAGTCCTTTTAGGAAAATAAGAAAGTACTCCATGCGAGAGGAGTCGACAACGCCCTCTGCACCGCCGCTGTTTGTTTCCTTAGCGGATGGAAGACAACGTTTTTGCCCGAGAAAGAGGCGATCGTGCGTGGAAGAGAAACCTTTTGTATTTTTTCCGCATTGCGAATCCCTTCCGCATCCCTTCTTCGTTTCATTTCCCCTCGCCGAAGACGCGATGGAAAGCATGGGATGGATGGCCGATGATCTGGTCCCACAACACTCTCTCCTCTGAGAATGCAGCGCCCCAATTTTCCTGGCACGCTCTCAATAGTACTGCATTTGAAGGCTGAATTTCAATATCTACATTTATCACAGATCTGTCATCTTTATATTTCTAAATATTATTACTGTCTTTGTTGTTCCTCCAGTTGATAAAATAAAAGGAATAAAGTTTTTATAAAATATCGGAGAAATTAAGATTTCCATACACTTTTTCTAGCGCAAGAATAGAAATACCGTCAAAGAAAGTGCTCCGGATTTTATCCATCAGTACTCCTATTAATTCCTCATCGCTATTGTTTCGTCAATGCGACAATGCCTATCCTTTACATATAATTGGTTAAATCAATTGGAATTTGCCATATTCACGTGCATTCCATATTTACACTTCATTACGGCGCAATGAGCAATCAGGACAAACTCTCACGTTGTCTGGAGACACTTCCTATGGAAACGCCAACGTGTGTGACCTGAGCCTAATAATTTCTCAATAATGCTAGTGTAGTGGCGATAATGAGAGGGAGGTTATTGAACGAATCCTGCAAGTCTGGTACTATACGAGTTTTTAAAATAACATTCATCATTTGCGGAGTGTTTTTGGAGTAGTAGTTCTTAGGGGAGGGAAGCGACCGGCAGCTGAGGTCATTTGCACCACTAGGGAAGGGGAGAGAAACCCGGTGTCGGCATTAGCCCACTATAATAACGAAAGGCGTCCGCAGCTTGAGGTCCCATACAACGGCCGTTGTGTGGGAAGAAATTAAATCCTTATAAGTGTAATGAGACATCACAACCATTTCGCTTTGAAGGACTGTTCCCAGACCGTACCCCGTGCACAAAGTTAGGAAGGCTAACTATCCCATCCCATGCACATCAATATCATAGGGATCTTTTTCGTTATATAAAAGAGACACTTTCGGGCTGGGGTACAATATATTCTTATATTGAACCATTCACTTGAATCAACAGTGTCCACATCGTTTGGTTTTATTCAACAATTTTACATTCGCAAAACGAAAGGACTCTAATAATTGGCTGCGGCATGCCAGCTTCACAATCCTTGTGGATCCACAATAGCTGCAATGGGTATAATTGTTTGCAAATTCTCCAGTTGTTAGTTATCTCTTTATAATCGTTAAATTCTCCCTGGGATAGCTTCAAAAATATTTTTTCGTTCTATCTACTAACACATAGGATTGATTAGGCCGAATGAAAAAGAACTTATTTCTAGTCCTTTCCACAGGTGCGGGTAAGGGCAGAGCATGATACACATTAAACCTAATGCCATCACTAAGAGGCAAATGTAACACATACCTCAAAAATTCCTTCGATTAAAACACAGCTAATTTTAACAAATTCACAATGGCATTGGTGTAAACCACACTCCGGGGAAAACGTCCATGGGTAACTTGGCCTGTTCCTTCTTAAATACACTAATCACTTCGCTGGGGCTAATTATATGTGGCTGCCACACCCCATTATGCGCACCAAAAATAGCGTTTAAGATGACAGTTATGAATCATACCATCGACAGTATGGATCATTTTCTGTCAAATGTTGATTAGCTGTAAGTGACAGAGAAAAATTACTGCTCTGAACTTTCAAATCACCGGGGTTGATTCATTTACATACAGTCAGTCTTAATTTCACCAACCCATCAGACAGAATACGCCCCCCCCCCCGTTGGCCGCTGGGACTCCATGCTTCAATATTATCCCTTCCACCAATGGCTTGGCCCCTGTTGTTGCCTCTTGGCCTAGTAGCGGCATGGCTAGTGACATCTATATAATTGAACGAGTCGTCCTGGAAAGTCAGCAAATACCTGTTTGCATTGGAGGTCTCAGTTAAAGGTTCCAAGATATCCACAATAGATTTCCCGAACAAGAACTTGGGGTTTGGTGATGACCGGTGGCATTTTAGTTTTCTTTGAGTGATTTTATTTTTTTGACATGCCTCACACGAGCGAATATACTCCTCCACCTCACTTTTCATTTCCGGGCAATTCGTTATGGTCTCATTCCTTCATAAGTGCGGTCCACGTCTTGGTGTCCACCCATGGGTGAATCGTAAAATTC
Organism: Hetaerina titia; assembly: GCA_037158775.1. NCBI lineage: Eukaryota > Metazoa > Arthropoda > Insecta > Odonata > Calopterygidae > Hetaerina > Hetaerina titia. Next base: position 100,651,023 of record CM073776.1, read on the forward strand.
GTACAATAATTCCCTTCTTTCCTCGACAGAAATTTAGTCGCTTTTTTTTGCTTCCTGCATCGTACCATGGCAGGAATCTATGGAACATATCCTGCAGAGCGCATCGGCATCGATGCTCCTTTTATTATTCTTATTATTATTAAGTAATCAACCGGTTAAGGTAGATTTTTCATGGACACAACTACCAAATAAATATTTTCTCGGTCCTAAAAAAACACAAACTTCACATCAAGTCCTCCTTCATCTCTCTGTACTTCCTTCCTCCCTTCATTCCGTCCAACATCTCTATCCTGTCCCTGCCCTTTCCTCATTTTCCTAACATTCACCCCTCTATTACAGTCTTCAACATCCAAATTCCGATCAATATGCTTTTCATCCATTTTTTCTGCCTCCATAGCATTTCTCTCAACAATCCCCTCCCCTGGGTATGGACCTTTCAGTCCATTTTACCTTCTCCATTCTTCCCTACACGCAATTTTCAAAAGCCACCATTCTCCGTCTATCAACCCACTTCAGTGACCACGCTTCGCGTCTTGAATTAATGGGCTCCATTTCAAGTTTTGACTAGTCTTTTCGTAACATCCTCACTCAACGTCCCTGTTATCAGCGAAATTGCCTAGCGCAATTTTTCTCCCTCCGCCCCTGTTACTTTGACCGTGTTGGTCCAAAACCCTTTTGAGGTACGTAAACTGTTCCACCTGCTCTAGTTTTTCCCCTCCTACTTTTACTTTTAGCTTAATCTGTTTCTTTCTGAAAAATTGCATAATCTTTGTTTTATTTTTATTGATTCTCATACCATCTCTATCGCACTAAATTCCCAATACACTCAGCAATGCTTGCAACCCCTTGGCTGACTGACAAACTAAAGCTTGGTCTTCAGTAAACCTACCTTATTTTACAAATTCCCCTCCGACTTTCAATACTACCTCCAGTTCTTCCCATGCCTCCTTAATCATTTCCTCCAAATATACGTTGAACAGCACCGGTGAAAATAAACAACCCTGTCTTACACCTCTTTCGAACACTTCCCAATCGGACTTTCCGTTCCCCACTCGCACCTGAGCAGTCTGAGACATGTATAGGTTGCGGATTAGCCTCCTGTCCCTCCAATCCATTCCTATTTTCTACATTGTACTCGTTAGTTTTTCTCAATACCCTCTATAAAACTTCTTTTTGAAATCAAATCTACGAAATAGGCAAAAAAGTCCTGATTTTATTCTATATTCCTCTCTGTTAGTGATCTCATTACTGCAATGGCATCACGCATACCTCTCCCCTTTCTAAACCCAAACGGATCATCCCCGAAGTAATCATTTGTCCTACTCTCAATCCTTTTCTTGGTGATCCTGAAGCCAATTTTAGCACCGTAAGATATCAAAATTATTGTTCTGTAGTCCTCACATGCTGTAGCCTTTGCCTTTTTCGAAATAGAAACTAACACTGACCTCACAAAGTCTTCCGGTCAGATACCTACCTCAAAGGTACATAATCAGTCGATCTGAGGTCTTTATCCCTCATTGCCTAGACATTTTAGTAGTTCCGCCGGATTGTTGTCCACTCCCACGGCCTTATTTGGTTTCATCTCCCTTAAAGCCCTTTCTATCTCATCGTCGCCTATACCTGGACCTAAGCTGTCTTCATCTACGTCATGTTTCTCTTCTATGTCGGTCTAGCAATACTAGGTTGCCAGAAGAGATTTTTCCAAGTACTCACACTGCTAATGAGACAAAAGAAAGAATTAATAATCAGAATATAGGCCGATCAAATACTAAGACACCGAAAAGACTAACTAACATCCCCAAAAAGCAGACCGCAAAGAAGGTTTTAGACGAGTACATAATTTCCGTAGTAGTAGTTAACTGCCGAAGTTGAAAAAATAAAATACCGGAATTTCACCATCTCATTCATAGAGAGTTCACAGAGTCGGATATCATTATAGGCACTGAAAGTTGGTTAACAGATGACATCGCAGAAAGCGAAATATTTCCCAAGTCCTTCATGGTTTATAGAAACGACAGAAAGAATAGAGCCGGAGGAGGAGTGTTTATTGCGGTTAAGAACTCTAGCGTCAGTAGAATCGAGTTATTTCCTGAGAGCTGCATAGAAAGTGTATGGTGCTCAGTGAAAACACCCAGATCGAAAAGAATATATGTCTGTGCGTATTATAGACCACCCCACGTTAGCATTAACTCAATACCACACCTAGAAAGACAGATACAAATCTTTACATCCCACAACAGTAAGCATAGCCTAATTATCGGAGGTGATTTAAATATTCCCGCAATAGATTGGGATTCGTACAGTTTTATAAATTGAGGTAAAGACAAGGATCTATGCGAGTCCCTCTTATTTGCGTTCACTTTGAATTCCCTACATCAATTAGTCACTTCACCAGCAAGGGGAAAGAACATTCTTGAACTGTTAGCCACAAATATACCCGAAAACGTCCTAAATATAGAAGTTGTAGACGGAATCAGTGATCACAGGGCTGGAAACGCTAAAATTTTTTTAAGCGTAGATAAAGTTAACAAAACTAAGAGAAAGGTTTATTTGTTCAATAAAGCTGACTATGATGGCTTAAAATGTGAGTTAAAATGTTCTTTTTTTATATTTGACGAATTAAGCAAAACTAATAGTGTCGAGGATACCTTGAATAATTTTCTTACGATAACACGTTCAGCAATACAGAGATTTATACCTAGTAAATATGTAAAAGAGATTAAGGAACCCCGATGGTACAACTTAGGCGGCAAAGAGTGTGCCATGCTAGAATGAAAAACGCAGTTAAAGATTCCTCCCCTGATAAAATCAACGATACCATACAGAACTACAAAGAATCTAGGTCCACTGTCAAGAAGGCCTTCCGGAAGGCGTTAGCGGAATTCAAAAGGAAAAAATTAGGCGAACATTTGAACGATAACCGAAAGATGTTTTGGTCCTACGTCAGGGAAGTGCAGGGAAAAAAGTCTACCGTAAACTCATTGAATACCGAAAAGGGGGATAAAATAACGAGTAGTTTAGATAAAGCCAACATATTAAACTCATTCTTCCAGAGTGTTTTCAACATGTCCTCACAGAATATACCCGATAACCTTCCGAAAAACATTTCAGCAGCCAATGCAAGCAATCAATATTTCCACCCGCGGAATAGAATTAATCCTTAAAAACATAGACCCCAACAAATCTCCGGGACCTGATGAGATACCGGTGCACGTGTATAAAGAACTGTCGGCTGAAATTGCCCCATATCTAGATATAATATTTAAGAAATCATTAGTAGAAGAAAGCGTGCCAAACAGCTGGAAGGTAGCTTCAGTAACATCCATATTTAAAAACGGAGACAGGGAGGACCACATTAATTATAGGCCAATATCGCTCACTTCCATTTCCTGTAAGATTCTTGGACACGGCATTGTTAGTTCCATAATGAGGTACCTCGATAGATAAGATTTATTGATTAATAACCTACACGGTTTCCGTAAGGGTAGATCCTACGAAACTCAACTCGCACTTTTTGTATATGATATATTGAACTCCGGTGAAAGCAATATTCCAGTTGATGCGATATTCCTAGATTTTAAGAAAGCTTTCGTTTAAGTCCCTAATTGCAAATTACTAGCGAAATTGGAAACTTATGGAATACGCGATAGTATTATTAACTGGATTAAACATTTCTTAAGTGATCGTGCCCAAACAGTCGTCCTGGGCGGTGTATCATCCGATACTGTCAAGGTCACGTCGGGTGTACCACAAGGAAGTGTCATAGGCCCCCTCCTATTCCTCATTTACATAAATGACCTCAGTACCGTAGTTAATACCAAGATTCGTCTTTTTGCCGATGATGCAGTAATTTATGGGGACATTCAAAGTCACGAAGACAGAGTTGTGTTAGCCAACGACCTAGATGCAATTCGAAATTGGTGCGATACATGGCAATTGGATTTAAATTTAAAAAAATTGCGTAGTAATACATTTTTCGGAAAAGAGTAATTACCTCCCTTATAGTTACAAAGTGAAACAAACCAAAATCGTGAGTGTATATTCCTTTAAATACTTGGGTGTAACAATTACTCACGATCTGTCCTGGAGAAAACACATATGAGAAATAAGCGGTCGTGCTAATAAAAAATTGGGATTTGTGAAAAGAGTGGTAGGTAAATACGGCGAAAAAGTGAAAGAACGATGTTTCCTTGCCTTGGTCAGGCCCCACCTAGAGTATGCTTCCAGTATATGAGATCCTCATAATATAAATTTGGTTTCGGAATTAGATCGAGTTCAGCGGAGGAGGGCTAGATTTGTCAAACATTGTTATGACCAACTCAGCAGCGTATCCACTTTGCTAGACAATTTAGGTTGAGATTCTCTTACACAGCGGCGTTTACAATACAGATTAAACTTATTAAAACCATTTAAAGATTGGCCCTTTTCCGATGACATCAAGGATATAATACGAACCCCAACGTATTACGGTCGAAGGGATCACGAACATAAGATTAGAGAGATAGACTGGAAGACTGACAGGTTTAAAATGTCATTTTTTCCAAGAACGATAAGGGACCAGAATGCTTGCAGTCGAAATTCCCCAGGACTTAGTTCATTACAATAAGTATTAACGTACAGGTTAGGGACTGCGCGAGGATATGTATATGTATGTATGTATATATATATATAAGGAAATATATTTACATTTGTGATCTGCTCAAATCCCCCTTTCCCACCTTTCCTGTGTTCGTCTTTTATGTGTTTTCCTATCCCCTTTCCTTACACCTATTTCCATGTGTGAAATAATAATTTTTCGCCGTATGGCGGGATTTTGTGTTTGAATGTGTATTTGGCTAATATGGCTCGTCTCTTATTCTGGCTATGCGTGCCATGAAACGCACCGTTCCTACCATTTTTTAAAACGTATGCCTGCTTTTCTACTATCCTTTCTCCTTCTTGTGTGTCGTCTATTTCTCCTTTGGTGGGTGAAGCCCCCTAACGCCATCTCTCGGCCAAAAAGCACTCGGAGCATGTGGGCGCTATATAAGATCGCAGATCAGGTTTCCTTATGAGCTTAACTAGTAGAGAATCCGCCCGGCAAGTGGAAGGTCCGTGGTTCAAATCCCGGATAAGGAAATATATTTACATTTGTGATCTGCTCAAATTCACCTTCCTTACCGTTCCTGTGTTTGTCTTTTATGTGTTTTCCTATCCCCTTTTCTTATACAGGGACCCACCCAAAAGTGGTAGGACTGATTTTTTACAAGAATTTTATTGACGATATACTAACATCGACTTAATAATCTTCAAAGTATACTCTAGGAGCTGATACACACTCAGTATAACGTTGCTCCCATTCCCCGTACGCCCGCTGGAAATTTTCTTTGGGGATGCCGTTGATGACCCTCGTCGAAGCCTCTTGAACGGCCTTTATCGAGTCAAAACGTCATCCCTTGAGCTGTCTTTTCATCAGGGGGAAGAAGAAGAACCGGTGGCTCCAGATCGGGAGAATAGGGCGGGTGCGGCAACGTGGTAACGCCGTATTTGGCCAGGCGGTCGGACTCTTTTCACGCGTTTTCGGAGGCGGGTGAGCACCTGCACGTAAAAGTTTGCATTCACAATCTCCCCTGGTGGGACAAACTCCTTGTGAACCACTCCATGACTGTCGGAAAACACAGTTAACATCGTCTTGATTTTTGATTTGCTCATGCGAGCCTTTTTTGGACGTGGGGACGCGGAAGTGTGCCATTCCGCGGATTGTCTTTTTGTTTCGGGGTCATATTGAAAAACCCATGTTTCATCACCAGTTATCACATTGTCCAAACAATTTTCATTTCGGTGCAAATTGGCTAACACTTATTCGGAAATGCGCACACGCGTTGCCTGTTGGTCGACGCTCAGAATTTTCGGCACCATCTTGGCGCACACCTTGCGCATGGCCAAATCCTGTGAAATAATGCGTTGGACGTTGGATGCAGACAGACCTGTGTCCTCACTCTGTTCACATTCGTGTCGGTTGTTACCGTCGACGGCCGTCCGGAGCGATGGTCGTCTTCAACGAGCTTCCTACCCTCTTTAAACAACTTGTACCACTAAAATACTGTGGAACGGTTTTAGGCAGTGTCCCCATAAGCCTTCTTGATCATATCGACGGTCTCAGTTGCCGTCTTCCCGGGTTTCGCACAAAACTTCACGGAATAACGTTGCTCTAAATTCAGATTCATTTTGTTTTTCGACGCGGGCAAAAAACTTGCTTCACTAAAAACGGTGTCCTCACTCAACCACAGCCCGCAAGCGACTGAGATTGGTGTCGGTCTTTTGCTCAGAGCCTCTTCCACCTTACCCTGCCAGGCAAACTCCCTTCTACCGCTTCGTTCACGCCAGAGAAAATCAGTCCTACCACTTTTGGGTGCAACCCTGTAAATCTATTTCTGTGTGAAATAATATTTGTTCGCCGTATGGCGGGATTTCGTGTTTGAATGAATAAATATAAATATATATATATATATATATATATATATATGCATATAAACATACGTATATGCATGTATATAATTGTGTATGTATATGTATATAAATATATTTATTCCCCCCCCTTTCCTCACCTATTTGATAACCCCACCCCCCTCATCCCTTAACCTTCCCTCATGGTGCTACACCCCCTGCCGCACACCTTTTTGGTGCCTCGCAGGGTATTTATGTAGATGTAGATGTATGTCTAACCTTGTTGGCCTAAGTTCTTAGCCATAAAGTGAATCTATGAGTTCCTTCTATCATTTTTGCATCTTTTCTTTGTCAAATATTATCTTACCACAACCATCTCTGTTAGCACTTCCCTTCGTATTTCCCGATGGTGATTTGACCTTGCTGTAGAACGCACCAATTTCATCCTTCCTCTGCAAACTTACCATATCGACGCATTTTGTTTTACACCATGCTTTTTTTGCTTTATTTGTGGCCTGTCCCAATTTAATGTTCAATGTTAAACTCTTTGTACTTCATTTTGCCTAACTCTGTGTTTACTTTCATCAATTTTCTTCTCTCATCCATTTTATAATGATTTCATCCATGACGAATGTTTTCCTTGTCCTTTCCCAGTTAACGGTTCCTATCGTGTCTTTTGCGGCTTTCGACCTTACTTTCTTGATAGATTCCCATTGTTCTTCGATAGTACTCAGCTCTATACCGTCATCCATGATTTTCTCTACAGCCTACTGATACTCCTTCCTTGCCAATCCAGTTAACCTTCTACATTCCATTTCCATACATATATGTACAAAATAAAAAAATAGACATTTTTATACATATATATATATATATTTTTTATTAGGTAATCTACCGGTTAAGGTAGGTTTTTGGATGGACACAACTATCAAATAAACATTTTGTGACTCCCCACCTAGCAAACTAATCTATATCAGGTCCCTCTTCATCTCGGTGTACTTCTTTCCTCCCTTCATCCCGTCCAACATCCCTATCCTGTTCCTACCCTTACCACGCTTGCCCAACATTCTCCCCTCTATTACCCTCTTCAACATTCCACTACCGCTCAATACGCCTTTCATCCATTTTTCCTGCCTCCATAGGATTTCTCTCAACAAACCCCTCTCCTCCCCCACCATTTCTAGTACTTCATTTGTTTTCCTTTCGGTCCATTTCACCTTCTCCATTCTTCTCCACACCCACATTTCAAAAGCCTCAAATCTACGTCTATCCTCCTGCTTCAGCGACCACGTTTCCGCGCCGTACATAGCTACGCTCCATATCAGAGTTTTTACGAGTCTTGTCTTAACATCCCTACTCAACGTCCCCGTCATCAAATCCCTCCTCCTTGAGAAAGCCTCCTTGCCTAGCGCAATTCTTCTCCTTACGTCCCTACCACTTTGACCGTGTTGGTCTAAAACACTTCCGAGATATGTAAACTGTTCTACCTGCTCTATTTTTTCCCCGCCTATTTTAATATTTAGCTTAGCCTTTTTCTTTCTGGAAAATCGCATAACCTTTGTTTTACTAATATTGATTCTCATCCCATATTTATCGCACTGAACCTCCAATTCACTCAACAATGCTTGCAACCCCTTGGCTGACTGAGCAACTAATGCTTGGTCATCAGCAAACCTAACCGATTTTACGAATTCCCCTCCGACTTTCATTCCTACCTCCAGTTCTTCCCAAGCCTCTTTAATCATTTCCTCTACATATACGTTGAACAGTACCGGTGACAATGGGCAACCCTGCCTTACACCTCTTCCTAACACTGCCCATCCGGACTCTCCGTTCCCCACTCGCACCTGAGCAGTCTGAGACATGTACAGGTTGCGGATCAGTCTCCTGTCCCTCCAATCCATTCCTATTTTCTGCAATACACGCATTAATTTTTCCCAATTCACTCTATCAAACGCTTTTTCGAAATCTACAAAACAGGCAAAAACGTCCTGATTGTATTCTATATACCTCTCGACTAGTGATCTCATTACTGCAATGGCATCACGCGTACCTCTTCCTTTCCTGAACCCAAACCGATCATCCCCTAAGTAATCATTTGCCTTACTCTCTATCCTTTTGTTGATGATCCTGAGAAAAACTTTAGCTGCGTGGGATATCAAACTTATTGTTCTGTAATCCTCACATGACGAAGCCTTTGCCTTTTTTGGAATAGGAACTAACACCGATCTCACAAAATCTTCCGGCCAGATTCCTTCCTCATAGATACTACGAATCAGTCCATATATGGCCTTCTTCCCACCTTTCCCTGACCATTTCAACATTTCTACAGGAATATTGTCCACCCCCACTGGCTTATTTGCTTTCATATATATATATATATATATATATATATATATATATATATATAATATATATATATATATATTATGCGGGTCGCGGTGGTCTGCTGGGTAGACCGTTGACCGGAGGGCCCGGGTTCGATTCCCGGGCAAGGCACTGTGGTCACCTGCAGCTCCACCCAAGCTATGTGATTTTTTCGGCTACCAGATGTTACTGGGAAACCATAACCGGCACAGGAAAAGGAACTGGCCCCCCTACCCTGATGTGTGAATATTCACACGCCGTCGGGCTTGGTACATGTGTGAGCTCTACCATCACCTACTAAACCGGCCTTAGGGTTGATTACTGTGTTTATGGTTTATATATATATATATTATATTTATTTAAATATATATGTGATAATAGTTATGCATGTACGGCTGGTATCCTAATAATCCCCGCGATATACATTTTCGGTGATTTGCATTGTGATTTGTAATGTGGATTAAGACTTAAAAAAATACTTTAAATCATAAACTTAAGCTTTTATTAGTGGTAAAAAATTAATTAACCTGATACAATACTTGAAAGCTACGCCGTTCAATAACCGTCCATCTGTTCACACGAATAGATATGTTAGAAATCATGCCTACAACAATTTCTTCACAATACCCCATAGGCCGTCAAAAGGGCGTGTGGCATGGGGTGTGAGATCACCAACCCCTATACCTCGACCACACTACTTCCACACTCGTGGGTGGTCTGAAAAGTTTCCGACTCAGAAAATTTCAGAAAAAATGTCTTTGTTAGGTCGGAAACTTTTCAGAGCACCCTTGTGCACATGGCAAGCAGCCAGCAATCCCTCCGATGGGCACGTAGAATGGGGGCGACCGGACACCATGCATGCAACAGCCGTGACGTAGAGTGCGAATATCGTGGTGCTCGTAACTGCCCCGCAGCCTGCACTAACAAGATTGTAAGGAAACATTGGAAGGGGCGGCCTCAAATGCAACGGAGTCGCCACGTGGCACTCGGCACGTGCAGGACCAATGAGTCACAGTCCGTCGACGACTGTGATTACGTGACAGCTCACCACTCGGCCCGAGGGCGTCTGGCGGGGGGTGTCAGGATTGCAATGGATTGAGGGGATTGATAGCTGTGTCATAATAAAATCATGCGAATTACTTTAATTTTGGTCTTTGTATTCAAATTTTGGATGCCAATAAATAAGAATACATTAGGCACGGTCGATCACTGCAGTACCGGCATTGGGAATATGGTAATGAAATGACACAATTCAAAGAGAAATAAAAATGTGCCATTCAATGGTAATTCATGCTCATAAGTTTATTTTAGCCACAAAACTATTCTATACTCGAGGGTCAATGCTCTCAAATAACAGAAAGTCTCTATTCGAGGTGGCCTAAGATATTACTAGCATTTCGACAAATCTTTTTTTAGCAGGCATTCTGAGAAATTATTATTCTTTGCCCTCCGGTGTGCTTATGCTTTAGGACTCTCACCAGCAATTATTATTAAATTTTTTTGGCAAAAATTCCCTCAAATAGTAAATTATGTTATTTGATTCTCTTATTAGCTTTCACGTCAGGCCATGTTGACTTCTGTATGTATAAAACTGTAGTTGTGAATTTTGAGAAGAATAATTCATGTGGTATTGGATAAAATTTTATAATTTGATTGGTTTTACCCGAAGACTTGTGTTAATGTCTTAGAGAGCAGCAAAAAGTTTCCATTTAGTGCATTTCATGTATGTAAAAATCAGAGAAAAACACCTCTGACTTTAAAACACTAATGTGCTGACTGTAAATTTCTTTCTTCAAAGAAGTCGTAGTCGAAAAATATGAATTATTTCGAAACTGCTCAATGAAAGACCAATGTATGAGACGAACGGTAACTACAGCCGTATGAAATAATGGGAAGAGTTGACCCCATCCGTACTCTTAAGGTGAAACTCTTAAGAAACACGGTGTCAATAAGAGTACGGCTGGGGTCAACTCTTCCCATTATGAAAGACCAATGTCTGCCTCTCATTACGTTGGATTTCATTCTTCAAAGTATTGATTTATTTAGATTACTCATGGGATAATAGCTCATCTGAATAAACCTCTTTTACGTATTAGTCTCAACTCTTGGTATTTTAGTTAATGAAATTCCAGATCAAATCATTATGTCCGGCTCTGTGCAGCATCATTCAAATTGAATTTCAGGATCCAATGCATACATTTTCGAAAAACGCCCCCATGCCTCAGATGCAAGGTTTTTCCGAATACACATCGAATCTGATACAGGCAAAAGAATCACATACAGGCCACACGTATGATATGCATCAATGATTTCCCCTTCAGTGCGCAACGAGATTTGAACACGCAGTTCTTTATCTAAGTACGTATAACGACACTCTAGATTTGACATTTACGATGTTCCCTTTACTTTGGTTGCGAGCCTTTAAATATCCACTCCTTAAACGGAGAGAGAAATGCACGTGACTCGCGAAGAGGGCGCAACCCCGTCCGTCTTGCCTTGGAGGGCACTTCCAACGCCCCTAAAGGGAAAGAGCCGGAGGGGTGTCATTACCTTGTACCCAGGCTGCGGAGGAGCTGCTCCGAGTGGCATCACGGCCTATTTCATGGCGAAAAACTTGAGCAGTGATAAATTATGCCATTTGATCCCCACGATATGAGGTGCGACAGGATGCCCCTGGCAATGCAATCCATCATCCCTCCCCCTCTGAGGCGTCCCCCTGCTGGTCACCACCACATCTCACGGCGCCCTTCCTTCCGCCGGGGTTCCCCCCTCCCGTGACCCCCTGCGGAGAGAGCGCCGTCGATTGTGGTTGGGGGGGGTTCTGGTGCTCCCCCGACAGCAGTTCTCTCCAGTTTTCACATCCCCTTTCAACAAAGTATGTTTCCTTGCTCGCCATCCCTGCCAACGCCCGTTACACAAAAAGGTCACATTCTCAACACATGTCGACCGCCTACCGCTGACGCATTGCATAGTTTAAGCGAGAGAGCACGTCATTAGTACAAATTTCCCAGGACGGTTCGATCTGCGTGCAGATCAGAGGTATCCAATGTGGTGCGCGCCCTACGTTGCCATGGCTCCCGGATAGTTATTTAAATTAAATGCGCTCCTCCCATCGAACTCTGCTCACTCATTTCGTGCACCCTCAATGGTTCCATGGTTAAAGCGGTCGGTACAAGTTGCCATAGTCAAAATATCCGGAGCACACCTTCTCATGAGTAAAATTGATGTTAAGCCATGTATGTCATGAGTATTTGACACCTGTGGCCACAGTCCGGCACGTCTTGTGTTTTCCGAGTCGGACACTCCCGTAACCCTTAGTTTCCACCATTCTCACGGTCGTGCCATTTGAAGGCATAGGAGAACTAGAAATTAAATAAGAACACGGTGGAATTCTCAATGTAAACGATAGGAATAAATGGGATCATGGGATATTGAGTTGCTTCAGTTGCAGTGGGGGTAAAAGAAAGAGAAAAAAAAAACTTTGCACTTCCACACGCTTTTAATACAACACGACCATCCTGATGCTGCGCATCATCATCAGGTACAATTCAAGTTTTTTCTCTTTCTTTTACCCTCACCATGAAGAAATTTCACAAAGTTAAGCCTGAAACTGCTAGCTTCTTCAGTTACATATAAGCTGAGCTTAATACGTACGTAAGTGTCAGGATCCTTATCGTATTCATCGAAACTGGGCTTTTGGAGGAGGAATGTAGGAAGGGCTGTTGGAGAGTGGAGCTTATTCGTAGTGTGGCTGCCAGGCCAATTATTCGGAGGACACCTTAGTGTCAGTTACCATGCTATAAATTACCGATACTCCCCCCACGCCCCTGACGCCAATTGACAACTAGGTGTCAATGTTGGTTGTGTCCGGGAACGTACCTCATCAGCGACTTATCTTTCATGCCCTCTTTTCAAGCCCTTGAGTTCGCCCTGGGCTGCTGGAGTTCTGCATTGGTCTTTACTTTGCGAACTAGCAACGGCAAAAGTTCAAAGGGATCTGGTATAAGAAACCCAAATATAAAAAAAGTTTTCTAAAGCTTGCCTAAATAATGCGAAAGGAAGATGCGCAGAGGTAAACAGGTTTAAATATTCAGAGTTTGCTAATTTTAAAGTAATTTTGTTTATTGAGGATTCATTTGGTTGGTTTGAAAAGGTGGATTTATAATTTTTTTCGGTTCTGCAAGATTGGTTGACCATCCATTCTTCCCAATCCTTCAAAATAAAGAAGGCGGCGAAGAAATGGAATATTTAAGGGAGGCATGGTCTGAGGAACAAAGGTGTAAACGCTGGCTCACGTGGCATGGAACCCTGAACCGATTATATTTCGGTACATAATACGTTTAAATTACGAGATAAGGATCAACCTTTCGATTCTTTTATTTACTGGATAGTTAAAACTTCTCTTTTTGTAAAAAAGGAGGATAAACTTTTAAATACTCTTAATGGCACTTAAAAGCATTATCATAAGCATTGCAAAATTTTGATTGCTTTAGCAATAAAATTTCAAACTTAATTTACAGTTCTCTATTTAGGATTGCAGCCTTAAAATACAATTGATTCATGGACCAATTTCTTCGTATGTTGGATGCCCCTGCATCCACAGTACAGTAGAAATGGATGAAGTTTTCTCGGGTCTTCCACCGGGTCAGGGGTTCCATGTTGGCCGACGTTTCGATGCCCGACTCGTGCATCGTCCTCAGGGTTGATCAGTCATCAACTCTGAGGACGATGCACGAGTCGGGCATCGAAACGTCGGCCAACATGGAACCCCTGACCCGGTGGAAGACCCGAGAAAACTTCATCCAGCAAATACGCCGGGAAAGCACCAGATCTTACTACAGTAGAAATGGCTTGTGGATTGTGTTGGTTGGTTGGAAATGGTTTGTAGGATGTTGTGCAGTGCAATCTATTAACTATTCTGGAAAAATTCTAAAACGTTTTCCAAATGGGTTTTAAAAAACTCCTTGATCAAAACGTTCCCGGAATTTATTCAGAAAATTAAAAATACAAGTTTATTCATCTAAATCTATATTGTCCCCTTCAAAGTAATCCCCATCGACTGCAACACACTTATGCCAGCGCTTGATCCAATCCTCGAAACATTTTTTATATTCGGTTTTCGGTATGTCCATCAGTGCTTCCTGCGATTTTTCCATTACTTCCTCTCGGCTGCTAAAACGCGTTCCCCGTAATGGTTTTTTAACTCGATTGAACAGAAAGAAGTCACAGGGAGCCAAATCAGGTGAATTCGGTGGCTGTTGGATGGTATTTGTTGCATTTTTCGTCAAAAAATTACGAATAATGATAGCACTGTGCGACGGTCTCGACGCACTGTGCGACGATTTCTGGTCTCTTTCGGCGAATTGCTTCACGCAAACGTCTCATAACGCCCAAATAATACTCTTTGTTTACTGTCTGGCCTTCTGGCAAAAATTCATGATGCACTACACCGTTGTAATCCATGAAAACCGTCAGCATTGCCTTCTTTTTTGACTGAAAACGACGTGTTTTTTTGGTCTCGGCTCATTTGGTGAACGCCATTCACTTGCCTGATGTCTGGATTGCGTGTCGTACTCATAAACCCACGTCTCGTCTCCAGTAATGATCCTTTTGATGAATGTGGGATCGGATTCAGCCTCGCAAATCATGTCTTTTGCGACGTCAACACGGTCTCTTTTTTGCATGAAATTGAGGTCTTTTGGCACCAACTTTGCTGCTACACGACGGAAACCCAAATCATTAACCACAATGTCTTGGGCGGATCCATAGGCAATGTTCAAGTCCTCCGCTATTTCTCTGATGGTTAATTTGCGGTTATTGACCAACATTTCTATTACTTTATCAATTTTTTCACCGACTTTCGATGTTGATGGTCTGCCACTGCGTTCATCATCTTCGATTGACTTACGACCACTTCTGAACCGCTCGTGCCCCTGGTAAACGACCGTTTTTTTTTAGAGAATCGTTGCCGAAACACTTTTCCAACATTTCCAACGTCCGTGCGCCACTAAATCCGTTTTTTACGCAAAATTTAATACAAGTTCGTTGTTGCAAATTTAAATCCATTTCTGCAATTGTAAAAAAATCGCCAACACACACAGAGATAGATGTACTCTTGGCTACGTAACTTTTGCAAATGTCAAGTTATGACACTAAGATTTAAGGGGAATATCAACAACAGATGTACCAATTTAACAAAAAAACATAACTCAAATCGGAACGATGGGAGCGCCACACGGTGGTAATTCCGGGAAATTTTTCGTTCAAGGTATTATGATCGTGGACTGGACATATTATGTAGACCGTGATTTTCCTAACATGTTTCATCGAGGCTATGGCGTCACGAAAGCGGAGAATTCATCCGTTATTATTGTGTGGAGAGGAAAGCGAATAAAACTAAATTATGGAGTTAGGTATTAGAAGTAATTGAAATTATTCGGGATTTACCACATTCAGTGTTATAAAAACGAAAACAATGCTAATGCCGACCACATTTGCATTAAAAGGGGTAAAATGCAGTGTGACTCAACCGTTTCACATCTCCCAAATAAGGTAATCTTTTTTCCTTTGGAACGGTGGGTGGGAATACATTAGTTCATTTGCAATAAATGACATCACTCCCCGATTTTAAGGCTTCCCTGAAAGGCAGCGAACCGAAGCCAAATAATTTCTACGGCCGATCTTCTTTGCGGTAAATTGGAATTTTCCGATTATCATCCCAAAAAATTGGCATAATAAGAATGAATAATGCATACAGAATCTTGTAATCCAGTTATAAACATGATTGAACTAAGCACATTTCGTCAACTGTCTTCTCCCACCATTAGGACTCTGGTATCTGCAAATTTTATCTCCCGCCTCCGGCCGAATAGGGCTTCATAATTTGAAATCATTCCCGTGAATCCATTTAATTTCGCATTCATGTGTCCATCTCTCCCTTCCAATGGCAAATTACTAAATCGCATCGTGTGCTCGAGGGGCGGTTGGTCGCTCCTAGGGGGCGGGCTCAATTGAGCCCCCGGCGGCATTCGGATCGCGTGATCCTTTGCAAATGTGGCGAGGAGGACTCGGGAAGTTTCAAGAGGGTTTGCAGTTAACCCCGGGAAACTATAATCTCAGCCTCGCCCCAACTTCTGCCTCACCGGTTTCTTCGTCGCCTCTCATACACAAACACACCCCTGCTCCCCCCTGCGGCCACCCTCGCCCACACCAAACGGTTCCGCCGTCCTCTCGTCCCTCGCCTCCGTTATCACAACTTCAAACAGTCCATTTCCCAGGAGCATATTACACCCCTCAAATCAGCCATCTCCCCCCTTTGCCTTTGCCGGCCCTTCGCCCGTCCTCTCCCTCGTGAGAACTGCATGTTGCACTGTATTTGATGCGAATATAAAGTCGCTCACCAAATGCCAAAAGAGCAGCTTCGCTCGCAGTCAACTTTACAGAAATATGGTCATAATGTTAGCAGTTAAGTTCGCTGACGATGACACGAGTGAAGTTTATCAGGAAAACCTTATGTGTATCCTTATTTTGCATGAGGTGCCAGGGGAGTGTTATTAAACATCAGAGAGTGCTAGGCGCGTCAGATATGATTAACAGCCTGAAATAAGAGATTCATCTTTTCCTGGAGCAGCTCACATTTGCGTGTGTCGGCCATTGTTCTGTTGCTAACGTATTTAGAGCGTGGTTCCCTAAAACACTACTATTCATTTACACGAAAAATAAAAGTCAGGCTTAAATTCCAATGTAATTAATGACTTTCAGGATAATTATTGAATTCAATAATAAATCGTTTCACCGCACGGTGGGCTGCTACAGTGCTGTGAAAAGAGAAACCTGATTGTGAGTAGCGCAAATAAAATGGTATTGAGCATGTTCTAAATGACCTTTTAAATTTTTAATCCTCTTATGTATATACTGCGAGACCTGTTCAATTAGCATCGCGACTTTTGTGTTTTTTTTCAAAAATTAATTATTCATGAAAATGCATATTTTACTACTGACAGTTACAATAATGCATCTTACTTTGCACATCATCACGCAAGCTGCCGCAAGGACGTGTGGCGGAGGTTAATAGGACATTACGCGTAAAATAGAATTCAACCATAAGAGTCCTGGCAACTACGGGATGGCGTGTCGTGCCCGGCAGTGGGGGAGAGGCAACACTTCCGCGGTCGTCATCTCCCGGAAACCTTGCAAAGTTAAACCGGCAGATTAGATTTATGCGAGGTGAGATGGAAGGATAGCGGGGATTACTGGAGTGATAATCATAGAATAATATACAGCGGCGGGGACGACAGCCAACGAGGGGTTGCCGTAATATTAAATAAAGGGGTAGGAAGAAGCGTAGTCAACATAGAGCAAGCAACGGAAAGAATATTAGTAGTAGAGATTAAAGCAGAACCGACGAACTTGGTCATTGTTCAGGTATACATGCCACCGAGTAACCACAAGGAGGAAGAAGTCGATAGGATGTACGATGAGTTAGAGGATATAATCGCGTGGGTTCCTGCAGGGAAACATTTGATAGTGATGGGGAATTGGAATGCGACGGTAGACGAAAGAAGAGATGGTGATAAGGTAAGGGATAACGCTTTAAGCTCAAGGGAAGACCGCGGGGAGAAAGAAATTGAATTCTGCAGGAGGCAAGGCTTAGTCATCACCATCAACTGGTTTAGATACCACAAAAGTCGTAGGTACGCATGGAAAATGCCAGGAGACTAAGAACGGTATTAGTCAGATTATATTACGGTTAGGCACCGGTTTATGAACAGTGTGATCAATTCGCACGGCTTCCTGGGAGCGGATGCGGACACTGACACAATTTAATTGCCATGATATATAGCATCCGTTTCAAAAAGATAAGGCAGGGGTGGCGGGTGAGGAAATGGAATGCAGAAGAAATAAATGGATTGACAAGGAAAAAGTATCAGCAGGCTGTAGAGAAAATCATGGGTGACGGTAAACAGATTAGTACCATCGAAAAAAAATGGGAATGTATCAAGGAAGGAATATGCAGCCGCAGATCAAACTATAAGAACCGTTAACGGGAAAGGACAAGGGAACCATGGATCACGGATGAAATGATTACAATAATGGATGAGAAAAGAAAATGGAAAAATGTAAACACAGAGTTAGGCAAAATGAAGTACAAAGAGGTAAACAATAAGTTGAGACGGGCAACAAATAAAGCAAAAGGAGCATGGTGGCAAACACACTGCGAGGATATGGAAAGTTTACAGAGGAAGGATGAAATTGGTGCGCTATACAGCAAGGTTAAATCACTATTGGGAAGTAAGAAGGGAAGTGCTCACAGTTAGAGATGATTGGGGTAAGGTAATATTTGACACAGGATAGATGCAATAGTGATGGAAGGAATATATAGAAACACTGCATGGTTAAGAACTTAGGCCAACAAGGTTTGACATAGAAGAGAAACATGACGTAAATGAAGACAGCTTAGGTCCAGGCATACTCGACGATGAGATAGAAAGGGCATTTAGAGATATGAAAGCAAATAAGGTGGTGGGGGTGGACAACATTCCTGTGGAACTGTTAAAATGTTTAGGAAAATGTGGGATAAAGACCTCAGATGGACTGAATACACAGGCCAACAGTGGTTTTGGTGCCGGAGCTTTTAATGATGATTTAAAGAACAATTGGGGTGCTGAATCCAATTATGACACTAGTTTTTTCCTATCAGATGTAGTTTTCAAGATATAGATATGTTGTTACTTACGTAAAAAAATCTTCTACATGATGATATGTGAATATTATATTAATAATAAAACCCACTAAATATAAAGACTTGATTTATTTCTAGGGCTGTTAAATCACCCGCAAACACAACAGAATTTTACAATACAATTGAACACAAATACTAAAATTTTTTACTATAATAATACAAATTGAAAAGAAAAAATACATAAAAACATCACTCAACACATCGGAAGCTTCTTGGGGGCACTTTGTTCAAACAGTCTCGTTTTAAGCACCAGCAGTAATCTGCCATCACATGGTTATCCCATCTTCCTTGGTAGCGAGCTTCCATTGTTTTTATATCCTGGTGAAATCTTTCACCTTGTTCTTCACTTGTGTCTCCTAAATTTCCAAGAAAATTGTCTAAGTGGCTGTGTAGGTAGTGAACTTTTGTGCTCATATTACATCCAAGTCATTTGAAGTTACTGAGCATAATGTTTACCAGCTAAATATAATTTTCACTTTTGTGATTTCCTAGAAAATTTTTTATGACCTCAACAAATGACATCCAACTGTTTTTTTCAATCTGATTCATTGACTCGACAAAAGCAGGATCCTTTGTAAGTTGTCTGATTTGTGGCCCCTCAAAAATACCAGCTTTAAGTTTTTCAATACTTATATGGGGCATCTTTAGTCTTAAGTAGCCGAAGCATGGTCCATCCTTGTCAAGAGCCTTTACAAATTGCTTCATTAGGCCTAGTTTAATATGTAGAGGCGGTAAGATGATTTTCTCTCTTTCAACTAGAGGTTCAACAATGATGTTTTCTTTCCCAACAACCAAGTTTTCTCTCTTAGGCCACTCCTTCTTAATCCAGTGGTTTTGTCTGTCCCTGCTATCCCAGAAGCACAAGAAACAAGGATATTTTGTGTAGCCACTTTGCTGCCCAAGAAGAAAGTTCACCATTTTTAAATCTACACAAATCACCCAGCGATGTTCCTGGTATTTTATCTTCTGTAAGACCAATGCTATTGTATCGTATTCTCCTTTCATTTTAGTTGAATGAGCGATTGGTATTACGCCAAACCTGTTACCATTGTGAAGAAGTACACATTTTAAACTACGCTTGGAGCTATCAATAAACAAACGCCAATCACTAGCATCATATTGTGATAGTAGTCCCATTTTTTCCAAAAGACCCTTAACGTCTAAACAAAATGTAAGATTGTCTTCTGAGTAAAGAAGGGTAGCATATCCTTTTCCCTTGTGCGATAAAAACTTATTTTTGTACCGGGTTGCAGTAAATTCTTTTCATGCAGTCTTGATGCTAGTAGTTCGGATGCTTCCTTCGATAAGTTCAGTTCTCTAGCAAGATCGCTTAGTTCATATTGATTAAATAGTTGAGGAATTGTTGATACCCCCTCGTAGTCACTACCACTATCGTCAATAGAATGAGAAATGTTTTCAAATAACTCAAATTCTTCCTTAGATATATCTGGTAACGTCTGAAATATTGGGATCGGTATTTCTTCTGAATGGGGTACCGGGCGTCTAGCTGAAGGCAAATCTGGATATGTCCACTTGTGGCGATTTTTTCGATTAATTCCCGAAACATTTACTATGCAAAAATAACAGTCGTCAATATGGTTCACAGGTGCTCTCCACACCATTGGCACACCAAATTTTAGACTTTTCCTTTGTCCTGTTGTCCATTGCCGCAGATGTTCAGTACATGTTTTACACACAAAATGCGGTGCCCATATTTTATCTTGATCACCAAGCTTAACACCAAAATATCCCAAGTGTGCACGTTTCACAAAGTCTGTAATATTTTTCCTATTTTCTTTTAACATATATATACCATATATACTTATAGATTTATTTAACTTTGAAAATTATTTTCCAGAATATATCAAATATTAAAACAAGTAATCGTAAGATGTGCCATATCTAAAAATGTAGAGCTGTTAAATAAAAACGGATTTCATATTTGGATTCAGCTCTACAAATATAGTTAAAATCAACACAAAGATTCCCGGCACCAAAAAAAATTTTTTTTGTAGGCCTGTGTTATGTACCTATGTGGTAGGTATCTGGCCGGAAGATTTTGTGAGATCGGCGTTAATTCCTATTCCGAGATAGGTGAAGGTTACATCAAGTGAGTAGAGGTACGCGTGATACCATTGGCATTAATGAGATCACTAATCGAGAGGAATATAGAATACAATCAGGACGTTTTTGCCTGTTTTGTAGATTTCGAAAAAGGGTTTGATAGAGTGAATTGGGAAAAATTAATGCGTGTATTGCAGAAAATAGGAATGGATTGGTGGAATAGGAGGCTTATCCGCAATTTGTACCTGTCTCAGACTTCTCAGGTGCGAGTAGGAAACGGAGAATCCGGATGGGCAGTGTTAGGAAGAGGTGTAAGGCAAGGCTGCCCATTGTCACGGATGTTCAACGTATATGTGGAGGAAATGATTAAATGAACATTGGAAGAACAGGAGTTAGGAATGAAAGTTTTAGGGGAAACCGTAAAATAAGTTAGGTTTGCTGATGGTCTCACTCTAAAGAATTTTCAGAAAGAAAAAGGCTCAACGCAATATTAAAAATGGGAGAAAAACTAGAGCAAATGGAACCGTTTACGTATCTCCGAAGAGTTTTGGAGCAAAATGGTCTAAGTAGTAGAGATATAAAAAGAAGAATTCCGCTAGACAAAGAGGATCTTACAAGGAGGAGGGGGTCAATGATAGGGACTCTGAGTAGGGTTTTTAAGAAAAGTCTCGTCAAAGCATGGAAATATAGTCACTGAAGCAGGAAGTTGCATGTCAATTGGAGGTTTTTGAAGTCTTGGGGTGGAGAAGAATGGAGAAGGTGAAATCTACCGAAAGGAAAACATAGGAGAAAGTAGTAAGCGTGGTGGACGAGGAGAGGGGATTTGTTGGGAGAAATCCGAAGCAAGCAGGAAAGTGGTTGAAGGGCATATTGATTGGTTGTTTGATGCTGAAGACTGTGCTAGACGAGAGAATTTTGAGGGAAATAGGATAGGGCAGGAATAGAATATGGATGCTGGACGAAATGAAGGGAGAAAGTACACAGGCATGTAGAGGGGCTTATACGTATTAGAGTAGGATATTGGTTTGTGTTTTGTGAGGAGAAACAATATACCGGCAGATTTCCTAATAATATAATGTGTATATGAAAATTTTGATTCGAAATTATATTTTTTGGAAATGGGAACCCAGTTTTGTAAATAACAGTTTGATTAAATATCTTCAATTTTCTCTATTGAGTGTTTGGGAATCCGAATAATTGAATCCACGCGCGCAACATTTAGGGTGCATTCATAAAGTATTTCAAATGAATTTCCCGCGCCACTCCTGTTGGTCGGAGTGGGATTGAACCAGTTGGAGTAGGTGGAAGGGGGGCGCTAAGCTTTGCTACAAGGCCCATCTCAGTGCTCTCCTAGCTGTGGAAGCGGCCAGACGTTAGTTATTGTAAACCTCTGCGCACCGACCGTGTGGCATGAAAAAATGAAATAGACGATCACCCAACGATACGCCATTACTAAGTTTTGTGCTAAATTGAAAAAATCATTTGAGGAGTCCAACAAAATGATTCGTGAGGCTTACGGGGACTCTACTCTGTCCTACTCACAAGTTTTGAGGTGGCTAAAGGCCTTTAAGGAGTGGGCGGAGTGTAAGGAGTGGGGTGAGCGGAGTGGGCCGAAAGCTTGAATCATCTACAGTGTGAGTTTCCTTTTGCGTGTTATCTGTTTTGTTCTGTGTTCTATTGTGCCGTCCAAAAGTTATATTGCTCTCGTGAGTACTTCCGAGTACATATATATATATATATATATATATATATATA
Organism: Hetaerina titia; assembly: GCA_037158775.1. NCBI lineage: Eukaryota > Metazoa > Arthropoda > Insecta > Odonata > Calopterygidae > Hetaerina > Hetaerina titia. Next base: position 100,673,377 of record CM073776.1, read on the forward strand.
TATATATATATATATATATATATATATATTATTAGGTAATCTACCGGTTAAGGTAGGTTTTTGGATGGACACAACTATCAAATAAACATTTTGTGACTCCCCCCCTAGCAAACTAATCTATATCAGGTCCCTCTTCATCTCGGTGTACTTCTTTCCTCCCTTCATCCCATCCAACATCCCTATCCTGTTTCTACTCTTACCTCGCTTGCCCAACATTCTCCCCTCTATTACCCTCTTCAACATTCCACTACCGCTCAATACGCCTTTCATCCATTTTTCCTGCCTCCATAGGATTTCTCTCAACAAACCCCTCTCCTCCCCCACCATTTCCAGTACTTCCTCATTTGTTTTCCTTTCGGTCCATTTCACCTCCTCCATTCTTCTCCACACCCACATTTCAAAAGCCTCCAATCTACATCTATCCTCCTGCTTCCCCTCCCATGGACCCTCCCATGGACTACAACCTTGTCGTGGTGGAAGGGCTTGTGTGTTCCGATGACCCCTAGAGCTGTGCTGGCGGGAGTAATAATAATTACTCCTGGAAGGGTCACCCATGCCAGATAGGTCGAAGGTTAGGAGCCAGACGAAAGGTAGTCCACGCAGCGTCTGTTCCTCAGTGAGGCGGCTGCAATGGCGTCTGACCCCAGTGGGGCGGCCATTAAGTGATGGTGTCACGTTAAAAACACTATTGAGGAAGGCAACGGGAAACCACCTCAATTATGATTCCCAAGAATATAATGATGGGCACTATTAGGGACGTAAGGAGAAGAATTGCGCTAGGCAAGGAGGCTTTCTCAAGGAGGAGGGAGTTGATGACGGGGACGTTGAGTAGGGATGTTAAGACAAGACTCGTAAAAACTCTGATATGGAGCGTAGCTATGTACGGCGCGGAAACGTGGTCGCTGGAGCTGGAGGATAGATAATTATATATATATGTATATATATATATGTATATGTATATATATGTATATATATATATATATATATATATATATATATATATATATATATATATATAAAACTTAGACAGTAACACACAGCACGAGAACACATAAAAAGAACACTCACAATAATATCTTGATAATTTCGACGGACTTGAGCTCCGTCTTCTTCGGAAGATAAGATATGACTCATCCGAAGAAGACGGAGCTCAAGTCCGTCGAAATTATCAAGATATTATTGTGAGTGTTCTTTTTATGTGTTCTCGTGCTGTGTGTTACTGTCTAAGTTTTTTATTCAACACTTCCGTGTTACTTCGAAGAAATCATCTATGTATATATATATGTATATATATATATATATATATATATATTCAAACAGAAATAGGTATAAGGAAAGGGGATAGGAAAACACATAAAAGGCGAACACAAGACATGTGGGGAAGGCGGTTTTTGAGCAGATCACGAAAGTGAAAATATTTCCTATCCGGGATTTGAACCACGGGCCTTCCACTTTCCGGGCGGATGCTCTACCTCTTGAGCTAATAAGGAAACCTGATTTACCTTGAGATCTGCGATCTTATAAAGCGCCAAAGTGCTCCGATAGATGTTGCCCGAGAGATGGCGTTATGTAGCTGTTCCACCCACCAAAGGAGAAATAGACGGGACACAAGAAGGGGAAAGGATAGTAGAAAAGCATTCATACGATATTATAAAGGATAGGAACGGTGCGTTTCATGGCACGCATAGCCAGAAGAAGAGACGAGCCACATTGGCCAAACACATATTCAAACTTTGGAAGGTCCGTGGTTCAAATCCCGGATAAGGAAATATTTTTACTTTCGTGATCTGCTCAAAAACCGCCTTCCCCACATGTACTGTGTTCGCCTTTTATGTGTTTTCCTATCCCCTTTCCTTATACCTATTTCTGTTTGAATGAATATTTCTGCGCCGTATGGCGGGATTTTCAAGTTTGAATATATATATATATATATATATATATATATATATATATATATATATTCATTCAAATTGAAATAGAGATAAGGAAAATGGTAAAGGAACACATATAAAGGACAAACACAAAAGAGGTGGGGATGGCGGACGTGAGCAGATCCTTTATGATGTTGTATGCTTGCTAACCTACTGTCCATTCTCCTCTTGTGTTTGTCAATTTCTCCTTTGGTGGGTGTAACAGCTCCCTAACGCCATCTTCTGGGCAATGATTCGGAGCACTTTGGCGCTTTATAAGATCGCAGATTTCAATGTAAAAGTACTCTTCCTCGATAGCTCAGGTGGTTTAGAGCATCCGCCCGGCAAGTGGAGAGATCCGGTGTTCAAGTCCCGGTCGAGGAAAGTATTTTTACATTCGTGATCTGCTCACGTCCGCCATCCCCACCTCTTTTGTGTTTGTCCTTTATATGTGTTCCTTTACCATTTTCCTTATCTCTATTTCAATTTGAATGAATATTTATTCGCCATATGGCGGTATTTCGTGTTTGAATGTGTATATATATATATATATATATATATATATATATATATATATATACACGAAGGAATAAGTGACAAACGGCATTCAGAAGCCCTGAAGAAGATGACCGAGTCGGACATCTGAACGTCGGCCGAGATGGACGATATAACCCGGTGGAGGATCCGAGAGGAATTTACGCAGCTGATACGCCGGGAAAATACCAAATATGGTAAACATTCATGCTAGAACCCTTTCACCCCACCCATATAATACACAATCATTACAATCCCATTCCCATGGGATTGACATGTAATGAATGCAGTGCCCGTTCAGTATTCCTTTCCCTTTTTTGTTGCTGCCAACTATCCCTTCCATCCCTCGTCCATCTCTGCGGTGGTGATGCCTCACGCCGTCCGCTGTCAACAGCTAGGTGTCACATTTTCTCCGTGTGACTTTACCCGTGGCTACCATGAGTTGCATGTCCGTGAATCAATAGAATTTCTCCGGTCTTATTTTCCAGCTCTGAATGAACTGTATACATATTTTGGAGGTCTGTCTGTCGTTGTGGTTCATTTGAATTAATTTCTTTTTCGTATAACGAAGAACTATGATGATGTTGTTACTATATGATGGGATACTAGATCCATATGATGGGATGTTACGATGAATGTGTGCACTACTGTGGATTGGGGTTTGCATGTGTGTGTTGGTTTTGAATGCGGTATTTCTTTTTCCATTTTTGGCTGGTGACCTAACTCCCCCCGCCACACGCCCTTGCGGCGGCTTGCGGGGTATTATGTAAATGTAGATGTATATGAAGGAGGGCCGGGAAGAGATTCACGACGAACAACGATCTGGGCGGCCGTCAACCAGCAAAATCGACAGCAATGTAGCTTGTGTTCGACTACTGTTGGACCCTGACCGTCAATTGAGTATCAAGATGGTTGCCAATGAACTGAACTTGTCGTCTACTGTTGTGTTTTGCATTGCTACTGAATATTAGCGATGAGGAAAGTGTGCGCCTAGCTCGTGGCAAAAGTCTTTGCCGCAACGCGCTACGAGTCCGCGAGTTCCTGGCCAAACACCAGGTGCCAACGCTGCCCCACCCCTCCCCTCCCTCCCCTCCTCCCACTCACCACCCCCCTATAGTGATCACGTCGCCCCAGCAGACTCCTCACCTACATCTACATCTACATAATACCCCGCTAGCCGCGCAAGGGCGTGTGACGGGGGGTGTTTGGTCACCACCCAAAAAAGGAAAAAAGAAATACCGCATTCAAAACCAACACACACATGCAAACCCCAATCCACAGCAGTGCACACATTCATTGTAACATCCCATCATTCGACGCGCATGCAACTACACATTTACCTCCCATCACTCCACAAACATGCAAGTACATACGCTTACCTACAACAAATAATTTTACCCTAGAATGCAGCAAGAAATTTATCACGAACGTGCAAGCTAGTTTATAGCAAGTAGCCAGGCGAAACACCACCACCACAAGAACGTTCCACACAAAACTCTCTCCCACCCAAGGTGAGGAATCTGGCCCAAAGCTGCAGGTGGGAGGAGGGTACACCCACGGAGAGGTACAAGGGATGGAAGGGGAAATTTAGGGTACCAAAAGAAGAGAAAACAATGCTGTAAACAGCAATACATTACTTGATGGCATGCGTGAAGGGTTTTGACACAACACACAGGAGGTTATTGAAAGTGCATGCAATTGAGTTTAACTAATTGTTACCTAGACGCCGAGGGTGGCAAGTGGCATTTTTGTTATCTCCGAGTGTGACCCTACAGTTGTTATCCCGTATTGTCCGTGGGAAGAAGGAGTCCTTGAGTCTGCTAGTCCTGGCATCTATTTCCCGAAATTTGTACACATGATCCAAGCGACCAATGTATGTTGGAGCGCGAATAATTTTCGAGACCTCGGTGCTGAAACATGCGTATCCGAATTTATTTAGTAAGTTTAACCTAGCATTGAGTCGTCTTTCATCCAATGATTCCCATCCCAACTCCATAAGCATTTAAGTGACGCTTAAAGTTTATTGGGAAAATTTCTTGGTCATTGATGTCATTACACAGCCAACTCTCTTTGCCTAATATTATATCAGCCGAATGACATTGGATTATGTGCTCGAGATCCGCTATTTTTTTTGAGACTTCTGCAATTTAATACAAGTATATTTAGATAGTTTTTCTCTTGAATAACGCCCTTGTTTGTGTCTGACCGTAATTTACGACACGTTTGTGGAGAAGTGCATGTCAAATGTCTTTCTAAGTCAATACCAGGGTTGTCGGTTCCTTTACATGTCGGTTGTATGTTGTATTACAACAAGTTTGTGTTTGTTCTGTTATTTTAGGGATCTGTGAGGCGTAACCTGATCTCAAGTGACAAAAAGCGCTGGATTCTACTTTATTTATCCCAATATATGACCTGCGCTTTTGCCTTCCAACTATGCTAAGCCCTAGAAACGTGTTCGTGTAACCTACGCGCTACACACTGTGATGCCACGGCAGTATAATGGACCCCGGAGCGATTTAGGGGTACCCGACACGATGAGAGGACAGGCCTCAGATCAACAGAGTCCACTCCGATTTCCCGACAGAATCCCAACAATCTCTCGTTTATACCCTCTATTCGGCTCCAAACGAGCCTTCCGCGGTCAGTACGTGGCACAATACTGCAAATACTTAATTTAAGAGGTCCTTCAACTCTGCCTCAACCCGTTTCACCTCCGAGTGCATCTCCTTAAAGGAGCGCAGGATCTCTTCAGATCCACGTTCTGAGGCCTCGTTTGTTCCCACATGAGCCACAATACGTAGCTTTGAGCAACCTGTATTACTGACGGCCGCCTTCATCGCCTGCGTCGCCTGGGGTACCCCGCCGCCTGGTATACACCAGGACGACAAGAATCCAACGCCTCCCTCCTGTTGAACTCTGCGGCGCAGCGGATGCATTATACGCCGGACGTTAGAACTGCCTAATATAACGGTTCCCTCCCTTCCCGAGCGCTGATGTCTTACTCTAGGCAGTGCCCTCAAAGTAGGGGTAGGAGCTGCAGGTACGGTGGTGCTGTCGTCCGACAGCACCTGGTACCTGTTGGAGACGGGGATGGAGTCTGCCTCCGCAGAGTCCAATCCTCGCCGCAGCGTTACCTTCCCCTTGCCCCGAGATACAACCCTCCAATCGTCAGACCTACGGACATGAGGTACTCCCTCGGTGAGAAATGGGACACGAGGTAGGGCCCTAATCGCCCAGCCACGTGTAGCATTCGGACGAATCCGTGCATTCCTATGGGCGTGGCGGGTTTTCGAATTCCCACACCGAGTCCCAACTCTCCCGAGGGGAGCCCTCCCTCCGGCGATCTCCGAATGAAGCTCCCGCACCATCCTCTCTAACATGACGATACGAGCCCTTAGAGCTGCGCATTCGCCAGTGCCTTCGACCATGGCAACAGGGGACCTAGGTGAAGCCATTCTGGTTATTAACCGAGTCCCAACAAAAGCTAACCTGTATACACTATGCTAAGATGTCTAAGAGGGGTTCCCCAAAAATAAAAGCTAACCTAAACCTGCTATGCTAAAGATATGTTTTTGTTTTATATAGGGCGGTACTATAAACAAAAATGTACGATACTGTTAACTTAATGTAATGGACACTGTACTTGTAACAGTAAGTGGCTACTCAGTGGAAAATAAGAGAAGAAGAGAGATAGTACTCACCAATAACCAGTCAGAGGAGCGGGAAACAAATAACTACAAGCCACTAAGAATACCCACTAAAATTACCACCACACTATTGAAAAATAATAACAAACAGCACAAAGACTAAATAAACTAAGCTATTTCACGAAATTATAGCTAACACCACACTACACTTCACTAGGGAAGAATATGCACAGAGGCGCACAAGTAACAACAGGTAAGCTCGGCTACGGTCAAACCGGTTCCAGCGAGCGAGGTCAGGTACGTCCGTTCTCGGCAGAGGCCAGGTAGAGAACTCCTTAGTGTTCCTTTGGATTAAAGCAGCCCTGGAAGGAACACGTATTTCGTCCATACAAGAGATCCAATCAGCCGTGACGAAGACCTTGCGAGAGGTCCCCGAAGACGCCTTCCAGGGCGCGGTCTGGTCATGGCAGAGTCGCCGGAAAAAATTTGTAGGGACCCAAGGACAGTACTTTGAAGAATTTTAAGTGTTTGTGCAAATATATTCGACAGATTACTTTAAAAAAATAGGGGCATTAATTTTAGTATGAAATTACTACGGGCGGGTGTTTTCATACTACTTTGAACCTTGATATAACAATTTAATAATTGCATATACCCAAGTTTTTCAAGTTTCTTAGGAATTTTCGTTTCAATTTTGCTAAAAATGCCAATTCTGCAGTACTATTTTAATGAGTAATCAATTGTAAAACAACAATTGCAATTGCAGATGTAGATTATTTAGGTGTACCGTCTGCTGAGATCAATTTGTATCTCTTCCAACAGAATTCTTTTATAAGAAAACTGGAGGAATATGAGTGGATTGCCTAAAATTAAGTAGAATTAAAACCAAGAAAAGGGGCGATTTGCATAATGTATCATCCTCATGTTATAAGAGGCGTAGGAGACAAAAATTCCCTCAAAAAACATTCCTATCGCATCCCGTAAAAGTCATCCCTACCAAACGTTGTAAATAAAAGCTAAGTAAGCTCCCCTGAATTTCATTTGACACGACCGTTTTCGTCGACATCATCAGGTGAGAAGCACAGAATTGTCGGCGTATATGTATGCACACGCACAAGCATAAAATGTGTTTTATTAAGAGTTAGGAAAAGGGGGAGGAAGATAGTGATCGAGGCAAGGGGAGAATGGGGGAGAGCCAAGGGGGTGGGGTGAGCCAAGGGGGTGGGGGAGCCAAGGGGGGGAGGAGGGGGAGAGCGGTGGGAAGGAACGGAACAAAACGGAGAGTTCATGTGCTGGGTGGGAAGGAAGGTGAATGGGGATGAGATGGGGGGGAGGGGGTCAGGTCATTTTCGAATGGAATCACGGGGTGTGATGAACATAATGAGTAAGGGAATGCAAAGAAACACCCTAAAAGTGCATTGGCCCAGTTTTTATTATTTAAAGTTGCCCCAAAACGTCCATTCTTCGGCACTTGTCTTCCCGATATCCATCAAATAGTCGAGGGTCAAAAGACCGATAGCATATCGAGTGCTCTTCTACCCCTTTTCCTCACATCAATTAAATCCTGTCTCCTTGGATTTCTTCCAGCAACTCCCTCTGCTCCCCCACTTTACCTAGCACTTCCTCGCTTGCTTTCTGTCCACTTCACCTTCTGTATCCTTTCCCACACCCACATTGCAGAAGACTCCTATCTACGGCTATAATATTGCTTCAGTGATACCGCGTCGGAAAAAGAAATCCAGAAATTTTACGGGAATGTAGTGCAACTAAAAATTAAGAACGACTTAACTTTTGATGTCGAATTCTTAGTGTGCAATTAACCAAGCCACACACCCTAGCGGTGGTGGGCAGTTACCATGTGGATAGATAGAAGCTAAGGGTACCAATACGCATACCTGAAACCGAACCCAGGCCCTCTGGTAGTCACTCAGAGATATATCCATGGGACAGTCTTACCAGCACTGAAAATGTTATCCAGCAATCATCTCTCCAGAACTGGAATCGTAGTCACCAGCATTAAAAATTTGAACTCGTTAGATTACTGTTGTCAATCAAGTGCGTATTAAAATTATTTTCAGTATTGCAAACATAAGCTAAAATTTCGATCATTGTCAAAACTTAAGAATGGAAAGTTTCTAACGAGCAGCTTTCTACACCAATGAAATAACTGTATATTAAGTTTTTGGAAATTCTTGGAACCATTCAGACAATGTTAATCTTTTTAATGTGCCTTCTTTTAATTTGCATTAACCTGACCTAAAGTTAAACTTAAAAGGTTCCTCTTCGATTGAAGATATCTTTAGATTGTTGATAATGAAACAAATGCGTTTGGTAGAGTAGTTAACAGAAGTGCAAATTAGGAAGTGCCAGCGCAACCCCTTCCGAATAGACTGCCACCTTGGCACGGGAAAAGGGCTTGTGCGTTCTCTTGACCACTAAAGCTCTAACTTAGACAGTGCAGTGAATGTACCTCTAGTTAACATGATCTAAATTAATTGTATTATTTTTCAAAACTAAATTATTGCTAAACGGCAAGAAAAGCTTATTATCTGATGTTTCATGGAAAACAAACGAGGAAATCCGGGCGTGGTTGGGGAGGAGAGAGATGAAAGTTGGAAGAAATCCCATGGAAGCAGGAAAGATGGATTGAGAGCCCTTCGCAATCAAATCGCATTTATCCAAAGCATCTGCAAAAATTCCTGCTCACAGATGACACCGCGGCAAAGAGACTCTGGACACATTGAGGCCAATGATACGAATTAAATCAAGTAACATCTGTGCGGATGCATTGGTCCAGCGATGCTGGACAGCCGCTTGTGTGCATACATATCAACCCACTATACACCCTTGTGAGTCCTCGTGTACATGTAGTAAATTTGGAATTTAGTTGAGTTCCTTCAAGCGTGAGCTGAGCATATAATTCATTCCACCATTTGCTTCAGGCCCTTTCCACGTATTGATTTAATTTCACATTAAATATATGCATTTTCCTCGTCTTTGATTGACTCGCTCTACATAGTATGCCCTTAATTAAGTAAGAGAAATACCGCTTTGCATGTGTATCTTCCTCTTGGAACGTTAAGGACTTTTTTCATCGAAAAAAAAATTCCACCATTGCGGAAAAATTCCTTTTCAGTTGTGTTGATGCCTAGTGGCCAATTTAAGCACTTCACGGAGTCTAAAGCGATTCTTTCTGAGCGAGCGTGGCTCCAATATTTGAACTCCAGATATTCACCCGCAACCTGAGAGCGGTGTCACTCTCATTTGGTCCTTCATTCTACTCATGGTACATATCCCGGATCATTTACCATATTCGACAACTCCATGTCTCGTAATTTTCTTGCGCCGCAATCCATGGTTACCATTGCTTCGTAATGTGTGCCACTTCATCCCTCAAAGAAGGGCCCATTCCTGCATTTCCAAAATTGCTGTTCTGTTTCCGTAACGGCATAGTTTTGTCGCATTAAAAAACTGCAATCCAAGTCTCTTCTATTTTATTAGAGTGATCACAAGCACTGGGAACCGTATTTGATGAGTATTATATTTTATTATGAACTCATTTCACGTATGGTTATCTATGCCTCCGAAAGTTACTCCTGATTTTGTCGTCGTCTCATGGGATGCATTTGCTCTCATGATTCCTTCCACCACTTACACAGAATCTTCATAAATTCAAAATATGTCCGGGTCCGAGAATTCACGGATGGGCGCAAGGGCCTTCGACAGCAAGTGAATGTTGCCTGGAGGCAGGACTCGCTCCTCTCCTCACCAATCACGACGGATTTCAGAAACATCGCATATGACTGAATCGTCCAATTAGTTTGAGCATTCGATTTTTACAAGAAGGTCAGCCCAAAAATGCATTTGATTTTCCTTCGGCCAAAAGTTAACAATTTCGGCGCCATCCTTGCAGACATTTTCATTCCATGCTGCTCAGGTGTCTCCTAAATTGTATGTGCAACACAAGTAGGTATGTAGCAATTTATCTCATGCTTGGACGAAAAATTTTGAAAGATTTTACCAACGATATAATTGTCATTTTAATTTTTAACTTTTTAATTAAGATTTAATTGTTATTTTTTGCACGTTGACGATTTATGTGCCGATGATTCCATGTCATCTATATTTAGATTTTTGAAGTACAAACTCCAGTGTGAGATAAAACTCCCACACTCACCCTAAACTTCCTCATCTCATTCGTTTCCGCGTGGATTTTACAAGGAAAATCGCTTGCAAGGACTCGTGGCTAAGGCATGCGTGACATCATCCCTTACGGCAGCTAAGTGGTCATCCTTAACGAGACTTAGAAGATCTGATTAATATACGTCGATAAAAAACTATAGTAAATAGTGACATTTGATTAATTATTTTATCTGAGAGATTAAGAAAAAATACTCTTTTTTCATTCTGCACCTAGAGCTCATTCAAATCTTAAGTCGTTAGTTGTAATCAGGTTAGAGTTATTATTCATGATAATGCATAAAAGAATTTACGAATAGGGTTAATCTTTTGTCCGATGCTCGCTTCCAAATCAAACAAAAGAAAATAAACAGAAAGATTGGAAATCTGAGCCATGCCGTAATTGAAAGCGTATATTTTAGAGGGTATTGATGCATCTTAGAAAAGAACCTCTCATTTAACTACACTTTGTTCGTCATCTCTATATTAATACCGGATGGAATGACCTGAATTTTGACTTTCTTCCTTTAACGGCCGAAAATGACCTCTCGGGTGGCATTTAGTGGCTCGAAGGGCGAGAAGGAGCCGATCGATTTCCCTCCCCTCGCCCAACTGCCCGCCACGCTCACTCCACCTCCTCCCCACTTCCCAAGTCGTCCGACTGCTCCTCTCAATCCCTCCTGTCAACTCAAGCCCTCCCAACCACTTCACACGCACACCTCGCCTATTCCAAGAGAGACAATCCCACCGCTATCCTAACGAAAAATCCTTTCTTTCTCGCAGAATTGCCTCTTTCACCAGCATCCATCGCAACGAACGCAATTTTCAAGTTCTTTTATAGTCTCCGGAGCAAAGTTTTATCAATTGTCGCCGGGGATTTCAAAGAAATATTTTCTTTTGAATCACTTCTGATGTTAGTGATATCTGGATATATTGTCTTCCTGCCGCACTCACTTGCAGCAGGTGGAATCAAATAAGACTATTCGACATGGTGGATTCAAAAAGTTGAGTGGACATTTCGAGTGTTCTCAAAGGTGGAAGAGTCAAACGCGGTCGTGTATAAGATTTATGCGTAATAAATGTCTTTTCTATGAAAATAGAGATTTCATTTAGCGAAAATTTATTTTAACCATCATTTGTTTTTGAGTCGTGGCAATGTCCTGGTGACGAATTGTGATTCGTCTCACACTTCGGTGATCGTGATTGATCAAATGAGAAAAATCAACTTTTTAATCATTTGCGTTGATTTTTATTATTTAATCATTGCATCTTATTGTTGAGAGAGTCATAAATTAAAATTGTTGAGATTTTAAAATAAAGTACCCCGTTTTTGTTTCCACCGCGCTTGTGATCACTTCGAGTGTAACATGAGAATCATTTGTCAATATAATAAATCCAGTTTTATATAACTGCGATATCTTGGGATCAAGATTTAGAAAATATTGCCCCATCTCCTTCTAGGTGCCTCATGCTTTTTAATTACTCGGCACTCTCAGCTGCCATCCAAGCCTCAATCAGAATTAGTATGCATTTTAAGAGATGCGTCATTTCCGAAGTATAGGGAGGATGCGAATTTGTGCAATTCAGGAAAATGTGATAATTTTGTCATACGAGAGTTTAAATTAGGTGCGTTCGGTTTTAAAGAATCTATTTGTTAGAAAAAGTTTTTATTGACGGATTTGGTTTCATATCAAAACACTTTCAAACCTACATCAATTTCCTACATAATCGCCGTTCACTTCCAAGCACTTTTCCTAAACACTACTCCAGCTTCTTCAACCCCGCTCAGCATAGAAGTTCGCCGCTTTGGAATAGAACCAGTTGACAACGGCGATCTTCAGACCGTTGTCCACCAAGTCGCTGCTTCAAGGGGTTAAAGAGGAAGCAGACACCAGGTGAAAGAAAGACAGCTTTCCCACCTGCAGCGTTGGGCCAGATTCCTCACCTTGGGTGGGAGAGAGTTTTGTGTGGAACGCTCTTGTGGTGGTGGTGTTTCGCCTGGCTACTTGCTATAAACTAGCTGGCACGTTCGTGATAGGTTTCTTGCTGCATCCTAGGGTGGAATTATTTGTTGTAGGTAAGCGTATGTACTTGCATGCTTTTGGAGTGAGGATAGGTAGATGTGTGGTTGCATGCGCGTCGAATGATGGGGTGTTGCAATGAATGTGTGCACTGTTGTGGATTGGGGTTTGCATGTGTGTGTTGGTTTCGAATGCGGTGTTTCTTTTTTCCTTTTTTTTGGGTGGTGGCCTAACACCCCCCGCCACACGCCCTTGCGGCGGCTTGCGGGGTATTATGTAGATGTTGATGTAGATGAAAGGCCGGGACCGTGGGCTGGGGTTCAATAACGCTCGTCAATTCAACATTCTTTGCTCTTTGGTTTGATCGGTAAGCGTTTTCGGTAACCACCTCGCACACAACTTGCTGTATCCGAACTTTTCCCTAAGAGTCGTGTAAATGATGGTGCGTGAAACTAGAGGAAATATGTCAGCCAGGGGACTGATTCGGGGTCGATCAGAACGCAGTCCACCCGTTGAACAACGACTTGATGGCTCTGGACTCTGGTTGGCCTGCCACTTCGTCGTCCACACTCGGGCGGCCATTTCTGTTGAAGTCTCGACACCATTGCCTAACTTTTCCTACACTTAATCCTACTGTAGACCCATGAAACAGGTACAACTTCCAATGAACTAGGGTAGCTTGTTTATTATTTTGCTCACAAATATATAATAACAGCACGTACTTCGTAAATGGCGGGAGCAACAATTTTCTCGGACACTATTGTCTGCATTCACCGAAAGGCAAACTACTACTAAAACAAAACAAAAACTTCATCGACTTTTAAAATACTCTAAATATGGTGCAAGTGTAGTACAAGTTTGTTCTGACCCACCAATATTTAAATATAATAAAACGGTCATTACTTTTAGAATATGCGTCGAACGTAAAGAGAACTTACAGGGGATTAAAGGCGGTAACGGACACAACGTTACGAGTCTCTTTAGAATAAATGAGCCAGGAACAGTATGAGTCTAAGTCTATAAACGGTGCCCTACATAAAGTTCTCGCCCATGTAGCTTACAAAGAGCACGTCCAGTGCGAGGAATATTGGTGGTGAACTATTCATCGCACAATTCCTACGGCATGACTCCGTCCTAATTTTTCTCTACCTGGCCTCTGCCGAGAACGGACGTGCCTGACCTCGCTCGCTGGAACCGGTTTGACCGTAGCCGACCTTACCCTCTGTTACTTGTGGGCCTCTGTGCATATTATTCCCTACATCTACATCTACATAATACCCCGCAAGCCGCCGCAAGAGCGTGTGGCGGGGGGTGTAAGGTCACCACCCAAAAAAGGAAAAAAGAAATACCGCATTCAAAACCAACACACAAATGCAAACCCCAATCCACAGCAGTGCACACATTCATTGTAACATCCCATCATTCGTCGTGCATGCAAACACACATCTACCTCCCTTCACTCCACAAGCATGCAAGTACATACGCTAACCTACAACAAATAATTTTACCCCAGGATGCAGCAAGAAATTTACCACGAACGTGCAAGCTAGTTTCTAGCAAGTAGCCAGGCGAATTACCACCACCACAAGAACGTTCCGCATAAAAATCTCTCCTACTCAAGACGAGGAATTTGGCCCAACGGTGCAGGTGGGAGGAGGGCACACCCACGGAGAGGTACAAGGGATGGAAGGGGAAATTTAGGGTACCAAAAGAAGAGAAAACAATACTGTAAACACCAATACATTACTCAATGGCATGCGGGAAGGGTTTTGACACAACACACAGGAGGTTAGTGAAAGTGCATGCAATTGAGTTTAACTAATTGTTACCTAGACGCCGAGGGGTGGCAAGTGGCATTTTTGTTATCTCCGAGTGTGACCCTACAGTTGTTATCCCGTATTGTCTGTGGGAAGAAGGAGTCCTTGAGTCTGCTAGTCCTGGCATCTATTTCCCGAATTTTGTACCCATGATCCAAGCGACCAATGTATGTTGGAGTGCGAATAATTTTCGAGACCTCGGTGCTGAAACATGCGGATCTGAATTTATTTAGTAAGTTTAACCTAGCATTGAGTCGTCTTTCTTCCAATGATTCCCATTCCAACTCCATAAGCATTTCAGTGACGCTTTTCGTTTTATCGTAAGAGTTTTCCACGAAACGAGCTGCCCGGCGTTGGACCTTCTCCATTTCCCGAATGAGGCCTTTTTCACACGATCCCATACGCTACATGCATATTCTAAATGGGGCCTTTCAAGAGCGTGATAACAACGTTCCTTGACCTTGGTGTCACTTCTGCCGACAATGCGTCTAATAAATCCTAATTCTTTATATGCTTGCCCGCAGACTTTACGTATATGGGTCCCCCAAGTTAAGTCTTTAGTGAATGTAACACCTAGGTATTTCACCGTATCAACTACTTCAAGGTCAACTCCAGCTAATTTGTAAACTAATCCCGTGGATCTTTTAAAGAAATTTACCACCGAACATTTATTAAGATTTAAAGGCAATCCCCATTTTGAACACCATTCATTAATGCTATTTAAATCACGTGCTAGAATTAAATGATCCTCATCCCCAGATATCTCCCGATAAATCACTGTGTCATCCGCGAAAATCCTTATCTTACTTTTCACTTCGCGGTTCAGATCGTTAACAAAAATCAAGAATAGTAACGGTCCGATAACACTTCCCTGAGGAACCCCCGAGGTGACTCGCACGCTGGTAGAACTAGCGCCGTCAAGGACTACCCTCTGTTCCCGGCCTGAAAGGAAATACTTATTTTACTGACATAAAATCTTTCGAGGGAAAAAATGCTTCAAAAGAATAAAAAAAAACCATCTACATCTACATCTACATAATACCCCGCAAGCCGCCGCAAGGGCGTGTGGCGGGGGGTGTTAGGCCACCACCCAAAAATAGGAAAAATGAAAAAGGAAAAAAGAAACACCGCATTCAAAACCAACACACACATGCAAACCCCAATCCACAACAGTGCACACATTCATTGCAACACCCCATCGTTCGACGCGCATGCAACCACACATCTACCTATCCTCACTCCAATAGCATGCAAGTACATACGCTTACCTTCCACAAATAATTCCACCCTAGGATGCAGCAAGAAACCTATCACGAACGTGCCAGCTAGTTTATAGCAAGTAGCCAGGCGAAACACCACCACCACAAGAGCGTTCCACACAAAACTCTCTCCCACCCAAGGTGAGGAATCTGGCCCAACGCTGCAGGTGGGAGGAGGGCACACCCGCGGAGAGGGACAAGGGATGGAAGGGTGGAGCATGAAGTTCGTAAAGACGCTCGGGCATGCGGGAAGGGTGGACTACCCTCTGTTCCCGGTCTGAAAGGAAGTCTTCAACCCAATTTATTGCCCCCTTGTGTATACCTGCGCCCTTTAATTTATGGATGAGTTTACCATGCGGAACCTTATCAAATGCCTTTTGAAAGTCTAAAAAGATTGCATCCACTTGCCTACCACTTTCACCCGATAAAAGTAAGTCATGTGTGAACAATCCTAATTGGGTCTCGCATGAGCGGGTTTTTCTGAATCCGTGTTGATTGTTACTTAAAAAGTTAATGTTATCAAGATGTCTCATTATGGAACTGACAATTATGTGCTCTAAAATTTTGCAACTTATTGAAGTGAGAGAAATGGGTCTGTAATTGCTGGGGTCCTCCCTGTCACCACTTTTAAAAATAGGCGTTATTTGCGCGGTTTCCCAATTCTTAGGGACTTTGCACTCAGTGAGTGATTTGTTAAATATAAATTCGAGATACGGGGCGATGTTAGGAGCTAAGTGTTTTAGCACCCGAGCTGGTATATTTTCGGGACCCGGGGATTTGTTTGGTTTGATGTCTTTGAGCAATTTGGCAATTCCTTGCTCGTCCACTGTTATTTTTGTCATGGGTTCGGTATATATTGTTTCTTGGAGATACGCGGTGGCTACATCGTTCGTGAAGACGCTCTGGAAGAATTCGTTTAGAATGTTGGCTTTTGCCTCACTGTCAGTATGAATGATATTGTTGCAGTCCCTTAAGCAAGCCACGGTTTTTTGACCCCCATTTATTTCCCTCCGATTTCCCGACAGAATCCCATTAATCTCTCTTTTATACCCTCTATTCGGCTCCAAACGAGCCTTCCGCGGTCAGTACTTGGCACAATACTGCAAATACTTAATTTAAGAGGAACCTTCAACTCTGCCTCAACCCGTTTCACCTCCGAGTGCATCTCCTTAAAGGAGCGCAGGATCTCTTCAGATCCACGTTCTGAGGCGTCGTTTGTTCCCACATGAGCCACAATACGTAGCTTTGAGCAACCTGTATTACTGACGGCCGCCTTCATCGCCTGCGTCGCCTGGGGTACCCCGCCGCCTGGTATACACCAGGACGACAAGAATCCAACGCCTCCCTCCTCTTGAACTCTGCGGCGCAGCGGATGCATTATACGCCGGACGTAAGAACTGCCTAAAATAACGGTTCCCTCCCTTCCCGAGCGCTGATGTCTTACTCTAGGCAGTGCCCTCGGAGTAGGGGTAGGGGCTGCAGGTAGGACTCCTTCTTCCCACGGAGAATACGGGATAACAATTGTAGGGTCACACTCGGAGATAACAAATATGCCAATTGCCACCCTCGGCGTCTAGGTAACAATTAGTTAAACTCAATTGCATGCACTTTCACTAACCTCCTGTGAGTTTTGTCAAAACCCTCCCCGCATTCCCGCATTGGAAAGCCATAAAAAATGTAATGCTGTTTACAGTATTGTTTTCTCTGCTTTTGGTACCCTAAATTTCCCTTTCCATCCCTTGTCCCTCTCCGTAGGTGTGCCCTCCTCCCACCTGCAGCGTTGGGCCAGATTCCTCACCTTGGGTGGGAGAGAGTTTTGTGTGGAACGTTCTTGTGGTGGTGGTGTTTCGCCTGGCTACTTGCTATAAACTAGCTTGCACGTTCGTGATAAATTTCTTGCTGCATCCTAGGGTAAAATTATTTGTTGTAGGTAAGCGTATGTACTTGCATGCTTGTGGAGTGATGGGAGGTAAATGTGTAGTTGCATGCGCGTCGAATGATGGGATGTTACAATGAATGTGTGCACTGCTGTGGATTGGGGTTTGCATGTGTGTGTTGGCTTTGAATGCGGTATTTCTTTTTTCCTTTTTTGGGTGGTGACCTTACACCCCCCGCCACACGCCCTTGCGGCGGCTTGCGGGGTATTATGTAGATGTAGATGAACACCAGGCCCACTCATTTTACTCCGCCTGGCTCTCCACCCACAGCGCGCCTTGCCCAACCCCTTCCCCCACCATCCTCCTCCCCAGCCCCCCCCTTTTTCTATCTTCCCTCCCCCCCAATTTTCCTCCCCCCTCCCCACGGTCTAAGGGTTCATATATGTTGGTCGCCTGTATGTCTGCACCTGAAGATGACGTTGTACGTCGAAACCCGGGTCGTGTGTTTGTGAAATATATCAGTGGAATTATAAAATATTATTTTATCCGCTTAAGAATGAACCGATTCTATAAAACAACGCCTGAAACCATCGATTATATGCCAGAATGATCACTATGAGCGTCGTTCAATCTCGTCCGTTCGGTGCCCTAATCCCTAAAATTTAGGGTAGGCCCCAACTTGAAGGGTTTCCAAACTCGTTAGGAAGCAAGAGGGCGTCCAAGCCGAGCACCGAAATCGGCCGCTGGATTCAGGGTGCATTGAGTGTTCCCTAAAACCGACGCCATATTGAAACCCCAGAATTCCAAGTACTGTAAAAAGTGAGCCACCGGCAGAAACAACCGTGACGACGGAATACTTGAAAGTCACGAAAAGTTTTTTTCTTCTTTGAGAGCCATTCGAGGAATGTCTCCTGGGAAGAAGGAGTCCTTGCAGACTCAAGGACTCCTTCTTCCCACGGACAATACGACAATGCCACTTGCCACCCTCGGCGTCTAGGTAACAATTAGTTAAACTCAATTGCATACACTTTCACTAACTTCCTGTGTGTTGTGTCAAAACCCTTCCCGCATGCCCGCATTGGAATGCCATTAAGTAATGTATTGCTGTTTACAGTATTGTTTGCTCTGCTTTTGGTACCCTAAATTTCCCCTTCCATCCCTTGTCCCTCTCCGCGGGTGTGCCCTCCTCCCACCTGCAGCGTTGGGCCAGATTCCTCACTTTGGGTGGGAGAGAGTTTTTTGTGGAACGTTCTTGTGGTGGTGGTGTTTCGCCTGTCTACTTGCTATAAACTAGCTTGCCCGTTCGTGATAAATTTCTTGCTGCATCCTGGGGTAAAATTATTTGTTGTAGGTTAGCGTATGTACTTGCATGCTTGTGGAGTGAAGGGAGGTAGGTGTGTAGTTACATGGGCGTCGAATGATGGGATGTTACAATGAATGTGTGCACTGCTGAGGATTGGGGTTTGCATGTGTGTGTTGGTTTTGAATGCGGTATTTCTTTTTTCCTTTTTTGGGTGGTGACCTAACACCCCCCGCCACACGCCCTTGCGGCGGCTTGCGGGGTATTATGTAGATGTAGATGTAGAATGTGGTATTTAACTGATTTCTGCTATGCCTCATGGTGCGATCTCTGACAGCATGTGCGTGGAGGATGCCGCCAATATATGCAACACTCTTGACTAACTAACCACGCGTAAACGATGCTTGGAGCTCACAATTAAAAAATATATAAATACTAGTTACTCTGAAACCGTAAAAAATAAACAAAGAATTTGAAAACAACCGCTGCCAAGAATTACGCCCCGTTCCAACTAAAACTTATTGGAAGTTACAAAATAAATTAATGGAGCAATCATCTTATAGGTATTTTTTGATAGGAATATGAATTCTGAATTAAATATAAAAAGGTACACCTGCATTCGCATACTCGCCTATCTTACGCCTAGATGCGAAGGGCCAGCCTGATAACGAAAGAGCACACTAGGGCACCTACTTACTGTACATGATAAAATTTACTGCAATTGAACTGAAATACGAACTAGTCACATTAGTTGCGAACTACAAATAATATCTCCAAAATGGGCATTCTATCTTTGTAAAATAAAATACAATTCCATTATTTCAAAGTATTCTACCCAATTAGTTGGGTTTTTGAACATGCCAAATGCCCATTATGCGCATTGCGAGTGCTTACTCTCGTTTTCCCGATAATATTTCCTCGATTAACGGGGAAATAGTGCAACTTATAGTCAAGGAACTAACAGGCATTGTACTTTTCCGAATTATTTTCCTAAATTAAATGTATGGAGGGAGAAGTACCATGTCTTTTACTGCCTTGAAGTCGCATCACTTCCACGAAGCTACTCCTGAATCTACTAAGATGATTTGCGCCTTATAGTCCCGGAAATGTAAGCTACTGATTTTTTAGAAAAATAATACAATGTAAGCGGAAAAAGACCGAAATAAATGCTAAGTGAAATCTGTGTTAAAATCGCTTCAAAGCCAATTATTTCAATTTTGAAAAATACTTTCTTTGTTTTCGTGAGTTATATTTTGTATTGAAGCATATTCAAAATTTAGATTCGTGTGCCATATTTTAATTTTTTCATCCATGGCTACTTGGACGGACTAGGCTTAAGACGTCCAAACTGAAGTCACCATTCCAAGAGGCTGCCACTGCATTTCGCCGTGCCAATGCGTGAACCGTCTTGGTATTCGATGGAAGATTCCTATTATTCTCGGTTGCAGGTGCAGTTACGACTACCTGGAGATCTCAGACGGGCCGAAGGGGAAGGAAGTCGGGGGCGAAGTGGGGCCCCCGGCGGAGGAGCAGGGTGGCAGTGCGGGGCGGGTGCGGCCCGGACGACGCCTCTGCGGCGACTGGAGTTCCAGGCTGAAACTCCTCCGTCACGTGACTTCCGGGAGGTCCCTGACACTCCGCTTCGTGTCGGACTACTCGCACCGCTTCGGGGGCTTCCGGGCCAGGGTCTCGACGCTCTCCGGTGAGTGGGGGTGTAAGGGGGTAGGGAGAAGACGCCTCGAGGCCAGGAGACGGGCTCCTCCAGTGGCCCCTTTCCAAATATCTACCCGTCTCGCCTGCTTCTTCTTTCAATTTTTGCCTCTTGGCGGCCTTTCTTCAAGTACGCCGGGATTTATACACAAACATACTTAGGGGAATTGCTTCGCGACGTTTTGCCTGAATTTCATGTGGCGGCATTAACCCTTGGGAGATGCACCAATCTTGGGAGACGCTGGCAGGTACTGAAAAGAACTTGATTGCTTTAGACTTTCTTTCGCTCAAAAATACTACCTTGATCAAAAGGTTCAAAAGGAGGAAGTAATGGAAAAATCGCAGGAAGCACTGATGGACATACCGAAAACCGAATATAAAAAATGTTTCGAGGATTGGATCAAGCGCTGGCATAAGTGTGTTGCAGTCGATGGGGATTACTTTGAAGAGGACAATATAGATTTAGATGAATAAACTTGTATTTTTAATTTTCTGAATAAATTCCGGGAACTTTTTGATCAAGGTAGTATGACATTTTTTTATTTGTTAATAATAAGGGCGGGGGAAATATATATCCCCTTCCCGCGATACCCAATCGGAAAGGGGAGGGGAAATGGAAAAATGTTGCCGCCTTGCAGCAAACAGCTTTCCAGCGATTATTCTTTCGGAAAAGAAACTGGTTTTGAGAAATAATGATTCTCCCGAGTTGTAAAATCAAGATATATTTTGAAAAGGGCTTATCACAGTAGCCAACCGACAACTACTTGCCAGTTTTACCAACATTTGTTTCAGCGAGCGTCCCCTAGAGAGAGATGAATATAGAATTCATTTCAATGAAGCACTTAAGTATTCTGTATTTTTGTGGTCAAGTAAGAAGGGAAAGTCTTGGAATTAAATGAAAAGGTTGCGTCCAACTTAAATGCATTGATATTATTATATTTGGTTTCACCAAAGTAATTTGTTATTGAAAGATTTGTTATTCTAAATTTACGTTAAATATCAGAATAATGAAAGCATACATCTTTGCGTCTAGGCTTTTAAATAAGACGCCTACCTTCATGGAGGGCATGTTAAGGGGGCTGTTTCGTTTGCCTAGCGTAGATATTCGTTATGAATATGTCACGTACTGGCACTCGCAAATTTTGGGATGGTATATTTCTTTTTCTATAGTTTCCCATAAATAATATCATCAATAAATAAAAATTTAGGTACATGCCGCTGGTTCAAAATTATTTCAAAATTTCTTATCTCTGTAATAGTAACCCATTGTCTACATCGCTTCCGTCATCTGATGGCACTCGGGTCATTTAATCTTGATGCGGTAGCGCTGAAGCGGAGGCGATTGGATGGGGAAAGCAGCTTCTTCTTCGTTGCTTAGGAAACACGAGAGGGGCATCGGCCGAGGCGCGCTGGAGCAACCTTCCGAGTCACTTCAAACGCATTGCAGTGCCATTGCATCATGGAAGCAATGTGAACATTCCTACCCGGAAAGGGCCATAACTACTCGAACCAACTTTAGGTGAAACCAAGCCTGAATGCCTTTATTGACCCTTATTAGGAAATGATAAAGAGATATGAAAAGGTGGAAGCCCCAGTTGGACCTTCAATCGGGAATGCAATTCAGCATGCCCGATTCGCTCTTCCCGATGTTCGGCATTCAGCTGAGAAGCAGTCCGAAATGAAAGTTCGAGAACGTAGCACTAACTCCGATGCTTTGGAAGAAGTGCCAATCACCGAAAAAGAACACTTTTGTGAACTTTATAATTACATACAAAGTAAAATTGCACGAAGGCTGAAATGAATTGAAAATTAATTTAATTCATGCTTTCATTACAATGAGTGAAGTGAAAGCAGAATATGATCGAGTGGTTTGAGCAATTGCAGGGAGTATGAAGGTGCAATTATAGGAGTAAAATGAACAACTGCCGTTTTGTTGAGAAATTTCTTATCGTCGATTTAAATACGGATCCAAATAATAATCTTTCGATTTCTGTCCTCTATTATATCACATATTTATTTTATAAAAACCAACAATTTACGAGGCATATTCATAAAGTTGAAGCCGTTTGCATATGTGTAAATATTGGCGCTTTAGAACACAGATTTACTCATGCACCGCCATCTAGCGATCTATTGAGAAGCTATAGCAGCATTTATTTTGTTTCAGAAGTCGTTTGCTTGCCCGTACATGCAAACAACAATGTCCGCGACAATCGTTGATCCCGCCATCTGTGAAGTGCGTTCTGTCATACGATTCTTGTATGCAAAAGGATTGTCGGCTGCTGGAATTCATCGGGAGTTATGTCTAGTTTATGGTCCTACAGCTATGAGTGAAGGAAATGTTAGACAATGGTGCTCTGATTTTAAAAATGGACGTACAAGTGTCCATGACCAAGAGCGAAGTGGTAGGCCCAGTATTCTGACCGACGAAATTGTTTCACAAGTGGAACAAAAACTGCGATGTGATCGTCGATTGACGATTAATGGCTTGGCTGAACAATTTCCTCAACTTGGACGCACTACTGTCTACAATATTGTTACGGGAAACCTCGGATACCACAAATTGTGTGCAAGGTGGGTACCGACAATGCAAAGCCAACGAGTTTGAGGAAGAATATTGATCGATATTAAATAGGATTTTCTTGCACTTCGCGTAACAATGGCAAAAAGGAAAACGATCACCCTCTTCATCAAATCAGTAACATGGCGATGTTCTTTATCGGTAGTGGTGGGAAATCACCAGCATTGTTGCTGAGTCTGCGCCAATAGAGAGGCCATGCCTTCAACGATAAACTGTAATGTATTTCTGTATATAACATAGATGGCAGTGGACGTGACAGCTCAATGAAATTTTACCACTTTTATTATTACTCGAAGAAGAATAATTTAATAAAAATGACTCATATCTACTGTTGCATGGACAAAAATTTGCCAGAGTTTTGCATTTAAGAACATTTTGTAATATATTTAGTTGATACGCAAACACTACTAAAACTATGAATTAAGCTCATTTGCCATTATTGAGTGCAGATAATAACGTTTCCATTGATGGTTGAGGTTGCAAATTCCACACCTGGTGCTTCTTCTCCAGGAGTCTCCTTCAATGTTTCCAATGTTGTTTAAACTTGCCTTAAAACTTTTGGAAGCAATTTCTAAAAAATATTCAGGGCTTGCCTAACATTATTGATCAATCAATGTATTAACCATGATCAATTTTCAAATGCGTTCCACAGTTAAGATCTCCTATTATTAATGGAAATAACGAAGGTTATTTCCAAAATTTCATGCATCAATTTAAAGATTTAACATATTTTGTCTATTTTTGTACACTAATGACATTCCGATCAATGTATTTTCGTTATAGCTGGAACAGTATTTGTATTTTTTCATGCGATACCAGCTCGCCGCCGTGCGTTGGCATGGCAAGGGCTTGCAAAAACATCGCCAGCGCCTACAGTAATTAATCGTTCAAAATGGTCATTATTTTCAAATCTGAAACATTTTTAAGATTTAAAATTACGATGTATCTCAGTCATTGAAACAAACGTTTTCTTTGCTGAAAATCTTGAGACTTTAATTTCGAGATAAGACTCCCGTCAGGAAGGGGTTTACCTTTTTCAAATAAAGATTTTTCATTCTGTCTACCCTGCGCATCCGTTATCCAAACCTTTAATTTTTTTAATTAACTATTTCCTTCATCATAAGTACATTTAATTTTTTGTCGGACATCGTTTGAATTTCCACGTCATCAGTTCAAAGGATTTAGAGCCAAAGAATTTTTCAATCCAGTCAACATTGGCCATTATACTCTTAAATATTTTGGAAGTGATTCTGGATTTGAGGAAATAAAAATTCGTATCACGTCTGTCCGAGCCCCAAAAGGGTAATTCAAAGGAATACATTAAATTATAGTTGGCATAAGGTGCATTATTATTAACAACAATGCTCGTTATGCTAATGTTATAACAACTACCATCAATTTTGTAAAATTGAAGAAGTAATTTTCAGGAACATTATGATGGTTGTTTACACTTAACAAAATAAGTGATAAGAAACCGAAATTCAAAGTCAGTAATACGCTGTCAGTAGAAAGTGCGGTTATTGGCATATATCTGTAATAAACAGAGTCTAATGCGTATTCTAAGACTCGTTCTGAGCGTTTGGTATGGCTGCACTGACAAAATCAAGTGATGACCATCAACTTGAAAGAAATTGAATACGCGTTCCGAGATTCGAATCTCGGTGAGAAACACAAATGCTGACTGTTGAATTATTCACGTCGATCATGAATAAGTTCCACGTCTAACATATTATATTCTGTTGGAAGGCAGTTGTTCTTTTATTATATTTAAGAAGCAATCAATAGAACCCAAGGCGATATCCTTATACTGATGGAACTTATGTCACAAATGAATGGCATTCACGCACTGATGAAGGCAACTTGAAGAGAGGGCAGCGGGAAGATGTGCTTCGGAAGAGAATGAAGAAGTCGGTACGGAGGCGAGAAGGGGCCCGAGGTGGAGGAAGTTATTCATCGGAAGGGAGAGAATCCGAAAAAGA
This sequence comes from Hetaerina titia, assembly GCA_037158775.1. NCBI lineage: Eukaryota > Metazoa > Arthropoda > Insecta > Odonata > Calopterygidae > Hetaerina > Hetaerina titia. The sequence goes on from CM073776.1 coordinate 100,698,191, forward strand.
ATGAGAGAAGGTGGAATGGGGGCGGAGGGGGGCACCAACCGACTGGGTGCGGAAGACACTGGGAATCAGCGCTGCTCTCGCCACGGTTTCACCGAGTGAGTTGCTGGCATCCGTCAAAGTCAAATGCAAATTCCTATATTTAACTGCCTAAAAAAAGTAAATAGCATCAATATGTGGTATTTAATTATCTTACTACACGCGATATTGTTTTCATCTTTTTCAATTTCCAAGATGATAACTCCTTGTTTAGTTTTATCGAGTAAAAATTACACAGGCCAACAGTGGTTTTGGTGCCGGAGCTTTTAATGCTGATTTAAAGAACAATTGGGGTGCTGAATCCAATTATGACACTAGTTTTTTCCTATCAGCTATAGTTTTCAAGATATAGATATGTTGTTACTTACGTAAAAAAATCTTCTACATGATGATATGTGAATATTATATTAATAATAAAACCCACTAAATATAAAGACTTGATTTATTTCTAGGGCTGTTAAATCACCCACAAACACAACAGAATTTTACAATACAATTGAACACAAATACTAAAATTTTTTACTATAATAAAACAAATTGAAAAGAAAAAAGTATTAAAAACATCACTCAATACATTGGAAGCTTCTTGAGTGCACTTTGTTCAAACAGTCTCGTTTTAAGCACCAGCAGTAATCTGCCATCACATGGTTATCCCATCTTCCTTGGTAGCGAGCTTCCATTTTATTTATATCCTGGTGAAATCTTTCACCTTGTTCTTCACTTGTGTCTCCTAAATTTCCAAGAAAATTGCCTAAGTGGCTGTGTAGGTAGTGAACTTTTGTGCTCATATTACATCCAAGTCATTTGAGGTTACTGAGCATAATGTTCACCAGCTCAATATAATTTTCACTTTTGTGATTTCCTAGAAATTTTTTATGACCTCAACAAATGACATCCAACTATTTTTTTCAATCTGATTCATTGACTCGACAAAAGCAGGATCCTTTGTAAGTTGTCTGATTTGTGGCCCCTCAAAAATACCAGCTTTAAGTTTTTCAATACTTATATGGGGCATCTTTAGTCTTAAGTAGCCGAAGCATGGTCCATCCTTGTCAAGAGCCTTTACAAATTGCTTCATTAGGCCTAGTTTAATATGTAGAGGCGGTAAGATGATTTTCTCTCTTTCAACTAGAGGTTCAACAATGATGTTTTCTTTCCCAACAACCAAGTTTTCTCTCTTAGGCCACTCCTTCTTAATCCAGTGGTTTTGTCTGTCCCTGCTATCCCAGAAGCACAAGAAACAAGGATATTTTGTGTAGCCACTTTGCTGCCCAAGAAGAAAGTTCACCATTTTTAAATCTACACAAATCACCCAGCGATGTTCCTGGTATTTTATCTTCTGTAAGACCAATGCTATTGTATCGTATTCTCCTTTCATTTTAGTTGAATGAGCGATTGGTATTACGCCAAACCTGTTACCATTGTGAAGAAGTACACATTTTAAACTACGCTTGGAGCTATCAATAAACAAACGCCAATCACTAGCATCATATTGTGATAGTAGTCCCATTTTTTCCAAAAGACCCTTAACGTCTAAACAAAATGTAAGATTGTCTTCTGAGTAAAGAAGGGTAGCATATCCTTTTCCCTTGTGCGATAAAAACTTATTTTTGTACCGGGTTGCAGTAAATTCTTTTCATGCAGTCTTGATGCTAGTAGTTCGGATGCTTCCTTCGATAAGTTCAGTTCTCTAGCAAGATCGCTTAGTTCATATTGATTAAATAGTTGAGGAATTGTTGATACCCCCTCGTAGTCACTACCACTATCGTCAATAGAATGAGAAATGTTTTCAAATAACTCAAATTCTTCCTTAGATATATCTGGTAACGTCTGAAATATTGGGATCGGTATTTCTTCTGAATGGGGTACCGGGCGTCTAGCTGAAGGCAAATCTGGATATGTCCACTTGTGGCGATTTTTTCGATTAATTCCCGAAACATTTACTATGCAAAAATAACAGTCGTCAATATGGTTCACAGGTGCTCTCCACACCATTGGCACACCAAATTTTAGACTTTTCCTTTGTCCTGTTGTCCATTGCCGCAGATGTTCAGTACATGTTTTACACACAAAATGCGGTGCCCATGTTTTATCTTGATCACCAAGCTTAACACCAAAATATCCCAAGTGTGCACGTTTCACAAAGTCTGTAATATTTTTCCTATTTTCTTTTAACATATATATACCATATATACTTATAGATTTATTTAACTTTGAAAATTATTTTCCAGAATATATCAAATATTAAAACAAGTAATCGTAAGATGTGCCATATCTAAAAATGTAGAGCTGTTAAATAAAAACGGATTTCATATTTGGATTCAGCTCTACAAATATAGTTAAAATCAACACAAATATTCCCGGCACCAAAAAAAATTTTTTGTAGGCCTGTGTTATCATTCCATCACTTTCAGATAAAAAACACAGTAATCATTCGACCCGAAGGTCGGTTTAGTAGGTGATGGTAGGGCTCACCAATGTACCAAGCCCGACGGCGTGTGAATATTCACACATCAAGGTATGAGGGCCAGTTCCTTTCCCTGTACCGGCCATGGTTTCCCAGGATAGACAGAAAAATCACATAGCTAGGGCGGAGCTGCGGGTGCCCAGAGTACCTTGCCCGGGAATCGAACCCGGACTCTCCGGTCAGTAGTCCAACGCCCTACCCACTGGACTACGGGGACCATTACTTTCAGATACTATATGTATTTTTAATCTCCTATGTTTATTATTCATTTGACATTAAGAGTATTTCTATTCATTAGTGCACTTATGTAGTAGTATGAATATAAAATGAATGAAGAATGAATGTAGAACCTAATAACTTTATTCAACGGTTTACATACTTCTGGTGTGGTAAATCACGATCTTATCAGCGTCGTTTTAAACCTATACCAATTATTTGGTCAAACTCTTGGCAGCTTCGATAATATCAAATTCCAAAAAATTCTAAGACCACCCATTTTTTATGTGTGTGATCTTTCTTTGGGTATTATTTTCCTTTTAAATTTGAGACCGTATTTATTTTTGATATAATATTACATTTTGTGTACTGATCCTGACGAAATATGTGTATGTGTGCGTGTGTGTTTAAAATCTTGATATTTGCACTTAATTGAAGTTAAGTATATTTCTCGTAAAAATTTAATTTGTCTGTAAGCTGATATCATTAGTTAAACTACTTATTCGGTGTCTCTTTCCGCATGGCTTTAGTTGTCCGATTTTTGTCCATCAAAGTCATTTAATATCTTGCAGTGTGTTTTTGTTTCATCTTTGTGACCCATAAAAGGTTATCAAATTGTAACAGATAAAGTATAAGAGTAAGATAATTGGCGTCCTTAAAGAGTTTTACCGAATCTTTCGAATAATTCCTTGTCATTCCAGCCTCTTATGTTTCCAATGAAAAAATAGGTTTCTTTTTTTCCCTTTCTTACTCTGCATTCGTCTTTTTGTCTAGCTCACAATAGACACAGAGGTAAGTATGACTCAGAAACAGCCTATCCTTTTCTAATCAATTGGATCCATTGAACGCTTCTAATGGCCATTTTGTTTTTACAGTAGTAGGCTTCAAATTAGACGCAGTTTTACGTAGTTATTAAAATAGCTTAGATCTTACAACCTCATTAGAGGTTTTCCTTTAGTTAGACGTAGCAGTTTATAAAGCTTTTACTGCTGACATGGTGCTCATTAGCAATACGTAGTTACCCTCGGAATTTTAAAAAAATTAGTTTCCATAATAAAATTAAAATGTTTTGATCTTTAAAAAATTAATTCAAAAATGTGTTTACTTAATATTTCTTTCAAATTCTGCGTACTTCGATCAGCTTCCATTATGGATTTAAAAACCATAAACCCATTTAAGTAATGTAGGCCCAATATCCTTATTATTTTATTTCGTTTGGAGAAGTTTGTGTTGGCACCGTATACATTTGACTGTATAAATAGCACCATATAAACAGTTAAGCTGCGTCCAGACTCGCCATTTAGGCGCCGGAATCGCTCGATTCAGGGAGAACGCTGTCCTGAAGGGTGCCCAAACTTGTTAGGCTGAGAGAGGGCGAAATTTAGGCGCCCGAATTTAGGACACAAGAGGTGTATCCTAAATACGCCATATTGTAACCCCATAATTCCAAGTGCTAGAACCGAGAAAACTGGCTGGAGAATAATCGCCATGGTGGGAGAGTATTATATACGAGGGTCATCCGGAAAGTAGTACCCGTTCGTGAAATAAAGACACAAAAGTAAATATTAACAAACATAAAAAATTTTATTTGAAAGAGGATACTTTAAACTACTTCTCAACATAATCTCCAAGCAAATTAAGGCATTTGTCATAACGTGTGACAAGTTTCTGTATTCCTGCTGCATAGTCCTTCGCCGCCAGCTCATTGAGATACAGGGTCACTCCTTCTTTAAGTTCTTCATCGCTGTCAAATCTTTTTCCTGCCAAAAAGTCTTTAAGCTTTGTAAAGAGATGAAAATCTGAAGGGGCCAAGTCCGGGCTATACGGTGGATGGTCGAAAGTTTCCCATTTGAATTGCTGCAAAAGTTTTTGTGTTATCCCAGCTGCATGAGGCCTGGCATTGTCATGAACGAGAATGACACCAGTAGACAATAGACCTCGCCGCCGATTTTGTATTGCCCGCCGTAATTTCTTTAATGTTTCACAATACGCATTGGCATTAATAGTGTCTCCACGGGCCATAAAATCAATAAGCAATACACCTCGTCGATCCCAGAAAATGGTTGCCATGAGTTTCCTGGTGGACAGAACTGTCTTGAATTTTTTTGGTTTGTTTGGTGAATGAGCATGATGCCACTTCATTGACTGTCGTTTACTCTCAGGTGATGCATAACAAACCCATGTTTCGTCACCAGTAATTATGCGAGTCAAGAAAGAGTCTCCTTCAATAGAATAACGTCCCAAAAACGTCAGTGCTGCAGCCATACGCTTGGTTTTGTGCTCATCTGTAAGCATGCGAGGGACCCATCTTGCACAAATTTTTGCATAATGCAGATGGTGTTTAACAATTTCATGAACAATTGTTCGAGAAACATTGGGAAAATGCTCACAGATGTCATCAATTGTGACGCGCCGATCGTTCCTCACGAATTCGTCAACTGAGCTCACCAGTTGGTCTGTAATGACAGACGGTCTCCCCGAACGCTCATCGTCGTGTGTGTTCCCCCTCCCCATGTTGAAGTTGCGACACCACCGCCGAACAGACGACTCGTCCATTACATTGTCTCCATACACCTCCTTTAATTGGCGATGAATATCACATGGGCGAACGTTTCTTGCATTGAGGAATTTAATCACTGCCCTCACTTCACAACTGGCGGCGTTCTCAATTTTTTTAAACATTGTAAACAATCACAGAAACAACACAGGCAATGCTAGCGTCACGCAACTTGGCTCAGAGAAGGCAGACAAGCCACTGAAGCTATCTGACCTCGTCCAGCGGCTGCTCGCGTCGTCAGCACTCGCGTCGTCAGCACAAATGTGTGAGCAAGATATCTCAATTATCAAAATAATTACATTCGGACATCATCTGATTTTTATCTAATTCTTAGCCCCATAGATGGCAGCACTACTGAGTAGAGTGTCCAACCTCAAGCTACATTTTCGTGAGGCACCTTACTTACATTTAGGCGCCCACTTTGATGTACACCCCATTGCCGAATGAGTCTGGTCGCAACTCTATTGCTTTGGTCGCCATTTTGAGACCCACAAATCGCCTTTCCTTTCTTGATGCCCCCACGTCGACGCCATTTGCATTAACTTCATTTCCTTGTCTAAAATGCTGCTCATCCAGTAGTCAAATGATTATTTAGTTAATAATTAAATGTACATACTGTACCGATATAGCTACAGGATAATGTGTGTACATCTATCAGCATAGATCTACAATACATTTGTTCATTCGTTGAAGCCGTTAATTCTTCCTCGGGCTTTATTGCTGTGACTCAGGAGTGCTGCATGGCTTTTGTTATTTCCAACTTTTCATTTCCTATGCTGGAAATGTTCCCGCATTCACTTGGCAATTTCAGACGAACGGCGAGAAGAAGTGTTTGGCGCTCCCCACCCCCATTCTCACCCCTCCACCCCCTTCGCTACGGATACCACTCCCCTCCGACCCCTCGACTACTCCTCACGCCCATCATATCTCAGCGCATACCAAACTCATCATTTGTTTTTTTTCGTCCGACAAGTGCGCTCCGAGCTTGACAGCTCGTTAGGGACCTGTTGTTCCCACTCTCGCTGCGTTTTCCCTTCAGAAACTTCCATGCTCCTCCCTCTCTCTCTCTCACCCATCCTACACTTCTCCAGACCTTTCCTCATTCGTCTCTAGTCTTCATTAAACCACGATCGACCTCGATGCGGACTCTAATGCGTAGCTCGCGAAAATTATAGTTACCTATAACGATGAATATTTTTGAAACGAATTTTCTTGACGATGAATTTTTCGAAACATGCCTTTGCTATTTATTTATATTTTACATGAGAGGGATGTTGAAGCAATTGATCGGTACCTACTGAGGCCTTTTCTATTCCCACGTTTAAAGATAGATGAGGCGTTAGCTATTTTCCAGTCGAGTCGGTCCATTTCCACGCTATGTATTTTCCACGTGAGATTGTAAAGGTTTGCCTAGTCTATATCTTAATTCGTTTTAACGGATGAACATGGTTAAAAGCTCGGTAAATACCAATGCATCTCATGGCGTCCAGATTAATTTACGTACATTTGGATCATTAAATGGTGTTATTATAAAATCAAACCCACAAAACCCTTGCAAGGGAGAAATAACGGCAGCATAACAGAAGAAGACGAAAGTAGTTAGAATCGGACCATGGAATGTCAGGACAATGTTGAGGACAGGCAAATTAAGAAATATTAAGCGAGAGATGGAGAGAGGTAATAGAGATGTTTTAGGTCTCTGCCAGGTGAGATGGAAGGATAGCGGGGATTACTGGAGTGTCAATTATAAAGTGATATACAGCGGCGGGAACGAGAGCCGACGAGGGGTTGCCGTAATATTAAATAAAGGGTTAGGAAGAAGCGTAGTCAACATAGAGCAAGCAACAGATAGAATTTTACTCGTAGAGATTAAAGCAGAGCCAACGAACTTGGTCATTGTTCAGATATACATGCCACCGAGCAACCACAAGGAGGAAGAAGTCGATAGGATGTACGATGAGCTAGAGGATATCATCGTGCGTGTTCCTGCAGGGAAACATTTGATAGTGATGGGGGATTGGAATGCGACGGTAGGCGAAGGAAGAGATGGTGGTGAGGTGGGGGACTATGGGTTAGGCACGAGGAATGAACGCGGGGAGAAGGCAATTGAATTCTGCAAGAGACAGGGGTTAGTCATCACCAACACATGGTTTAGACACCACAAAAGGAGTAGGTAAGCATGGAATATGCTAGGTGACTCAGAAATGTATCAGTTAGATTATATTATGGTTAAGCAAAGGTTTAGGAACAGTGTGATAAATTCGCACAGTTTCCCAGGAGCGGATGCGGACTCTGACCACAATTTAGTTGTTATGAAATGTAATGTCCGTTTCAAGAAGATAAGGCAAGGGCGGCGGGTTAAAAAATGGAATTTAGAAGCAGTAAATGAATTAACGAGGTAGGAGTATCAGGAGGCTGTAGAGAAAATGATGGATGACGATAAAGACCTGAGTACTATTGAAGAAAAATGGGAATGTATCAAACAAGGGATATCGGAAGCCGAAAAAGACACTATAGGAACCATTAACGGGAAAAGAATAAGGAAACCATGGGTCACGGATGAGATGATTGCAAAGATGGATGAGAGCAGAAGATGGAAGAATGTAACCACGGAGTTAGGCAAGATGAAGTACAAAGAACTGAACAATAAAATGAGAAGTGTCACAAATAAAGCAAAAGAAGAATGGTGGAAAACGCAATGTGAGGATATGGAAAGTTTACAGAAGAAGGGTCAAATTGGTGCTCAATACTACAAGGTTAAGTTATTATCGGGTAGTAAGAAGGCAAGATCTGTGCTAACAGTTAAAGATAGGTGGGGTAAGAAAATACTTGAACCAGGAAAAATCCAAGAGAGATGGAAGGAATATATAGAAACACTGTATGGTAAAGAACTTAGGCCGACAAGGTTAGACATAGAAAAGGAACATGACGTAGAAGAAGATAGCTTAGGTCCAGGCATACTCGACGATGAAATAGAAACGGCATTAAAGGAGATGAAAGCAAATAAGGCTGTGGGGGTGGACAATATTCCTGTAGAACTGTTGAAATTTTTAGGAAAATGCGGGAAGAAGGCTCTACATGGACTGATTCGTAGTATCTATGAGAAAGGAATCTGGCCGGTAGATTTGTGAGATCGGTGTTAGTTCCTATTCCAAAAAAGGCAAAGGCTACATCATGCAAGTATTACAGAACAATAAGTTTGATATCCCACGCAGGTAAAGTTATTCTCAGGATCATCAACAAAATGATAGAGAGTAAGGCAAATGTAAGCCAAAGCAAATGTAAGAGTAAGCCAAAATTTCAGAGTGTAAGAGGACGTCTCGGTAGCTTGATTGGTTAAAGCTCTCGGCCGGATATCGAGGGATCCGGGTTCCAATCCCGGTCAAGGCGAATGGTTTTTACTCTCTGAAATGGTTGCATTATAATGCACACATAGCGGGTTACTCCGTTAAAGTTACTGTTACAGTTTCTTGAAATTTACTTAGGGGATGATCAGTCTGGGTTATACAAAGGAAGAGGTACGTGTGATGCCATTGCAGTAATGATATCTTTAATGAAGAGGACTATAGAAAATAATCAGGTCGTATCTGCCTCTTTCATAGCTTTCGAAAAAGTGTTTGATAGAGTGAATTGGGAAAAATTATTGCATGTATTGCAGAAAATAGGAATGGATTGGAGGGACAGGAGACTGATCCGCACCCTGTACATGTCTCAGACTGCGCAGGTTCGAGTGGGGAACGGAGAGTCCGGATGGGCAATGCTAGGAAGACGAATAAGGCAGGGTAGCCCATTATCACAGCTATTCTTATATTCAACGTATATGTAGAGGAAATGATTAAAGAGGCATAAGGGGGGAACTGGAGGTAGGAATTAAAGTCGGAGGGGAATTCGTAAAATCGGTTAGGTTTGCTGATGACCAAGCATTAGTTGCTCAGTCAGCCAAGGGGTTGCAAGCATTGCTGAGTGAATTGGAGTATCAGTACGATAAATATGGGATGAGAATCAATATTAATAAAACAAAGGTTATGCGATTTTCCAGAAAGAAAAAGACTAAGCTAAATATAAAAATAGGCGGGGAAAAAATAGAGCAGGTAGAATAGTTTACATATCTCGGAACTGTTTTGGGCCAGTACAGTCAAAGTAGTAGGGACTTAAGGAGAAGAATTACGCTAGGCAAGTAGGTTTTCTCAAGGAGGAGGGAGTTGATGACGGGGACGTTGAGTAGGGATGTTAAGACAAGACTCGTAAAAACTCTGATATGGAGTGTTGCTATGTACGGCGCGATAACGTGGCCACTGAAGCAGGAGGAGAGACGTAGATAAGAGGCTTTTGAAATGTGGGTGTGGAAAAGAATGGAGAAGGTGAAATGGACCGAAAGGAAAACAAATGAGGAAGTACTGGAGATGGTGGGTGAGGAGAGGGGTTTGTTGAGAGAAATCCTATGGAGGCAGGGAAAATGGATGAAATGCGTATTGAGCGGTAGTGGAATGTTGAAGAAGGTAATAGAGGGGAGAATGTTGGGCAAGTGAGGAAAGGGCAGGAACAGGATAGGGATATTGAACGGGATGAAGGGAAGAAAGAAGTACACAGAGATGACGAGGGACCTGATATAGATTAGGTTGCTAGGTGGTGAGATAAAAAATGTTTATTTGAAAGTTGTGTCCATCCAAAAACCTACGTTAACTGGTAGAAATAAATAATATATATATATATATATTTCGTATATATATATATTTATATTTATATATATTTTCTTCGATTTCGAAGTAACACGGAAGTGTAGAATAAAAAACTTAGACAGTAACACACAGCACAAGAACACATAAAAAGAACACTCACCACTCCACCCATCTCCATCCCACCTTTTAACTCTCCCCCGCCCTTCTCCCACTCCTCATGCACATCTCAGAATCTATCTTCTGTCTTGCAAACTCTGCCCGGCATTATATACTATAGGCCAGTGATCTACACCCCTGAACCCCAGGGTGAACAATTATCGCGCCTCATGTTAACCCTCTTCCCCGTCCGCGGGGGTTCCCATCCCAAAACATACCTCCCACCACAGCACCCCCTTCAACCACTGTTACAATGTTTCCGTGCTAGCATCCCTTCCCCCATCTGATAACCCTATTAAATTAAAAACAATGGAATTGGCATTTATATGGCTGTGTAAAGCCTATCAACATCCGGGTCTGTATGTCGTTCACTGAATTGGTGGGGGGGGGGGGGGCTGTGGTGGATGGGAGTGGATTTGTTTCTTGCGAGATGGTCGGACAATTTATTCATCCGCATACATTTTGTCATACTTGTCCTGGATTTTGACTTGTCGAGGCCTTATGATGACTTGGTGAGTTGATGCCTTGGTCATGGGTGTTGTGGTATCTGTGGATGAATTGTTAGTTTTCTGTGTCGCTTGTTACTATTTCCGCATCCTCCTTATTCCATCTCCGCTTTCCTCTGGCCTCCCTTTCCCCCTCCATAACCTCCTCCTTTACCCCTCCCCCACTACCTGTTTTTCCCCTCTCCCTCGTCTCCTACTCTCTCTGCACCACGTACTTTTTTCCTCAGTCATATCTTATCTTCCGAAGAAGACGGAGTTCCAGTCCGTCGAAATTATCAAGATATTATTGTGAGTGTTCTTTTTATGTGCTCTCGTGCTGTTATGCTAGTTAGTGCTCTGTGTGCTGTTAGTGCTCTGTGTTTGTTATGACTATCAGTGAATTTACATTACACGTTTGTGGGTTTTCCAAAAAAGTGTATATATATATATAAATATATATATATATATGTATATATAGTGGAGGTGGATTTGTTTCTTGCGAGGTGGTGGGAAAATTTATTCATCCGCATACATTTTGTCATCCTTGTCCTGTGTTTTGACTTGTCAAGCCCTTATGATGACTTGGTGAGTTGATGCCTTGGTCATGGGTGTTGTGGGATCTGTGGATGAATTGTTAGTTTTCTGTGTCGCTTGTTACTATTTCCGCATCCTCCTTATTCCATCTCCGCTCCCCTCTGGCCTCCCTTTCCCCCTCCATAACCTCCTCCTTCACCCCTCTCCCACCACCTCTTCCCCGCTCCGCTTTCTCCCCCTCCATATACCCCTGCTCCATCCCTCCCCCACTACCTGTTTTTCCTCTCTCCTTCGTCCCATACTCTCTCTGCACCGCGTACCCTTTTCCTTAGTCATATCTTATCTTCCGAAGAAGACCGAGCTCGAGTCCGTCGAAATTATCAAGATATTATTGTGAGTGTTCTTTTTATGTGTTCTCGTTCTGTGTGTTACTGTGTAATATTTTATTCAACACTTCCGTGTTACTTCGAAGAAATCATATATATATATATATATATATATATATATATATATATATATATATGGAAATGTAATGTAGAAGGTTTATCTGGATTGGCAAGGAAGGAGTATCAGTAGGCTGTAGAGAAAATCATGGATGACGGTAAAGAGCTGAGTACTATCGAAGAACAATGGGAATCTATCAAGAAAGTAAGGTCGAAAGCCGCAAAAGACACGATAGGAACCGTTAACTGGGAAAGGACAAGGAAAACATTCGTCACGGATGAAATGATTACAAAATGGATGAGAGAAGAAAATTGATGAAAGTAAACATAGAATTAGGCAAAATGAATTGCAAAGAGTTAAACAATAAATTTGGACGGGCCACAAATAAAGCAAAAGAAGCATGATGTAAAACAAAATGCGTCGATATGGTAAGTTTGCAGATGAAATTGGTGCGCGAAATTGGTTCTTATGGCTAAGAACTTAGGCCAACAAGGTTAACCATAAATCCACATAGACATAAATACCCTGCGATCCACCAAAAAGGTGTGCGGCAGGAGGTTTAGCACCATTAGGGAAGGGTATGGGATGAGGGTGTTGGGGTTATCAAATAGGTAAGGAAAGGGGGGAACCTGTAAGAAAAATATATATTTATATACATATACATACACAATTATATCCATGCATATACATGTTTATATGCATATAAATATTCATTCAAAGACGAAATCCTCCCATGCGGCGAACAAATATTATTTCACACATAGAAATAGATATATAAGGAAAGGGGATAGAAAAGCACATAAAAGACCAACACAGGAAAGGTGGGGAAGGTGGATTTGAGCAGATCACAAATGTAAAAATATTTCCTTATCCGGTATTTGAACTTTAGGACCGGACCTTCCACTTGCCGGGCGGTTGCTCTACAAGTTAAGCTCATGAGGAAACTTGATTTACACTGAGATCTGCGATTTTATATAGCGCCCAAATGCTCCGGGTGCTTTTTGGCCAAGAGATGGCGTTAGGGAGCTGTTTCACCCACCAAAGGATAAATAGAAGACACACAAGGTGGGGAAAGGATAGTAGAAAAGCATTCATACGATATTATAAAGAATAGGAACGGTGTGTTTCATGGGACGCATAGCCAGAAGAAGAGACGAGCGATATTGGCCAAATACACATTCAAACACGAAATCCCGCCTTACGGCGAACAATTATTATTTCACACATGGGAATAGGTGTAGGGAAAGGGGATAGAAAAACACATAAAAGACGAACACAGGAAAGGTGGGAAAGGCGGATTAGAGCAGATCACAAATGTAAAAATATTTCCATATATATATATATATATATATATATATATATATATATATGCATACATACATGTACATATCCTCGCGCAGTCCCTAACCTGTACGTTAGTACTTATTGTAATGAACTAACTCCCGGGGAATTTCGACTGCAAGCATTCTGGTTCCTTATCGTTCTTGGAAAAAATGACATTTTAAACCCTTCAGTCTTTCAGTCTATCTCTCTAATCTTATGTTCGTGATTCCTTCGACCCTAATACGTTGGGGTTGGTATTATATCCTTGATGTCATCGGAAAAGGGCCCATCTTTAAATGTTTTTAATAAGTTTAATCTAAATTGGAAACGCCGCTGTGTACGAGAATTCCAACCTAAATTGTCTAGCAAAGTGGATACGCTGCTGCGTTGGTCATAACAATGTTTGACAAATCTAACCCCCATCCGCTGAAGTCGATCTAATTCCGAAATCAAATTTATATTTTGAGGATCCCATATACTGGCAGCATACTATACTCTAGGTGGGGCCTGACCAAGGCAAGGAAACATCGTTCTTTCACCTTTTCGTCGCATTTACCTATCACTCTTTTCACAAATCCCAATTTTTTATTAGCACGACCGCATATTTCTCGTATGGGTTTTCCCATGGGCAGATCGTGAGTAATTGTTACACCCAAGTATTTAAAGGAATCTTCCCTCGCGATTTTGGTTTGTTTCACTTTGTAACAATAAGGGAGGGAATTACTCTTTTCCCAAAAATATATTACTACGCATTTTTAAAAATTTAATTCCAATTGCCATGTATCGCACCAATTTTGAAATGTATCTAGTTCGTTGGCTAACACGACTCTGTCTTCTTGACTTCGAATGTCCCCATAAACTACTGCATCATCGGCGAAAAGACCGAGCTTGCTGTTAACTACGGTACGGAAGTCATTTATGTAAATAAGGAATAGGAGGGGTCCTATGACATTTCCTTGTGGTACACCCGACGGGGTTGTATGAAGGCCTCGCATGAAGGAGTAGATTTGTATTTGGTTTTGGTATTCTGGTCCTCAGGACCACTAAGAATTTGGCACTGATGAAGTCTTTGCTTTTGTTAATTGAAGCAGTGGTGAAACCATGACCATCTTATGATATCTAACATCTTTGAGGCCGACATATATGTACATATTCACCATATATGTGCATATTAACTGCCTTTAAAAAATGTAAAATTCTACGTTTTCGTTGACATTTCATGGTGTTAGACCATTTTACGGTGATTCTCCTATCGTTAGTATAGAAAGATATCCGTTAAGCAATGTTTTGTAGAAAAAAATCATCGCAAAGACGAAGAAACGCTGTGTCCTTCCCAACGGATGGATATTTGACCACCACGAGGGCAGAGAAGCTAAGATTGGAAGTGGTGAAATAGCCGAGAGGCTGGGGTCGGGTTGATGAGGGGCCGAGTGGGGAAATCGTAGGCAGACTGGGTGGAAGAGAACTGAGAGGAGTGCATGTGAGTGGGTCCTGACAGGCCCGGCTGATCTGTCGCACATGGAGAGCTCGCTGAAGGCGATTGCGCCAGGCGATGCCGACGGGAAGATCTCGGACGGAGACCCGAGTGCGAAGCTTCGACCCGCTAATGGAATGATGCTCGGAGTGGAAGAAGTATAAGCGCGTCAAGTACTGACAAATGAGACTGAAGCGATACTTTTGTCTAATCTTAAGAATGACCAACAACGATGACAATATGTCATTTTTTCTTTCGATTATGTATTAAATTTCAAATTTGTAGATGTAATATCATGTCTCCATTCAACATGTGAAACATTTGAATTTCAGAAATAGTGTCCCTGTATATTTATATATCACCATTAAAGTACCACTAAATTAACGTTGTTTCAATATTTTTGGTCCAGAGGGGGACAATTTCCATTGACTCTAACATCAGGTTGTACTTATTCCTTTACTGAATTCGAAGACCGATTTTGTGCAACAAAAATTACTCCCTTTTTATCATTTGATAAAAATTAAGATCCAATTGTAAAATTTGTTTTTCTGTACTTTATTAACATTCCACGCATTTAAAAGGGCATATTTTGAAAAAAATAGGCAGTGAACTAGGGCAAGTGTCATAGCGGTCACAAAATACTATTTTTGGTGAAATGAAATCTACATCCGTAAATTGATTCGCGAAAATCGTGAAGTATATTTATTCAATAAAAGGAACATCAATAAGCTTCGGGGTGATATTAAAACGTGAGCTGCACTAATTCAGATTAGAAACTCACAGCAGCAAGACCGAACGTACTTGGGAACTGTTTCGAACAACATATTATATACGGTTGGATGAATGGAAAAATGCATTTCGTACAAGCACGGACGCACAAGATTTGACATTGTTGCAGGTAGCGAAAAATAAGCAATACGTTAAGTAATTTCTTTCTGAACATCCACAGTAAAGTTCAACAGACTTGTACCTGATGATGACTCTGTGAGTTGAAACGCGTCGTACGCTATAATAAATCTGTGGAAAAGTGTAAACTCTCCTTATATTCACTATCCACAGTAAAATATGTGTGAAATGGACGAAATCCCACAAACATAACAAGAGCTCATAGGTCATGGGCGACATATTATAGACATAGTGATGAATAAAAAAATCCCTGGTCCGAATGTAAACCCAGATGCAATAATTAGAGACGATGCTGGTCATATCGCATTTAAAAAGAAGTCTTTTGAAAGTCAATAGAACACTCAATACTTTGCAACTGGAAGCAAGCACAAATTATATTCCTTAATAAAGGCTGCGATAGGGAGGACACAAGCAATTTAGGGACTGATTATTTAAACATCGATTTCCTACATAATCATAGAGAATATCATTTTCAGCAGTAAAATGGCTTTCTTGTGAGTAGGAACATAAGTAATCTGCTTCTAGTACCACCGTTTCCCTCTGCCACACACCCAGGCGGTGGCTTGCAGGGTATTAAAATATCAAATACAGGGTGCGTTTCAAAAGTAATATAGTTATTTTTTGTAAAGTAATTTATTGAACTATTTGCACAAACACATAAAATTCTTCAAAGTACTGTCCTTGGGCCTCTACTAATATTTTCCAGCGACTTTGCCATGACCGGTACGCGCCCTGGAAGGCGTCATCGGGGACCTCTCGCTAAGTTATCGTCCCGGCTGATTGGGTCTCTTCCATGGACGGAAAACGGGTTCCTTACAGGACTGCTTTAATCCGAAGGAACAATAAGGAGTCTGCTGGGGCGACGTGAGCACTATAGGAGGGGTGGGGCAGCTTTGGGACCTGGTGTTTGGCCAGCAACTCGCAGACTCGTAGTGGGTCGTGGCAAGGCACTTTGTCGTGATGGAGTTGCCAGGCAGCGGAGATGTCTTTCTCGTCCTAATGACCCTTTTTCGGAGTCTTTCCAGCACATCTACGTAGTAGGCAGCGTTAACTCTCTGTTCTTGAGGAACGAACTCCTTATGGAACACTCCTTTACTCTCGAAAAGGACAATGAGCATTGTTTTCTCTTTTGATATGCTAATTCTTGCCTTTTTGGGCTTGGGGGACTGGTCGGTGTGCCACTCAGAGCGTTGGCGTTTTGTTTCTGAGTCGTATTAAAAACCTAGGTTCCTTCACCAGTGTGGACGTCGTTCAAATAATCAGGTTCATTTTCAATACGTTGCAAAAGTTCACTTGAAATTTCTACTCGGTCGGTCTTTCCTGACACGGTCGGTGCGCAGAGGCTTACAGTGACTGACCTCCTGCTGCTTCCACAGCTTGGAGAGCACTGAGACCGGTTTTTCGTCAAATCTTAGCGTCCCCCCCCCACCTACTCCAAGTGATTTGATCCCATTTCGACCAATTTGAGCTACGCGGGAAATTTAACTGCACTACTTTTGGAACGCACTCTTTAAGATATTGAGAAAGAGATCTTCCTATCAATATTTTCATTATTTTTGTCGGTCCTTGCTGGCTGTCGCCCGTATATTACCTAAAATTATCGCTCCATTATTCCCCACTCCACCTTACTTCGCACACCGCTACGATATCGACGTGTATATGAACTCACTCCATAACTCGCTTTATATTTTCTAATTTCCCTGTCCCCAACATGAAACCAGCACAGGATGTAACATTCCAAGTACTATTCCAACTATTCTGGTTCTTCCTCTTCTGTGTCTTTTGTGCTGCTACTGTCGATTTCGCTTTGCAAGGATTGTATGCAAATACGACCGCGAAATCATCTTCTCATCATTGCATCTTCCATTCCCGGGAATGACACAAGGCCCAGGAAGTTGAATTTCGTTGTTACCATGGCTCTTAGTCACAAAGAGATATATCCATCCATCCATCAAAAGAGATAATGAATGTATACAATGTGTAAAATAAATAATTGACGTGATTTCCCGTTGCCTTCTTAAACACTTTTTTGGGCGTGACACAATCACTGGAATGATAGCTAACCACAGTCATCAACCCGATGGTCGGTTTGATAGGTGAGAGGGAAGTCACCCAATTCCAAGCCCAATGGCGTGTAAAATTCACGCATCAGGGTGAGGGGGGCAGATATTTTCCCTTTGCCGCCGGTAGTTTCCATGGTTCTGTTTATGCTTTATATAATATTTTAACCAATCTACGAATTAAGGGAGGCAGGAAGTATGTAAAGGTCGAATGTATTCTGTTGTTTTAATATCTAATATGGGGTTTCAATTAATTTCGAGTGTAAAGTTACGTAGCCATGGCTACATGTAAAAAAGTATGTTTTGTTAAATGCCAATTACAACCGAGGCCTAGCGCAAACAAAATTAGTATTAAGCCTCGTTAGAATTCTTTTCATTCAAATTTTTAATTCGCCCGACAGCACATTGGAAGATGCATTCACACTAGATATTACCGTAGAGTTGAATGCTTGCCACTACAATTGTCTTCTCCATAATTCCTAAAATATAAAACTTCTTCGGAATATTTTCATTCACCGTAAACATAATTTATGGAATAATTATTTAATACAATTTTATTTTATTGTATTATTTGCTCCTAATTGAAATTTTAATGGGGAAGAGGATCAGTATTTGACGTACTCAGAAACACAGTTGTGAATGTTGCGAAACTTTAAAGGACGATTTTCATTTCGACATTTTTTCTCTATTCTGTCAAGAAAGGAATGGATAAATATTGTACGCTTTTTTGGTTTACTTAGTTCGTTGATTGAAGTACTGTTCGCAAACAATTTAAGCCTTCGAAATGAAATAATCTACTTACTTTAATTGGAAGTGGAGTCGACCGCGGCAAATGTCTGTCATTTAATCGCCCAGCGCAGACGAGCCCTCGTAAATGTTCATTGCGTCGCTTTTCTTTGTCCGATGGAGAGCTCTGTCGCTGAAATTCGGTGAATGTCCTTTGTGTGGGCAATTTACTCATTTTCAGAGCCTGCCATTTGCATCTTTACGCACGGGTGAACTTGCTTACATTCACTATGTAGAACAAATATTTTCCGCGAACACATCTATTGCATAAGAAAGAGTGAGGAAGAAAATTCAAACAATGGACAGGCGCCATTTTTGTTGGCCTTCGGACAAACTAAGTGACTGACCATCCCGAGCCCCTCCTCATCGCGCCTTCTGGTCACGAACATCTACATAATACCCCGCAAGCCGCCGCAAGGGCGTGTGGCGGGGGGTGTTAGGTCACCACCCAAAAAAGGAAAAAAGAAATACCGAATTCAAAACCAACACACACATGCAAACCCCAATCCACAGCAGTGCACACATTCATCGTAACATCCCATCATTCGACGCGCATGCAAACACACATCTACCTCCCTTCACTCCACAAGCATGCAAGTACATACGCATAGTACGTATACATAGAACGTGCGCGCGTGCGTGTTCCTTGTCACGTGATCCTCGCCCCTGGTCCCCGCCTCCCCCAGTCGAGTTCAGCCGAGACATACTTATTTACCAGATATTCTTGTTTTTGCTTATGCCGTTACCTTTAACAATAAATCGATACGTCTAAAGCTCAAACATGACCAAATCGCATTCCTCTTGGTTGCCATAGCGGGAGGTCGACGAGAGTTTTAATGGTGGGTTCGCTTGGTTCGTCGACGGGAGATTGCACCACCCAGATGATGTATAGTGCGTCGGAGGGTGAAACCCCTCCGAGCGTCGCGATATGTTTCCTCTTGGTCTGCCGTGATCCTGAAATCTAATTGAAAGTTGACTAACAGCAGGCTGGTTATTGTTGTGCATGGTGTCTAACAGAATCAGGTGTCCCCTGACCCTCATGAATTGGGATATCGCACTCTCTCCCTCCCTGCCCTCACCCCACCCCCACCTCTTGGAGCACCCGCCCCCGCGATGGGACCCCCTTCCCTCTAAACCCAGAGCCACCTGAAAGATGGTTCTCCTCGTCTCCTTAGAATTTCTCCCCTGGCATTGTAAACATGTTATCCCTTTGTCAAGCAAGCGCTCGTCTTGTTGTTCATCCCAAACCTACCCCTCCTCCCCCTCTCAACTCCCTCACACACTCTTCCCACTCCAGTTATTCGCGAGAGTGAGAGGTGCTTCGCCATCCGCCATGATGGATCGCCGTCTGCTCTGCGCATCGTTCTCACCACCGTCCCTTTCCTTTAAAGAGGTTCTTTGAAATTCCACCCTGAATTCTTCGACCCTCCATCAAACCTCCCATCTCACGGACAATTCTCGATTATGACGCGCTAGGGAGGATTCGAGGACCTTGAGCTGCTGCCTTGAACATCCAAATGGAAAAAAATGCGGCAACTTCGCAGCGCAAAAATCATTCCCCCTGACCGGGATTGAATCTTACGCAGTGGGAGTCATGCATTTTGCTGATGAGTACGAGCGGGTGGGTTGGTCGAACTGGGAACTGGCCCACCGGAGTTCTATGAATCCGACGGGGGAGGTCGAGCGATTTCCGCCGAATTCAAGGCGAGATGAGAGCGGATGATGAATTTTTTCGTTTTCGGAAATTCGGGCATCGAGAAGGCTTCAGTGGCGACGTACACTTAGTAAGTTATGCATTTTAATCGATAGTTGTCGTTCCGATTGACATTTCAATGCCTTTCAATCCAGGGAAATGTTTGAATTATCCGCCTATTTTTTTTCTTTTCAATTTTACTTTGGAAACCGTCATCTCAATTGGTGGCACACTATGTTCTTTGAATTTTATTTATTTCCTTTGTGGGTATTCTATTAAAATTATAATTAATAGGAGGTACGTTACCGAATTAATTACTCAGCGACATTTTATATCACTTCCTTTGAAATGTCATTTCGGAAAGAAAACTACATTTTCGCAATATTCTCATTCTATTTCTAAGAGTGTTTTGTTTATAAAATTATTAGCAGTTTATTAATGAAGCAGCTGACATTTCTAATGCCCTTTGTTAAACACTTGTACATTGTCTCAAATCAAATCCAAAAATTGACCTTTAGATTCCTGGATTTGATTATTGACAAACGTTTAAAGTATAATTTCACCTAAATTGGACGTCTTGCGTTTGTTTCATCTTTAATCTCATTGCAAGGATGATATTTAACTCTTTTTTAACGACTATTTTGCTAGAATGAAAATTGAGTTTTTTTAGACCAGGCAAACATTGTATGAGGCGAACGGTAACTACGGCCGTATGAAATAATGGGAAGAGTTGACCCTACCCTTGAATAAGAGTACGGCTGGGGTCAACTCTTCCCATTATCAGGCAAACATTGTTCTACTATCAGACATTGTGAATGTCCAATTTCCATTAACTGTATTCGTAAAACTATATCTCCCTAATCTCAAAGCGTGTCAAAAATATTTTTTAATCTCCTCTGTCGGATCCATTTTACAACATCAGTTTCAATAACCTCGCTCTTGTAAATTTTCGCGGGAATAATTACCCACCATTGGTTTCATAGCATTTATAAACGATGAGGTTTATGCGTAGTTCAACGGAGAGCGATGTCACTCCTATTTCAACCACCCAAATGTGGAGTGAATTGACGTTAGGAGTAATTTTTGCAAGACTCTGGCAAATGGATGGAAAGATTTGATAGTAGTAGAAAAGAAGTGGTTTACATTTGACATAATGCCATAGGGAGTTTCATTGACAGGGCGAGAAGAGAGAATTGCCGTGCAGAAAATGACGGAAGTTGAGTTTGAAGGAGTTTTTAGGAACTAGGCAGCGCCAAGTGTCCAAAGGATGAGGATAAAGATAACTTTTAGTTACTTTAAATGTAAAACGTTGTCCTAATGTTTGTAATGCGTGTTTTAACGAAGATGGGGTAATTACATATGATACAGATATGTTGGGTTGGTACTTGGATTTTTACGAATTAATACTACGGGTCCGTGTCCTCAATCACTCAATAAGATATAATCTTATTAATTATAATAAGATATAAGCACTTGATATAATCACTCAAGATTTACATCGAAATATCGTTAGAATGAAATCATCGCTGAATTCTATGGTTTCAGGCTCAACTTTGTGGAGGTTCATTTTCGTTTAAAATGAATACACTTTGTAACTTCCACACAATTTTTATTCGTACTACCGGTTTCAACGCTTCGGCGTCATCATCAGGTACAAACATTTTCCTAGCACAGGGTTATATATATATATATATATATATATATATATATATATATATATATATATATATATATTTGGACTACTGACCGGAGGGTCCCGGGTTCGATTCCCGGGCAAGGCACTTTGGGCACCTGCAGCTCCACCCAAGCTAGTTGATTTTTCGGGTACCAGGTCTTCTGGGAAACCATAACCGGCACAGGGAAAGGAACTGGCCCCCCTACCCTGATGTGTGAATTCACACGCCGTCGGGCTTGGTACATGGGTGAGCTCTACCATCACCTACTAAACCGACCTTCGGGTTGATTACTGTGTTTATGGTTTTTTTATATATATATATATATATATATATATATGCACTCTTCGGAAGGGAGGGGGGTTTGGTGGGGTGAAAGGCTAATGGGAGGGAGGGGGGGTTAGGGGAGAAGCCACGTGGCTTGCAGGTGAAGGTCCGGGGGGGGGAGAGGTAAAAGAGAAAGGAAGTTTTTTGGGTTGGGCTAAATGAGGAGGTTGGGGGAGGGTAAAAGAGGTATGCTAGGGGTTTTGGCACATGTTATATTCTGAAGGAGATTTCCAAAATTGGGGAGTGATTTTCATATAAAATGTCGTTGACTAAATGTCCACTCTTCATGTGTCTTCTTATTTCCAATTCTTCCCATTTGTCCATTCTTCTTCCCTTTTCCACGACGTGTAGTATTTCCGGATTGAAGTCGCTGGAGTGGTCCTCCTCCCATAGATGTTTCGCAAAGTGCGATTGTTTTAAATTTCCCGTGCGGTGGCTGCGCTTGTGATCCCCCGCGCGTGTGATGAAGGATCTGCCTGTCTGTCCGATGTATATGGCACTGCAGTCATTACACTTCAATTTGTGTATATCACTTTTGTTGACCATATCCACCTTGTCCTTGGTATTATTTAGGAAGGACCCAAGATTGTTATTGTTGCAGTAGGCTATCTTAAATTTGTCCCTCGGGAGGAAATTGCCTATTTTTTGGGAGACGTAGCCGTAGTAGGGGAGTTTACACCAGCGATAGTTTCCGTCCGTAACTTCACTCGATTTATAAAGAAGTTTTCTTGTTTTTGCGAGCCGTTTCTTATAAAGAATTTTCATAATTGATGTTTCACTATAGCCATTTTTGGATGCGATCTCCTTTATTATTGACAATTCTTTTTTGTAACTATCTTTTGAAAGGGGTATGTTTAATAATCTGTTTATCATCTCCCTCCCATTAGTCTTTCACCCACCAACCCCCCCCCCCTTCCGAAGAGTGAATATATATATATATAACCCTATGCTAGGAAAATGTTTGTACCTGATGATGACGCCGAAGCGTTGAAACCGGTAGTACGAATAAAAATTGTGTGGAAGTTACAAAGTGTATTCATTTTAAACGAAATCATCGCTCTTTTTAGCTTTTCTTTTTCTATTAGCATGTTTAAAGTGAACTCATACTCAGTAACTAAGAAGTCTATCGCATAAGAATTATATGCTATTGTGACAGTTAATAGATGAAGCGCAGTATAACCTATACATAACCCATTTTAGAAAATAGCGTATGGAATACAAAGCCATCCCAAGGATGTTGGTATGGTCGAAATCCAGTTACAATAGTCGTCAGGGGCGAATGAGACAATAAAGTTTTGTACCATCTTTAAGTCTTGTCGGCGAAATTTTTCTTTGCTGAGAGACGCTCCATATCATCGGGTATGGACATACATTTTTACGATATCTTCTTCTGTTTTGCGATCAATATAGCCGTATAGTTTCAGTTTAAATTTAATTATTGATGAGTGCGTATCTTCTAAAGATAAACAAATTTCGGAGCCGTTTCATACTGTGAGACGATTCATTTTCATGGCACTGCCGAAGAATTAATTTCATGAATGATAAATTCATTAACCAGGAGCCTATTAATATTCAACTGTAGAAATATATTCAACCAAGTCAAATTTAATTCTTTGACATTCTCCAGTTTTCAATGTAATAGCTGTAAACGTTTTCTGCTTATTTCGGCGAAGACTTCATTCCCTATTTGAATCAAATACATCTATTTAAACCCCATTTTACATCTCTCAATGCCCCGCGATTCACAAAAAAGTTTCGAGGAAGGAGGGACAGCACCAGGTGGTAAGGGTAATGGATAAGGAAGAGAAGCGTGTTTAAAAGGTTAGGAAAAAGAAAAAAAGTCTTAGGAAAGGTTAGGAAAAAGAAACTGTCTCAATTATTTACCCAGCAAACTTATGATGGACAAAAATACTAGTGAGTCCTGGCAACCAAAGGACTTGGCCCACTGAGTCTTAAACGGCGACGGGAGAGGCACGCGAGGTCGTCATCTCCCGAAATTCTTAAAAAAGTGGAATCGATATCAGCAGCAAAGAGTCAACAGAAGATTATCGAACCAGTGGAAATAAGGACTTGGAGTGAATGGATGATATCGAGGACAGGGAAATGAGAGAATTTTAGGCGGGCGATGGAGAGAGGTGATATGGAAGTATTAGCACTGTGCGGGGTGATATGAAAGGATAGCGGAGCCCGTTGGAGTGAATTTTATAATGCCATTGACATGGAGAAAAGGGAACCAGAAAGGGATGGCAATAGTTTGAACAAAAAGATATGAAATATTTAAAAAATACTTATCAAGAAGATATAATAAAGGAAATAGAAGAAGTGAACACAGAATTAGGAGGAGAAAGTACAAAGAGATAAACAACTAACTGGAGACTATTAAGGCGAATAATATGCAATGATGAACCATGCATTGCGAGTACGATTCGGAATGTTTACGGAGGAAAAAAAATTACGTCAGAGTGCATTATTTTTGTTGCAGACACTCTCTCTCTATCCTGGAGACACTATGTATGTACGCAGGTATGTGCCGAGTACAAATATGGTATTTACATTTAATCTTCTCACCCAAGATGATGACACTACAAATTTGAACTCGTCAAACAGAAGAAGAAATGCCGCTGGCCCATCGTTGAAGCATTCTCGTCGTCCCATTTTCGCTGTTGGCCAAGATGTCCTTCTTCCATGCTTTTATGATGTTCATCCTCTTAATTCTCCGAGTCTCTGGTTTAAAGATTTTTTTATTAGATCCAATTCATGAGTTCAGTTGTGCACTCTGCCATAACTTCTCAAGAGCAGGTGTGCAAATTAAGCCTTTAACAAGGAGAGAGACTTTACAATATTTAAAAGAAAATTACCACGCCAGATGTTGGCTGCAATTGGCGAAAAGAGAGTATTTTTATATTTAAGAAGTTAAGGACGATGCAACTGCCATGCTTTAGGGAAAATGATTATCCGTGAACTTGCCCATCCCCTTGTTAGGAATAGGAATGCCTAGGAGTCTGTTTAATCTGTTATCAATTTTGTAGCACGTTTTTGAGAGATAGAATACCGCGAAGAGTGCGACTAACATAGTCGGCGAATGTCGGCTTCCTGGATGTGGATTCAAAACGAATACTTCTACTTTCGAGAGAAAAAAATTATTAGCCGTGAAAATTGTAGCACGTATGACTAATTTTGTGACATATTTATACCCCTTTGTAAGAATAATATAATTTTGGGAGGTCAGCCACGTCACGAATAAATAAAGTTGTATTTCTTTTCCCTACCATAGAAATAAAATATCGTCTACGTAGCGGTCAACACCGGATATACGACACAGGGTGAAACAAAATGAACTCCCTGATTTGAAGTGTAAGTTGTAACAAACTCAACCAAGATAGTTCACAAAGATTTTTGTTTCTAAAAACTGCATTTTGGTCATTTTTTTATTAGGCTTTAAAATTTATTCCGTCCAGGTGACGACCTTGGTGAGCGATGCACCATTTGAGTCGTTCAAAAGTGTTTTCGGAAATTCTTCTCAGCACATCTTGCGTTATCCCAACAATGACATCTGTAATTGCCTACTCAAGAGCTTCTAAGGTCCTTGGTGTCGAACTTTGCAAACCTCAGCTTTGAGATATACCCAAAGAAAAAAATCACAATGGCTCAAATCGGAGGAGCGAGGGGGCCATGGAACATCCCCTCGTAGGGAGATCAGGCGGCCGGGAAATTGTTCGTGCAGGATTTGGCGTGAATGACAGGCGGTATGAGCCGTGGTACTATCCTGATGAAACCAAAAGGCTTCTGTGTCATATTCCTCCCAATACTCTTCAATTTTGGGAAGTAAAAAGTTCTCCAACATCTAACAATAGCACACAGATTTTACAGTAACATTTGAACATCGAGATTCAAAAAAGCAAGGCCTAATAATGCCGATGGAGGACACAGCGTACCAAACCATCACTTTTGGGTAATGAAGAGGTCTTGGGTGAAGTTCGTGAGGGTTGCCATTCGCACAGTAACGAAAACGTTGCTAATTTCCTGAGCCGGAGAGGTGAAAATGCTCTTCGTCGCTAGACCACAGCGCCCTCTATGTCACCAC
Source organism: Hetaerina titia (assembly GCA_037158775.1). Classification (NCBI taxonomy): domain Eukaryota; kingdom Metazoa; phylum Arthropoda; class Insecta; order Odonata; family Calopterygidae; genus Hetaerina; species Hetaerina titia. The sequence goes on from CM073776.1 coordinate 100,724,091, forward strand.
CACACCATTATTGTTCTTAAAGAACGTTTCCACGACAAATCTTCGATGAATACCAGACCCCTGCATGGTAACTACTAAAACTGGCGTTGTTTTCCCCAATTAATGCCACCCCCCCTCCGCTAATTCACCTGCGCGCTCTTCAGTAATTTTTTAAAACTAGGGAGTCCATTCTGCTTCACCCATGTATTCCAATCATTGGTCGATGCCAGTTGACTCGTTCACATCCAAGTTATTCATGAAGAGATGGGACATGGGAGGTACAACGGCCACACCCTGCCGCCCCTGGTGAAGCAACGGACGTTAAATATATTAGGTGAACCCACCCTTGCGGAGCTCGGCTAAATTTTTACGCGAGGACTCTGGGAATGTTGAATTTGGGAAGGTCAGACTGAAGAACGTGAAGAGCCTCACGAAAGGCGACAGTCAGACAGGGGAAGGAGACTCATGTCTCAGAACACACCGAGGTCGTACGAGCTGTCAAGACGAGAACATCGCATTGGTCGACCAAATGAGATGACAACTCCAGAAACAGTGAAGAAAATCCACAAAGTGATGCTGGAAGATGGGTATTTCCAAAAGTGCGGTACATCGCATATTAACTGAAAATTTGGGCAAGGGAAAACTGTGTGCAAGATGGATGCCGCGTTTGCTCACACTCGAGTAAAACCAGTGTCTAGAGTACAAATATTTCATTACTTTGCCTTCGGTTTAGGGAGCTTATACTTAAAAGATACAATTGTCAAGAATGAGAGATTGGGTTTGGCAAGGAGAAGCAAGTGACGTCAGTCCAGAATTAAGGTCTTTTACGACCTACTGCGTTGCCGCTCTAATCTTCTCCAGAAAGTGCATTAAGGAGCAGTGGCCTCTTGCATAACTCGTTGTCCCACTCCCAGAATGGCAGTGTGAAATCAGAAAGTGGTTAGACGCAGTTAAATTGCCAACAAAGTGAAATTATTGCTGCTCGAGGTAGGAAATGCGCGATTAGAGTTGGTTTTTACGTAGTCCCTGAAAACAATTGCCATATACGATGTAGTGGACATGAAAAACGATTTAAATTGTTAGACTTAAACTCGTTTAACTTAAACTTATAGTATTTCCTATATCACCATGTAAAATGTCTGTTCCTCCCCCCCCTCCCTCTCTCCACCCTACTTACCATTTTATCTTCAACGCGTAAAACGTACAAAGTTGGCATAAAAAGTTTCAAAAAGGTGAATTAATATCAGATATTGCTCGTTCAATGTCTCAAATATTCTTCAAAGAACATCTCTTGAGCATCGATAAACTTTTGCTTCGGCGGCTTTTCGACAACTCAAAGACTCTCTGGTAGACGGATTCCGGAAGGCCCTTAAGATAACGCGTGAAAGCTTCTTTGACGACACTTAGGGTCCCATGGTGGTGTCCTTTGAGGAAGAATTTCACTCTTAAGAATAGGAAGTATTCTGCTGGTGCCAAGTCGGGGGTTGGGGAATTGTCGCGATGGCGTTGCAGAAGGTCGAAGGAGACACTCGACTCTGCTTTTTTGGTCGTCCGTCCAAAGACCTTCGCGAGGACGAGCTTAGCGCAGATATTTCACATCGTCAAATTTTCAGTGATAATGGCGTGCTCTACCATCTTAATCAAGGCCAATGGACGATCTGCGATCATGCGCGTACTTAACCGATACGGTTTTAAGGTTGAGCACTTAACTCGTCCCATGCGAGAAATATGCGGTCGTGCTAATAAAAAATTGGGATTTGTGAAAAGTGCTAGGTAAATGCGACGAAAAGGTGAAAGAAAGATGTTTCCTTGCCTTGGTCAGGCCCCGCCTAGAGTATGCTGCCAGTATATGGGATCCTCATAATATAAATATGGTTTTGGAATTAGATCGAGTTCAGCGGAGGGGGGCTAGATTTGTCAAGCATTGTTATGACCAACTCAGCAGCGTATCCACTTTGCTAGACAATTTAGGTTGGGATTCTCTTACACAGCAGCGTTTCCAATTTAGATTAAACTTATTAAAAACATTTAAAGATGGGCCCTTTTCCGATGACATCAAGGATATCATACGAACCCCAACGTATTACGGTCGAAGGGATCACGAATATAAGACTAGAGAGATGGACTGCAAGACTGACAGGTTTAAAATGTCATTTTTTTCAAGAATGATAAGGGACCAGAATGCTTGTAGCCGAAATTCCCCAGGACTTAGTTCATTAAAATAAGTATTAACGTACAGGATAGGGACTGCGCGAGGATATGTATACATGTGTGTGTGTATGTATATGTATGTATATTTTAATATATGTATATATATATATATATATATATATGTGTGCGTGCATATATATATATGTGAACATGTATATATGTATCTATTTTTTCTTACAGGTTCCCCCACCTTTCCTCACCTAAACCCCAACCCCCTCAACCCTTACCCTTCCCTCATGGTACTACACCCCCTGCCACACACCTTTTTGGTGGCTCGCAGGGTATTTATGTAGATGTAGATGCCTGTCGCTCATTTGTTTGCCCTTCTTTGCAATCGACATCCAATTCTTCTCTACAGCTAAAAGACAGCCGATCAATGCTCCTCTTTCTTGAAGGCAAATTAGTTACCTGGTACTCCCGTATACTGGTTCAATTCTCTTTAGAATACATAATGAATTATCAGAAATTGGGAAATATAGACGAGGGAATCATCAAAATGTGATATAATGTTAAACTTAGCTGGTATCCTCTTTAACCATTGTTAGTGTAAGTTGTTTCTCCAAAGTAGCCAAACCTCGGAATATTAATTGTATCATGGCATTTAGTATTACTCTGAAAATTCAATTCTCCGAATGACTCGGTGAGGTGAGACGACCGATGCAAAACTAAATCCATGAAAACTCCATGAAGTGCAGGTCAATCTTTAAATTTGAAAATTGATTTCAATATTACCTCTTTCATTTCCATCCGCGTATTTAATGGGATACTATGGGGGTTGCTCCCCCATTCATCCAATTAGAAATTAGTGCACTCCCATGTCCAACCGCCCTCTCTCTTTCGCTGTCGAGCACAAAGAGATTCATGCGCGATCCATCGTCGTCTACTCTATGCTCCGTATATTAGACAGTCTATGAATTTAATTATTACCCACTGATTTTCAATAATTTAGAAAAACTCTAGTTTGACGCGAAACAATTGCTGTGTCCCTTGTGAATACGGGGAGAGTGAAAAGATACCTCCAATTCCTGAATAATCTGATCTCTTAAATTCGGACAAAAGAGATTTACGCGTAGATGTTGTCGTCATAGGTTTCAAGAAAGCCTTCGACAAGGATCCTCACGAGAAAGAAATGAATAAACTAAATATTATTGTTTAAATGAGAAAGGACCAATGGGATTAGACAATTCTCATCAAGCCAAAAACAAGAGTAGTCGTCGATGGGCTGAGTTCAGGCAATCGTAACTTGCCACGGAGAAGTGTTACAGGGCCCTTACTTTTCGTGATACACATTAACAACCTAAATTTCCACGCTATAAGCAACTTCACATCATTTGTACACAACACGGTGATTTAGAGCTAAATTAGGACGTCAATCAGATTACGGGCAGCTCACTAACGATGACGTCCGTTTGCTGTAAGGAACGGATGTTAGAATTAAATATCCGCAAATGCAAAGCACTGAAATTTTGGAGCTATAGAAAAGATAAACAATACATATATTATGAAAGAGATGGAATCAAGTTAGGCATTTTACAAATGGGAAAATACTTATTAGACTGACATAAAATCTTTCGAGGGAAAAAATGCTTCAAAAGAATAAAAAAAACCATCTACATCTACATCTACATAATACCCTGCAAGCCGCCGCAAGGGCGTGTGGCGGGGGGTGTTAGGCCACCACCCAAAAATAGGAAAAAAGAAAGGAAAAAAGAAAGGAAAAAAGAAACACCGCATTCAAAACCAACACACACATGCAAACCCCAATCCACAACAGTGCACACATTCATTGCAACACCCCATCATTCGACGCGCATGCAACTACACATTTACCTCCCATCACTCCACAAGCATGCAAGTACATACGCTTACCTACAACAAATAATTTTACCCTAGGATGCAGCAAGAAATTTATCACGAACGTGCAAGCTAGTTTCTAGCAAGTAGCCAGGCGAATTACCACCACCACAAGAACGTTCCGCATAAAAATCTCTCCTACTCAAGACGAGGAATTTGGCCCAACGGTGCAGGTGGGAGGAGGGCACACCCGCGGAAAGGGACAAGGGATGGAAGGGTGGAGCATGAAGTTCGTAAAGACGCTCGGGCATGCGGGAAGGGTGGACTACCCTCTGTTCCCGGTCTGAAAGGAAGTCTTCAACCCAATTTTTTGCCCCCTTGTGTATACCTGCGCCCTTTAATTTATGGATGAGTTTACCATGCGGAACCTTATCAAATGCCTTTTGAAAGTCTAAAAAGATTGCATCCACTTGCCTACCACTTTCACCCGATAAAAGTAAGTCATGTGTGAACAATCCTAATTGGGTCTCGCATGAGCGGGTTTTTCTGAATCCGTGTTGATTGTCACTTAAAAAGTTAATGTTATCAAGATGTCTCATTATGGAACTGACAATTATGTGCTCTAAAATTTTGCAACTTATTGAAGTGAGAAAAATGAGTCTGTAATTGCTGGGGTCCTCCCTGTCACCACTTTTAAAAATAGGCGTTATTTGCGCGGTTTTCCAATTCTTAGGGACTTTGCACTCAGTGAGTGATTTGTTAAATATAAATTCGAGATACGGGGCGATGTTAGGAGCTAAGTGTTTTAGCACCCGAGCTGGTATATTTTTGAGACCCGGGGATTTGTTTGGTTTGATGTCTTTGAGCAATTTGGTAATTCCTTGCTCGTCCACTGTTATTTTTGTCATGGGTTCAGTATATATTGTTTCTTGGAGATACGCGGTGGCTACATCGTTCGTGAAGACGCTCTGGAAGAATTCGTTTAGAATGTTGGCTTTACCCTCACTGTCACTATGAATGATATTGTTGCAGTCCCTTAAGCAAGCCACGGTTTGTTGACCCCCATTTACATAGCTAACATATGACCAGAAAGCTTTGGGGTCAGTGTTCAAATACTCGCAGAGTACTTTACGTTTAAAGTCTTGCAAAGCGCTACGTAATTGTGTTTTAGTTTCAACTTTAGAGGATATATACTTGTCCAAAAGCTGTTTATTGTCCAAGGGTGATGAGTTCAGACCTGCTTTCTTTATCCTAGAGTGTAACATCCTTTGCTTTCGAAGTGCTTTTTTAACGCCTCTTTTGTACCACCTTGGGTCGCGATTTGCATTAACGTATTTTACAGGGATGAAATCTGTTATTCCTTTTTGCATAATTTGGACAAACTGTGTCCAAGTTTCTTCCACGGTGGCAAGACTTAAGCGCGTTTTGAAATCGTGTAGTGAAGAGTTTAAATGGCTGGCAAAAGTTTCAAAATCTACTCTGTGATAATTATAAATTTTTCTTTTTGGCTAAACATTCTTTTTTATTTCTACGTTCAAGTTGACAATAACTGATTTATGGTCACTTATACCCTCGTCGGTTGATACACTATTAATGCGTTCCAGTGTGTTCGTAAGAAATAAGTCCAATATGTTCTTTCCACGGGTGGGAGTGCGTACTGCTTGATGGAGCGAGTTTCTTTGAACCAATTTTAGTAAGAAATTGCAAGATTCGCGATCACGGGTCCGAGATTTAACGCTATTGCTGTCCCAGTCGATACCAGGGAGGTTAAAGTCACCACCAATTATATTGATGCATTTATTATTTTTGCGTGTAAATTTATTTATTTTTTCATTGAGGGTATTAAGTGTTTGAAAATCTGAGTCTGGGGGTCTATAGAAAGAGCATAAATTAATGTTGGGTTGATTGGATCGAAGTATGGTGCACCAAACACTTTCTATGTTATTATTTTCAAATGCAAGTTGTCTGCTTTCAAGATTACTTTTCACAGCCACGAAAACTCCGCCTCCGGGTCTTGTACCTCTATCATGTCGGTAAACTGTAAAGTTTGTTGGGAAAATTTCTTGGTCATTGATGTCATTACAAAGCCAACTCTCTGTGCCTAATATTATATCGGCCGAATGACATTGGATTATGTGCTCGAGATCCGCTATTTTATTTTTGAGGCTTCTGCAATTTAATACAAGTATATTTAGATTGTTTTTCTCTTGAATCACGCCCTTGTTTGTGTCTGACCGTAATTTACGACACGTTTGTGGAGAAGTGCATGTCAAATGTCTTTCTACGTCAATACCAGGGTTGTCGGTTACTTTTACATGTCGGTTGTATGTTGTATTAAAACAAGTTTGTGTTTTTTCTGTTATTTTTGGGATCTGTGAGGCGTAACCTGATCTCAAGTGACAAAAAGCGCTGGATTCTACTTTATTTATCCCAATATATGACCTGCGCTCTTGCCTTCCAACTATGCTAAACCCTAAAACGTGTTCGTGTAACCTACGCGCTACACACTGTGATGCCACGGCAGTATAATGGACCCCGGAGCGATTTAGATGTACCCGACACGATGAGAGGACAGGCCTCAGATCAACAAAGTCCGCTCCGATTTCCCGACAGAATCCCAACAATCTCTCGTTTATACCCTCTATTCGGCTCCAAACGAGCCTTCCGCGGTCAGTACGTGGCACAATACTACAAATACTTAATTTAAGAGGAACCTTCAACTCTGCCTCAACCCGTTTCACCTCCGAGTGCATTTCCTTCAAGGAGGGCAGGATCTCTTCAGATCCACGTTCTGAGGCGTCGTTTGTTCCCACATGAGCCTCAATGCGTAGCTTTGAGCAACCTGTATTACTGACGGCCGCCTTCATCGCCTGCGTCGCCTGGGGTACCCCGCCGCCTGGTATACACCAGGACGACAAGAATCCAACGCCTCCCTCCAGTTGAACTCTGCGGCGCAGCGGATGCAGTATACGCCGGACGTAAGAACTGCCTAAAATAACGGTTCCCTCCCTTCCCGAGCGCTGATGTCTTACTCTAGGCAGTGCCCTAGGAGTAGGGGTAGGAGCTGCAGGTACGGTGGTGCTGTCATCCGACAGCACCTGGTACCTGTTGGAGACGGGGATGGTGTCTGCCTCCGCAGAGTCCAATCCTCGCCGCAGCGTTACCTTCCCCTTGCCCCGAGATACAACCCTCCAATCGTCAGACCTACGGACAAGAGGTACTCCCTCGTTGAGAGATGGGACACGAGGCAGGTCTCTAATCGCCCAGCCACGTGTAGCATTTGGACGAATCCGTGCATCCCTATGGGCGTGGCGGGTTTTCGAATTCCCACACCGAGTCCCAACTCTCCTGAGGGGAGCCCTCCCTTCGGCGATCACCGAACGAAGCTCCCGCACCATCCTCTCTAACATGACGATACGAGCCCTTAGAGCTGCGCATTCGCCAGTGCCTTCGAGCATGGCAACAGGGGACCTAGGTGAAGCCATCCTGGTTATTAACCGAGTCCCAACAATAGTTAACCTGTATACACTATGCTAAGATGTCTAAGACGGGTTCCCGAAAAATAAAAGCTAACCTAAACCTGCTATGCTAAAGATATGTTTTTGTTTTATATAGGGCGGTACTATAAACAAAAATGTACGATACTGGTAACTTAATGTAATGGACACTGTACTTGTAACAGTAAGTGGCTACTCAGTGGAAAATAAGAGAAGAAGAGAGATAGTACTCACCAATAACCAGTCAGAGGAGCGGGAAACAAATAACTACAAGCCACTAAGAACACCCACTAAAATTACCACCACACTATTGAAAAATAATAACAAACAGCACAAAGACTAAATAAACTAAGCTATTTCACGAAATTATAGCTAACACCACACTACACTTCACTAGGGAAGAATATGCACAGAGGCACACGAGTAACAGCAGGTAAGCTCGGCTACGGTCAAACCGGTTCCAGCGAGCGAGGTCAGGCACGTCCGTTCTCGGCAGAGGCCAGGTAGAGAACGACTATATATATGACTATGATAGATATGACTATGACTAAAATATATGACTATGACATATAAAATGTCGTTGACTAAATGTCCACTCTTCATGTGTCTTCTTATTTCCAATTCCCTCCCATTTGTCCATTCTTCTTCCCTTTTCCACGACGTGTAGTATTTCCGGATTGAAGTCGCTGGAGTGGTCCTCCTCCCATAGATGTTTCGCAAAGTGCGATTGTTTTAAATTTCCCGTGCGGTGGCTGCGCTTGTGATCCCCCGCGCGTGTGATGAAGGATCTGCCTGTCTGTCCGATGTATATGGCACTGCAGTCATTACACTTCAATTTGTGTATATCACTTTTGTTGACCATATCCACCTTGTCCTTGGTATTATTTAGGAAGGACCCAAGATTGTTATTGTTGCAGTAGGCTATCTTAAATTTGTCCCTCGGGAGGAAATTGCCTATTTTTTGGGAGACGTAGCCGTAGTAGGGGAGTTTACACCAGCGATAGTTTCCGTCCGTAACTTCACTCGATTTATAAAGAAGTTTTCTCGTTTTTGCGAGCCGTTTCTTATAAAGAATTTTCATAATTGATGTTTCACTATAGCCATTTTTGGATGCGATCTCCTTTATTATTGACAATTCTTTTTTGTAACTATCTTTTGAAAGGGGTATGTTTAATAATCTGTTTATCATCTCCCTCCCATTAGTCTTTCACCCCATCTACATATACATCTACATCTACCATAAACACAGTAATCAACCCGAAGGTCGGTTTAATAGGTGATGGTAGAGCTCACCCATGTACCAAGCCCTATACGGCGTGTGAATATTCACACATCAGGGTAGGGGGGCCAGTTCCTTTCCCTGTGCCGGTTATGGTTTCCCAGGAAGATCTGGTACCCGAAAAATTACTTATCTTGGGTAGAGCTGCAGGTGCCCAAAGTGCCTTGCCCGGAATCGAACCCGGGACCCTCTGGTCAGCAGTCCAACGCTCTACCCGCTAGACCACCGCGACCCGCTGCAAAAGAATATTATCATCAAAATCATTAGGCGTCATTATACAGGTTGTGGACAATTGCAATGAAAAAGTAAGAAATTGGTGTTATTTTAATTTATTTGGCCCACTTTTTTAATGCGTGGCAGATATTGTGGATTCATGGAAGAAAACGTATATTAAGTCATAGGAAGTGGTTCAGGGAATATCCTCCGGAAATATTGGAAAGTGCTCAAAAAGAGAGTATTCGTGGCGGAAATGTCGAGGGAATTAAGTTCGGAGCTTCTTGAATAACGAAGAGACCAGAAAATACTTTTGGCTACAGAAAGACACGAAGCGCCTGAGTTTTCTTGCGACATTATTATTATATGCCCACTTTATTCGACCAAACCTAAACCAAATAGATATCCACCAACCAGATTAAATAATAGAGATAGATACAGTTGTCAACAGATTAAATTACTCGTTTTTATATGATACGATACGCCCGTCATAACAAAATCGTGCCCATGCGGCCGAATATATTTACTAAAAGTCAAGCGTTTAATAATTTAATCAATTCTTCAAAAATGTCTGCATACGCATGCGTGTGTACAAGGGAGATTTTTGGAAGCAAATATACGATTATATATCGTATATTCAAGTTAATAGTGCTTCCGTAGTGTAGATATGTATTATCTAAAGCAGCGCGTGAAGTTCAATAGTTCAATCCACGTGGATTTCTTATTTCCTGGGAGCGCCCCTAGGGCTGCACGAGCCCTTCCCTCCGCCTCCACGGGGTGGAGCGCACTCTCTCCCTGCGAGGAGCGAGTACCGCAAGCGAACAACGAGGGAGCGAGGCGAATGCCCACTCCCCCTCCTCCTCCCCCCTCCATACCCTCCTCCCCCCGCCCCTTTGCATCCTCCTCCTCCCCCCTCCACGTCCTCCTTCTGCGACACCCTCGTTGCCAAGAACAAACACTGGAGAAAAGGGTCGGTATTGATTCAATTCGCTACCTTGGTATCTTGCCAATGAATTTGCAATTCAGCGAATTTAATTTTGGGATGCTATGCCATGAATTTTTTTGCACAATCCAGGAACTTCATACAAATCAGCACCTTGGAAAGCTTGATAGATCAAAAGGAGTTTTGTTTCGTAATTTGCGATTACAGGTCCAGCGCCCCTTGGATCCTGACGTACCGTTTCTTTTCATCGACATTTACAAAGATATAATCCTCTGGGAATGTTTATGCAGGAAATCACGGCATTGGTCTCGGCTCCAGTCGAGAGCAAGCCGAAGGGCCCTCCGCCCGCCCCGACTGCCCCGATCGGCATTGGATATATGCAGTGATCTAGATCCAGATTACGTGATCCGGTCTGCAGTGAGAGTTGATCTTAGAATCTTGGTTCCGCGATAAAGGAAGCCGGGCGAAAGATTAGCCAGCGTTTCAAAAAAGTTCACCTTGTTGGATTCCTTCTCACCGAAATAAAATTAAGCTCTCACCGAACGTGCTTGCCTAATTAATTCGAACGTCCAACTGTACATTCTTTGAAGACGGAAAACGGAGAAATTATTACAGACAGCGTGAAAAAAGCAAACATTCTAAACAAGTTTTTCCAGAGCGTCTACAATAAAGACACAAACCCACCAAACGATCCTGCACATCCACTCGGGGAACGCATGAGCGACATAACACTGACCAAGAATGGAATAGAACATCTACTACGTGGCATCAAACCAAACAAAACACCTGGTCCAGAAGAAATACCTGCTAGAATATCAAAGGAATTAGCCGAAGACATTGCCCCGTTTTTGGAAATTGTTTTCCTAAAATCGATAGAAGATGGCTCAGTTCCTCGCGACTGGAAGCTAGCCCATATAACTCCCATTTATAAAGGCGGGGATAGGGATTAACCAACCAATTACCGACCCATTCCTTTGACATCGATCTCCTGTAAAATATTAGAACACATTAATGTCAGTGACATAATGAGGTTTCTTGATAGTAGGAAAATACTAAGCCACAGCCAGCATGGATTTAGGAAGAGCAGATCTTGCGAAACACAATTAGGTCTTTTCATTCACGTTATACTTTCGGGAGAAAGTATAACGTGAATTGTATTCCTGATTAACTGTTAGGCTCAAGAGGCTCAGATCGGGTCGGGAGATCGGGGGAAAACAACACCCAAGTCGACGCAGTACTCATAGATTTCAAAAAAGCCTACGATAAAGTCCCACAAAATAAATTTTTACACAAACTTAGATGGTATGGAATCAATGAGAAAATTATTTTAATAAAATTAGAGACTTCTTGTCAAGCCGCAAACAAATAGTAGTCATCGATGGGTTGTGCTCAAAGGAAAGAGATGTAACTTCGGGCGTCCCCCAGGGAAGTGTAATAGGGCCTATTCTATTCTTAATATACATTAATGGCTCAAGCGCACACGTCAGTAGTAATCTCAGGTTATTTGCTGATGACACGGTGGTATACAGGGAAATAAAAAGCAAACTAGATCGCGAGTTACTCCCTAGAGAGTTAGACACAACCTCGGATTGGTGCATGAAATGGGGATTAATGCTTAATATAGACAAATGCGCAGTTTTGAAATTTTGGAACAAAGGAAGTGGCGAAAGGACATAAACTACAAAATAGAGAGGGTTCAGTACTAACTACGGCCAACCAAGTAAAATATTTGGGGGTAGTTCTAACACCACGCCATTAATGGGGAGCACAAATCAGGACAGTATGCGGGTCCGCTTTAGAGAAACTGGGCTTCATTAAACGGGTGGTGGGGAAATGTAATGAGAAAGTTAAAGAGAGGTGTTATTTTCCTCAAGTGAGACCACATTTGGAATATGGCGCAAGTATTTGGGATCCTCGGGAGAAAATCTGGCAAAAAGAACTAGATAAAGTCCAGAGAAAATCCGCCAGATTCGTGAAAAATATATATGACAAGAACACAGGTGTAACAGGCCTCCTAGGGGATTTAGCCTGGGAGCGAGACTTAGACTTTTAGAAAGATTCAGAACCAGCGAGTTTAATGATGACACAAAAGGAATAATAATGGCCCCACACTACTTAGGTAGATCAGACCACAAAGATAAAATAAGGGAAATAGATTCCAATACAGATAGATTCAAAAACTCATTCTTCCCCAGAACAATCAGAAATCCTAATAGTAAGAATCCGAAGTCCATTTAGAAATATTAAAAACATTTAAGTTACACGTCGGAACAAAATTAAAAATTCAAAGATTGTGCATGTGTAAGTTTGTTGGTAGTTTGTGGGTTTGCATGTGTGTGACAGGGTTGGGGCGAAAGGGTTCGTGCATGAATGCTTACCATGTTTGGTTTGTGGGCCAAAAATTTGTGGCTTCTGCTTGCGGTTTTTTTTACCCTAATTTACGGGTGGTGCTCTAACCCCAAGTATTTGGTATATCCCCGTAGAAATAAGATATTTTGTCGTCGAGCTTGTGTAAAGAATCTGTACTAGAATCTGGGGGTCTATAAAATGAGCACCCTAATAGGCTTCTGTCATTGTAGTCCTTTACGTTACACCAAACGCTTTGTATGCTGACTTCGTCGCATTCGTATCTTTGGCTACTAAGATGTGACTTTACAGCTATGAAAGACCCAATCTATTAGGTCTGTCCCTTCTGGAAATGTGAAACCGCTTGGAAAAACTTCGTTGTCTGCTATATCTCCCTTGAGCCAACTCTCCGTTCCAACTACTATGCCTGCGTCTGTACTTACAAAGATGAGATCAATATCCGATATTTTTTTTCTAATGTTGCGGCAATTTAATGTTATAATTTTTATTTCGCCAATCACTTTTTCTTTTAGGGTTTTATGTATGCTCAGAAAACTGTTTCGCGACGATTCGTGGTTAACAGAGGTAGAAGTATTATATTCGCACGTATTACTATCTATTATGTATTTCGAGGCACCAATTTTACTAACTTTACGTGGGCTGTATGTTGTATTAAATCATGGGAATACAACTTGTGGTTTCGTTTTGATGGAAAATAAGGTTAAAGTTTACGCGGTTTTTATAGTGCCCTTGGTAATCAAATCGAAAAGTTCGGTTACACTTACACCGGCATAGATAAAAATGCTAGAATATAAAGTCTTAAATTAATGCATATAATGTTTCTTATTCGAAGGTACTAATTTAATTGCCTCAGGGTCTTCCGAATTCCTACTTCTTAGGTGCATTAAAAAAGCTAGATAAGCGCTGGGAAAAGTGTATCAAGCTAAAAAGAGATTATGTTGGAAAAATAGAAAATTCCACTGACATTATTTGTTTTTCTGTTTCCACAAGGACGTATTAAACGGCCCTTGCATTAAATTGAATCTGATTCACGGACTTCGGTACACGTGGAAAGCGCCGAGAGAAAATGGACGATTACACTTAGATTGTGGTTGGACATAGGTCATCAATTTACACAGCTTCCTGGATGCGTACTCAGACCAAAATTTAGTTGCCTTGAAATATAATTTAAAATTCAGAATGATTAGAAGGGTAGCTTGAAAGTTCAATTGAAGTGAATATGAAGGAATATGAAGAATAACGTAATAAGCATGAATAAGAAATGTACAAAGGAATAAAAACGTTTGGGGGAAGGCGGGTGGAGTTTGAGAATTTATTTCTTCAACGTCTTCATTGAGGAAAAGTTGAGATAGCATAAGCCCCTCTTCCGCCTGACCTTTAAATGTTTTGAACCATGAAGACTATGACAAGCATCCATGGGTGAAGTTAGGGCCCATCTAGGCGGGAACCCACGACCTCCAAATTGAAGGGGGGAGAAGGTAAACCCATAGAGAGCGGGACAGGCGACAGAGAGAGGAAACGAAGAGAGAGAGGCAGAGAAGGAGAGATTTGAGAGGAGCCATGGGAGAGGAACTTAAGGGGATGGGTGAAAGAAGAAGAAAATGGAAGAACGTAAGAGCGGATATGAAGAGCGGAATGTAGTGCAAGAACCTCAACAAAAAACTTAAGCGAGAAACCAGCAGGCCCAAGGAAATGTGATGAAAAGATCAGTGCGAGGATGTGGAGGAATTTTAGTTACGAGGGAAGGTGGACGAGACACATATGAGAAGGCAACAGATTTGAATTAACTACCATAGAAGATGAGGGAAAGAAGTTATCAACAGAGGCTGAAATGATTCGGGGATGGTGGTTAAAATATGTAAGAGAGCTGAATGGTAACTAATGATAGTTTAGAAATAGAAAGGGAATCCGTCGTAGACGAGGGGAGCCGGGATACACGTTAGAAAAAGCGATAGGATAACGGAAAAGATCCTTCTATCCTTTTCCTTAAACACAGTAATCAACCCGAAGGTCGGTTTAGTAGGTGATGGTAGAGCTCACCCATGTACCAAGCCCGACGGCGTGTGAATATTCACACATCAGGGTAGGGGGGCCAGTTCCTTTCCCTGTGCCGGTCATGGTTTTCCAGGAAGATCTGGTACCCAAAAAATCAACTAGCTTGGGTGGAGCTGCAGGTGCCCAGAGTGCCTTGCCCGGGAATCGAACCCGGGACCCTCCGGTCAGTAGTCCAACGCTCTACCCACTAGAACACCGCGACCTACTACGCGAATCACTCCTGGAAGGGTCACCCATGCCAGATAGGTCGAAGGTTAGGAGCCAGACGAAAGGTAGTCCACGCAGCGTCTGTTCCTCAGTGAGGCGGCTGCAATGGCGTCTGACCCCAGTGGGGCGGCCATTAAGTGATGGTGTCACGTTAAAAACACTATTGAGGAAGGCAACGGGAAACCACCTCAATTATGATTCCCAAGAAAGTAATGATGGGCACAAGAAATAATATAAATGCCAGGTGACTCAGAAAGGTATCAGTTAGATTATATTATGGTTAGGCACAGGTTTAGGATCAGTGTGATAAATTCGCACAGTTCCCCAGGAGCGGATGCAGAATCTGACCACAATTTAGTTATTATGAAATGTAACGTTCGTTTCAAGAAGATAAGGCAAGGGCGGCGGGTTAGGAAATGTAATTTAGAAGCATTAAATGAATTAACGAGGAAGTAGTATCAGCAGGTTGTAGAGAAAATAATGGATGACGGTAAAGAACTGAGTACTACCGAAGAAAAATGGGAATGTATCAAGAAAGGGATATTGGAAGCCGCTAAAGACACTATAGGAACCGTTAACGGGAAAAGGATACGGAAACCATGGGTAACGGATGAGATGATTGCAAAGATGGATGAGAGAAGAAGATGGAAAAATGTAAACACAGAGTTAGGCAAAATGAAGTACAAAGAGTTAAACAATAAATTGAGAAGAGCCGCAAATAAAGCAAAAGAAGAATGGTGGAAAACGCAATGCGAGGATATGGAAAGTTTACAGAAGAAGGGTGAAATTGGTGCTCTATACAGCAAGGTTAAGTTATTATCGGGAAGTAAGAAGGCAAGATCTGTGCTAACAGTTAAAGATAAATGGGGTAAGATAATAGTTGAACCAGGAAAAATCCAAGAGAGATGGAAGGAATATATAGAAACACTGTATGGTAAAGAACCTAGGCTTACAAGGTTAGATATAAAAAAGGAAAATGACGTAGAAGAAGATAGCTTAGGTCCAGGCATACTCGACGATGAAATAGAAAGGGCATTAAAGGAGATGAAAGCAAATAAGGCTGTGGGGGTGGACAACATTCCTGTAGAAATGTTGAAATGGTTAGGAAAAGGTGGGAAGAAGGCCATATATGGAGTATCTATGAGGAAGGAATCTGGCCGGAAGATTTTGTGAGATCGGTGTTAGTTACTATTCCAAAAAAGGCAAAGGCTACGTCATGTGAGGATTACAGAACAATAAGTTTGATATCCCACGCAGCTAAAGTTATTCTCAGGATTATCAACAAAAAGATATAGAGTAAGGCAAATGATTACTTAGGGGATGATCAGTTTGGGTTTAGGAAAGGAAGAGGTACGCGTGATGCCATTGCAGTAATGAGATCACTAGTCGAGAGGAATATAGAATACAACCAGGACGTTTTTGCCCGTTTTGTAGATTTCGAAAAAGCGTTTGATAGAGTGAATTGGGAAAAATTAATGCGTGTATTGCAGAAAATAGGAATGGATTGGAGGGACAGGACACTGATCCGCAACCTGTACATGTCTCAGACTGCTCAGGTGCGAGTGGGGAACGGAGAGTCCGGATGGGCAGTGTTAGGAAGAGGTGTAAGGCAGGGTTGCCCATTGTCACCGGTACTGTTCAACGTATATGTAGAGGAAATGATTAAAGAGGCATGGGAAGAACTGGAGGTAGGAATGAAAGTCGGAGGGGAATTCGTAAAATCGGTTAGTTTGCTGATGACCAAGCATTAGTTGCTCAGTCAGCCAAGGGGTTGCAAGCATTGCTGAGTGAATTGGAGGTTCAGTGCGATAAATATGGGATGAGAATCAATATGAATAAAACAAAGGTCATGCGATTTTCCAGAAAGAAAAAGGCTAAGCTAAATATTAAAATAGACGGGGAAAAAATAGAGCAGGTAGAACAGTTTACATATCTCGGAAGTGTTTTGGACCAATACGGTCAAAGTGGTAGTGTAAGGAGAAGAATTACGCTAG
Organism: Hetaerina titia; assembly: GCA_037158775.1. Classification (NCBI taxonomy): domain Eukaryota; kingdom Metazoa; phylum Arthropoda; class Insecta; order Odonata; family Calopterygidae; genus Hetaerina; species Hetaerina titia. The sequence goes on from CM073776.1 coordinate 100,740,630, forward strand.
GCAAGGAGGCTTTCTCAAGGAGGAGGGATTTGATGACGGGGACGTTGAGTTGGGATGTTAAGACAAGACTCGTAAAAACTCTGATATAAATGCGTAGCTATGTACGGCGTGGATACGTGGTCACTGTAGCAGGAAGATAGACGTAGATTGGAGGCTTTTGAAATGTGGTGTGGAGAAGAATGGAGAAAGTGAAATGGACCGAAAGGAAAACAAATGAGGAAGTACTGGAGATGGTGGGTGAGGAGAGGGGTTTGTTGAGGGAAATCCTATGGAGGCAGGAAAAATGGATGAAAGGCGTATTGAGCGGTAGTGGAATGTTGAAGAAGGTAATAGAGGGGAGAATGTTGGGGAAGCGAGGAAAGGGTTGGAACAGGATAGGGATGTTGGATGGGATGAAGGGAGGAAAGAAGTACGCAGAGATGAAGAGGGACCTGATGTAGATTAGGTTGCTCGATTGGGGTTTGTTTGGAGTTACAAAGTATTTATTTGATAGTTGTGTCCATCCAAAAACCTACCTTAACCGGTAGATTACCTAATAATAAATGGAAAAGAGGTCGAGTCAGGCAGTAAGAGCAGTAAATATATCAATTTAATTACGTTATTAATTCAGAAAGTCAAGGGATTGCAATTACTATGGAGTGATTTGCAGAGTGCAATTGCAGGAATGGTGCGAGAGGTATGGGTCTGGGATGAACCACAAGAAAATAAAAGTAATGAGATTTTCTATAGTTGGATGGAATAAACCAGAGCAGATGGATCAACTTATGAATTGGAGCAGTAATAGGGATATTAGAAAAAGAATCGCTTTAGCGGAAAAGGAATTTGAAAAAGGAGAGAACTGATAACGCTAATGCTGAGTTAATATGTGCAGAAATATTAAGTACGGACTTGAATATGGAGCAAAGTGCTTTGTTGACGATAAAGCTGGTCGTGAGGGCAAGGAGACGAGAAGAGAGGCTCTTGAGATGTGGGTGTGACGGAGAACGGAGGGAATACTATATGTTGGACCGAGATGAAGTCGAGCGAGCACCGAGGTGTTAAATGTGGTGGCGAAGAGAGGATGTTACAGGGAGGATTAGAAGGTACTGTGCACCGAAAGTCGTGATAGAGGGCTTTGATAAGCTGGGAAAAGGAAGGGACGAGGCTTTGTGGACAGTATGAAGGCAGGCAGAATGTCAGAGAAATGAAAATGGATGTTCTTGCGACACTTATAAATAAACTCGCTCGCATATAGTCATAATTTTATAGGATCTTTATTTTATTGTTTATCGCACTGAATTTCCAATTCACCCAGCAACGCTTGCAACCCTGTGGCTGACTGACAAACTAAAGCTTGGTCATCGGCAAACCTAACCGATATTTATTTTATTAAGAACACAATGTTTACCCTCTCTAATCATTTCCTACACATATATACGTTGAATAGCACCGGTGACAAAGGGCAACCCTGCCCATCCAGACTGTCACACAGACGGTCAACCTCTTCCTGTCACTGCCCATCCAGACTGCCCATCCCCCTCTCGCACCTGAGCAGTCTTAAACACGTCAAGGTTCCCGATTAGCCTCCTGTCCCTCCAATTTATTCCGATTTTCTGGTATATACTGATTAGTTTTTTCCCAATTCATCCTATCCAACGCTTTTTCGAAATCTAAAAAAGAGGCAAGTACACCTGATTGTATTCTATATTCCTCTCTATTGGTGATCTCATTACTGCAATGGCATTACGCGTGCATTTCCTCTTCCTGAACCCAAAATGATCATCTCCTAGGTAATCATTTGATTCCCATGAACCGTCACATATATTTTTTTAAGTTTAAACTAAGCTCTTCTCTTATTTTAATGATGGGACTTGTGCCTGAAAAATAAAATCAAAGTTTAAGTGGAGTGGCGTCTGGCGTAATTATCTCTCCCTTCATGAATTTCTGATGTATACTACTGCTACAAAGCTCAGAATAATTTCTCCGCCCCACTTCGCCTTTCGGATTCTCTGACCCTTCCCCAGTCTGACCCTCTCTTCCCAACCCTCGTTCTATGCTTCGAAATGCATCTCTGAGATGACATACTACTTCTTGCTCGTCGTAATATTTGTATTTTTATAGTGTCTATAGCATGTCCTTTCCTAATAATAGCTGACCAAATTCATCCTGGCTCATTTGCCTACTTTGTCCACGCACCAATTACAAATCCGCGAAAAATTATTTGCGTTTGTCTAATACGTGTAGATATAGTGTTCTCTCTAGATAAAAAATCCAGCATTTAAGAATGAAGTTTTATTTTTTACTTTGGTTTCCTTACTTTGCTTCCTCTCTGTTCAAGACTCAGGTGCGTTCCTCTTGGCCCACCTTTCTTGCTCAACACTCTCCAACTCCTCCAGCTTTTGTTCTATTTTTTCCATTCCTTTTAAGCTGTAAAGCTGTTAAAGCTTTGGGCACTTAAACTCGGCAACTCAGAAATAATGTATTCCCAAGAAAATTAATCTGGTGTAAATATTAACATTTCGTTAAAAACGGACTCCAATTTAATTATCCGAATTTAAATTCTACACCAACAGAAAACTAATTACAATACAAATAACTGTTGATATTTTAAGAGCCATCAGGTATTAAATTTCAAATTTTAGTATTCAATCATTTAGTACTGCAGATTAGTTAATTAACTGTGGTACTTACAGTTATCTCAGTTAATTAAAGTCATTGATATATTAGGCAAGGTGACTCGCCTATATTTTTTCGCATCCCAGTTTTTGGTTCAGTGTTTTTAAATATACTTAACAGAAAAAAACTGCAGTTTATAAAATCAGCCAGCTATATATTTAATGGAAAGAAATTGTAACTATAGAATTCACAGGGAAATCGTGGTCTGAAAGACTCTGAAAATCCAGCGTTGGGTTATTGTTTTCCCCTGCTTTATTGCTCTTAATTTATATTTGTGATTGTAGTTGAACGTGTAATCCTTTTTATTTAAAGTTAACTAATTTTCTGTGGAGTATTGCCTTCTAGAGTCCAACCCAATGCCGTTCTCATCCGAAAGAACCTCATTTCCGTTTTCTCTCCAAACAGCCGCTTCCATCGAGTGTGTCGACCAAAGGTTGCAGCCATTCAACAATTCGTGTTATCTTTTCGTGGGCTACCCAGAAGTGACTTGGACGACGGCGCAGCAAATATGTCGTGAAATGAAGGTGAGTAGACTATCCTCTGGGGAAATCAGCAGAGAGAGGAGGGGTTGGGGAATGGGGATGGTTTACTTGGAGAAGATGAAATGACGGAATTTGAGTCTGATAAATTTTTCCGTAGAGGTGCGATATCTGTTTCACAAATTAATTTCCCAGTTTTTATAATTTTTAAACATACCTGAACAAATGAAACCACGCCCTCCTGCTGGGAAAGCAGTGAGTGTGACAGCAGCAATCGCTGGTGTTTCTGCCCGTCACGGATTTGTTTTCAGTTCTCTCGGAAATTTCGGGTTGAGTCTGTTTTAAGTTTTAGTCCACGTGTGCTTTGCTGATGGAAGTCCATCGAGAATTGGAAGAGAAGCGAGCGGAGATGGAATTTTCCGGGAAAGTAATTCAAACTAACGTGGGAATCCTTGAAATGATGACCACTTTTTACGGGGACCGTCCGGTAAACAGAAGCTCGTCCTGCAAGCGGGTGCTCAGAGAGGGGAGAACCAATCAGCGCAGGACGCAGCGCAGGAAAAAGGCATTAAAAAATCTTATCTTTCAGCATCCATTCATCATCATAGGCCATCTGCCGTGGTCGGCAGGTACATGGAGGCCTTGTTTTCTTTTCCTGTGCCTCCTCTTAATTTCCCCATGTCCATGCTCATCAGCCTCTTCCATACCGTCCCTCATTTTGCTCTCTCTTGCCTGCCTCCATTCTACCTTCTAGCACCTCCTTCCACCTTCTTAGCACGTCTGCAAGCCGATTCTTTTCTTTTTTTCCATTGATTTCAGCAATCTCCTCTCTCCTCTCGCTCCCCTCCTCTACTCCTCCTCATTCCTTACCCAGTCTGTCCGTTTGACGTTCAGCTTTCTTCTCCACACTCACATCTCAAACGTCTCCTGCCTTTTTAATGCACTCCATGTTTCACATCCATACACGATAACACTCAACTAACTCTTCCTCAACCCATACGTAACACTTTTCCTGCTGAACGCTTCCTTGGCCATCGCTATCATTATTTTCATATACTTTCCACACCTGCAGCTATAAGATATTTTCACTTGTTCCAGCCGTTCTCCTTTCATCTCATTATCTATTTCTCCACCAACGAGCTTTGCTCTTGCTGTTATTTATCATCGAGCCGTACCCCTCCTTTATTATTCCGTTAAGGTGTTGCAACATCCCATTCAATTGTTCTTGTTCTTCGGCAAAACGGATCATGCCATCAGCAAATCCGATGCACACCATCCTCCAACTGACACTGCTGCATCTTCCCTACAGCACGTCCTGACCACGTGTTCCACACGAAGAGGGTGGGGGAGAGATAACACCCCTGCCTCACTCCCCTCCCGAACCGACCCCTCCTCTTTTCATCTATTCTAATGCACACCTCCTGGTTTAAGTACGAATTTCCTATGAGATTGCTGTCTCTCACAAGCTCACACCTTTCTCTTCTTTTGGCTCTCCATAAGCTATTGTCATCGTGCTCAGTCAAGAGCCTTCATCAAATCAACAAAACATTCACAAAGCCCTTTCCCTTCCCCCGGACATCTCTCCGATGGCACGCACCACTCCTATTGCATCGTTCCTTTCTTCTTTGGTAATGGTGCCATGTCTGTTCTCGTGGCATCCAGCGGCAACTGTGGACTGTAGTAAGTTCTGTCGCGCACGGATGTCGATTCCATTTATTCCCGCACCTTCCTTTAATATAGTTAGTTCCTTCCCTGCTCTCTCCATTCCTGCTGCATGTGCTCCCGATGTTTTATTGCCGTCCCACATATTATTATTCCCTTTGTGTCACTTCTAGTCTGCCTCTTTCTCACGTGTCCCAGCTCTTCCGTTTCTGCACATTCTAGCCAGTTTAGCCATTCTTTCCTTGCTCTATCTGTCTCTCTTCTTAGTTCAATATTCTCTTTCCTACATAACTTCTTTCCCTTCACTTCCCTTTTGACTTTTACACTTTCTTCACTCCTCCATTTTATTTACGCCTTTATGCTCCCCCCTTTCCTGTAGTCCACCAATTGTTTGCTTGTCTCTTTAATTATTTCTTTATTCTCTCCCGCTCTTCCTCTACACTCTCCTTAGTCGTTGTATCCATTCTCTTTGTCTCCTCAAACATCTTTACACCGACGCCATTCTTATCGAGTACCTTCAGTTTATCTAAATCCTAGTCATTAACTTCTGCAGCTGTTTTTATCCTTTTCAGTCTTATCTCGATATCTGTACTAAGGAGTACATGATCGCCGCACCAGGGAGATCACGAACTCGCTTCACTCTCTTTCTGTATCTATATTCTACCAATACGAGAGTTGCCATTTATATTTTCAACGTAATAATGAATTCTCGTGGTCTTATGGTTGTACTTTAATGCCAATGATGACAAAGCCTTTTAGACTCAGCAAAGCAACTTATTCCCAATTCACTTGCCAATAATTCAAAGACATTAACATTTGGTTTCATTTTATTTTTTAATCCATTAAAATCCTTCATAATTGGGTTTATTTTTTAGGATTAGGTTCCAACTAACAATTTTCCGATTTAGAAGAAAGATAAACGAAAGAGTTACTATTTTGGAAGGCCATAAAATCAGTTACGCAATGGTTAACTTCAACAATAAAAACGTATGATAATAATTAGGAAATCAGACACTACTTAATTTAAAAGTTAATGCATACATTTAATTTCCAAAATTAGTGCTCATTGAAATAAAGTTACAGGCATATATGAGGGTTGCTATTTATGTCTTCAGCCTAGTAATGAAAAAGCAGTAATTTGTTGTTGAAAATGGCTTTAATGTTTTTCGAATTATTCTCCCTGATAATCAATACACGTCTGCATGCGCTCGAGCCAATTTTCGTAACACTTTTTCCACTCCGATTGAGGTACCTCCTAAACATGGTTTTTGAATGCATCAACGGCTTCTTCAGTCGCCAAAAAACTTTGGCCACGCAATTTTTCTTGATAAACGGGAATAAAATGAAGTCATTTGATGCTAAATCAGGACTGTACGGAATCAATTCGACGTTTTGGCCAGTCAAATAGGCAGTTATTTTAGCCGATCTGTGAGAGCTTGCATCGTCATGATGAAGAATGATCCTTCGTTGTCGCTTCTTTTTCCGTATTTAACCAAGTACTTCTGGCAAACAAACGCTCGTGTACCATTCAAAATTCACGGTTCTTCGTTGTTCTAACGGTACGGTTGCCATATGTCCACTCATGTGGGAACAAACGACGCCCCAGAACGTGGATCTGAAGAGATCCTGCGCTCCTTTGGAGATTCACTCGGAGGTGAAAAGGGTTGAGGCGGAGTTGAAGGTCCCTCTTAAATTAAGTATTTGTAGTATTGTGCCACGTACTGACCGCGGAAGGCTCGTTTGGAGCCGAATGGAGGGTTTAAACGAGAGATTGTTCGGAGCGGAGCGAAATTTGTTGGTCTGAGGCCTGTCCTCTCATCGGGTACCCCTAAATCGCTCCGGGGTCCATTATACTGCCGTGGCATCACAGTGTGTAGCGCGTAGGTTACACGAACACGTTTCTAGGGTTTAGCATAGTTGGAAGACAAGAGCGCAGGTCATATATTGGGATAAATAAAGTAGGATCCAGCGCATTTTGTCACTTGAGATCAGGTTACGCCTCACAGATACCAAAAATAACAGAATAAACACAAACTTGCTTTAATGCAACTTACAGCCCACGTAAAGTTAGTAAAATTGGTGCCTCGAAATAATGAACAGATAGTAATGCGTGCAAATATAATACTTATACCTCTGTTAACCACGAATTGCCGCAAAATAGTTTTCTGAGCATGCATACAACCCTAAAAGAAAAAGTGATTGGCGAAATAAAAATTATAACATTAAATTGCCGCAGCACTAGAAACAAAATATTGGATATTGATCACATCTTTGTAAGTACAGTCGCAGGCATAGTAGTTGGAACTGAGAGTTGGCTCACGGGAGATACAGCAAACAACGAAGTTTTTCCAAGCGGTTTCACATTTCAACAAACCGTGGCTTGCTTAAGGGATTGCAACAATATCATTCATACTGACAGTGAGGGTAAAGCCAACATTCTAAACGAATTCTTCCAAAGGTTTTCACGAAAGATGTAGCCACCGCGTATCTCCAAGAAACAATATATACTGAAATCATGGCAAAAATAACAGCGGACGAGCAAGGAATTGTCAAATTGCTCAAAGACATTAAAACAACTAAATCCACGGGTCCCGAAAACATACCAGCTAGGGTGATAAAATACTTAGCTCCTAACATCGACCCGTGCTTCGAATTTATATTTAACAAATCCTTCACAGAGTGCAAAGTCCCTAAGAATTGGAAAACCGCGCAAATAACGCCTATTTTTAAAATTGGTGACAGGGAGGACCCCAGCAATTACAGACCCATTTCTCTCACTTCTATATGTTGCAAAATTTTAGAGCACATAATTGTCAGTTCCATAATAACACATCTTGATAACATTAACTTTTTAAGTGACAATGAACACGGATTCAGAAAAAGCCGCTCATGCGAGACCCAATTAGGATTATTCACACATGACTTCCTCTTATCGGGTGAAAGTGGTAGGCAAGTGGATGCGATCTTTTTAGATTTTCAAAAGGAATTTGTTAATGTTCCACATGGTAAACTCATCCATAAATTAAAGGGCGCAGGTATAAACAATTGCGCAATAAATTGGGTTGAAGAATTCCTTTCAGAGCAGGAACAGAAGGAAGTCCTTGACGGCGCTAGTTCTACCAGCGTACGAGTCACCTCGGGGGTTCCTCAGGGAAGTGTTGTCGGACGGTTATTATTCTTGATTTTCGTTAACGATTTGAACCGCGAAGTGAAAAGTAAGATAAGGATGTTCGCGGATGACACAGTGATTTATCGGGAGTAATGTGGGGATGAGGAATAAGGTTTAACTCTAGCACGTGATTTAGATTGCATTAATGAATGGTGTTCAAAATAGGGATTGCCTTTAAATCTAAATAAATGTTCATCTACATCTATATAATACCCCGCAAGCCCAATGATGGGATGTTTCTATGAATGTGTTCACTGCTGTGGGTTGGGGTTTGCATGTGTGTTTTGGTTTTGAATGCGGTATTTCTTTTTTCCTTTTTAGGGTAGAGACCTAACAACCCCCATCACACGCCTTTGCGGCAACTTGCGGGGTATTATGTTGTTACGATGTTAGGAGCTAAGTATTCTATCTCCCTAGCTGGTATGTTTTCGGGACCCGGGGATCTGTCTGGTTTAATCTCTTTGAGCGATTTAATAATTCCTTATATAATAATAATAACTCGTAGATAGCAGAAATGCCACTTGTCACCCTCAGCGTCTAGGTAACAATTAGTTATACTCAATTGCATGCACTTTCACTAACCTCCTGTGAGTTGTCAAAACCCTTCCCCCATGACCGTATTGGAATATCATTTAGTTATGTAGTACTGTTTACAGTATTGTTTGCTCTGCTTTTGGTTCCCTAAATTTCCCTTTCCATCCCTTGTCCCTCTCCGTGGGTGAGCCCTCTTCCTGCCTGCAGCGTTGGGCCAAGTTCCTCACTTTGGGTAGGAGAGCGTTTTATGTTGCACGTTCTTGTGGTGGTGGAATTTCGCCTTGCTACTTACTAAAATCTTGATTGCACGTTCTTGGCCAAATTTCTTGCTGCATCCTAAGGTACAATTATTTGTTATAATTAAGCATATGTACTTCCATGTTTGTGGAGTGAAGGGAGGCTGATGTGTATTTGCATGCGTGTAAAATGATAGGATGTTTCTATGAATGTATGCACCACTGTGGATTTGGGCTGGCAGGTATGAGTTGGTTTTGAATGCGGTTTTTCTTTATTCCTTTTTTTTGGGTGGTGACCTAACACCCCCCGCCACACGTCCTTCCGGCGGCTTGCGGGGTATTATGTAGATGTAGATATATGATGCTCTCTCCAACATTTTTAGTCATGGTCCCGCAGCTGTCTGTCCAACACTCTCCCTAAGGGCATTTAATTCAGTTAAGCCTAAGAAGTCGAACCCTATTCTACCCATCGACACCTTTACAGTGTCTGACCTTCCCCCACGTGCCCGTAGTGGCCAGACAATCCGAGTACGGTATCATAAGTGTATTGCCCTGCTCGGCTTATGTACTCCCTCGGATAAGCCCTGCCTGGAGATCCGATTGGGGGACCATCGCCGCATCGCTTGAGGGACGGGCGTTCGCTGCCAACCATCGCCCTACGCCGTCTGCCTCGAATGCGTGGAAACGTGCCTTTATCCTTCCCCACGCCCCTGCTCAAGTTCGCACCCCCTCCCACCATGGGAAATGACTCCGGGGCATCTTCCTTCACCCTTTCGAAGAAAAGGACCCTTGACGGAGTAAGGAGGCGAGCGCACCCTATGTACGCTTTCCTTATTCATGCAGTGAAGTTCACGTCCTCCGCAGTGTAATGCAGGTGCGCGGAAGTGAGTTCCACCACGAGAGGGAGTTCACTCCTACACCACTCGAGTTGCATTCTCACGTCCAACTATCTTGCCGTCCCTCTCCCATGTCTCTCCTTCCCTTCATTGCTGCCATCTACCTTCTCTTCTTTCCTGCGTCATTCTAATGTATCTAAAATGTAGATGGGTATTCTCATGCTTCGATTTCTTAATTTGTTTCAATTTTGAAATAACTTAACAAAGTAAATTCTTCTCGGGATCTCAACTCGAAGTTCCCGTGGGTTACGTCTGCCCGCACTCGTGCATCCTCGCGTTCGGGGATGGTTTCACGTGATCGGTCGATAGCAATCTTCCCTCCACGTTCTTTGTAAGCTAGAGAACTGGCTTCCTAGATGTCCAAGGGGATCTTGTTTGATGCTATGCCATTCCAGATGCATTTCCATTGCAGCCTTGATCATTCATTCCCAGTATTCGTTGGCGCGACACGGTAACTGTCTTGTCGAAGGGAGCCACGCGGCCGTGGCTGAGCCTTCAGCGACTCGTGTCCTCTGGGCACTGTTGTCTGAGCTGTTCAGCATGCGTCGTGAAAACGGGCATACGAGGGGTAATAGTAGTAGTTTTAGGGGTGACGACCGACAGCTGAGGTCATTTGCGCCATTAGGGATGTATGGGAAAGTAGAGGGAGTGGAGTGAAACCCGACGTCGACGTTAGCCTACTCTAATAACGAAAGGCGCCAAGGGGTCACCCGACGGACGGCGTACTCACTCAAAGTGCTCTCCACAAAGCACCTTCATCGTAGGGCTCGGGATACCACTGAAAAAGGTCTGCCACCTCCAGTATTCGAACCTGGACCCTCTGGGTGAGAAGCCAGTACGCTAGCCACCGCTCCCTCCGAGATTTCTACGGGCATACGATCTGAAGAGTGTTGTATTAGCCGAGATGCCGCATACGCCCTTGGCTAATGGTGTAAACCCATGCTCAAATTTACGAAGCACGCAAGGAGAACGCTGCCTTCGACCAATCAGAAGAGGCCGACCCCGAATGCGTGGACACTTGACTTGTCCCTCGACTCCCCGATGGTAACAGCAGAGGGCACACTAATGCAGCCTCCCATTTGGGTGCCCTTCTGGCCTCTTTCTCCCAATCCCTTGCTTTCCTGCCCTCGTCCTTCTGCAACATCTCCTCCACGCTTACCTTTCCTGGGGTGGAGGGATTCCAGCCGCGGCCTTGGAAATTCACGCCCTGCGATGCACCGTCGTTCTTCAAGAAGCCCGTTAAATATGCTCAAGTCGGGAAAAGATATGCGGGCGAAGGAGGAAGGGCGTTTAGCTTTAGATGGCTCTGAGTGTTATTGGGGGAGCTCGTCGCGATGCCACGAACAAAAGAGCCTGCGATGAGCGGGAATGCTCCGAGAGGTCGTTTAATTCTTATCCCCAGCACTGGAGTGTTTTCCTTCGCCGTCTCGACGGCGAAGGAAGCAGGAGAGAAACGTACAAACATTGCAGTGCCCGGGGGAGGGGGAGTGAAAGGAGGAGGATGCGCGCGGCACGACTGACACTTTCTCCCGGGGGAATTTGCATTACTATTTTTCCCAGGGAACTACTCTTCGCTCGACACACGCTCGGCAATGTCCTTTTTGGCCAAAGTCTCAGGTAAAGGTGACGCTGCCTTCTTTCCACCGGGAAAAAAGTTATTTATAACTTGATTGCCTGCGGAAGTTTGTAAGTGTATGCCTAAGATATCCCTAGTCGAATTCTTAAACCTGGCAAAATGCCGCACCACATTAACGTGAAATATATATATATATATATATATATATATATATATATATATATATATATATATATATATATATATATATATAAACAAAAAAAGAATGGCGGAAAACGCAATGTGAGGATATGGGAAGTTTACATATGAAGGGTGAAATTAGTGCGCTATACAACAAGGTTTAGTTATTATCGGGAAGTAAGAAGGCAAGATCTGTACTAACAGTTAAAAAATAAGTGGGGTGATATAATAGTTGAACCAGAAAAAATCCAAGAGAGATGGAAGAAATATATAGAAACAATGTATGGTGGAGAACTTAGGCCAACAAGGTTAGATAGGATACAAGATAAACATGACGTAGATGAAGGTCCAGGCATACGCGACAATGAGATAGAAAGGGCATTAAGGGAGATAAAACCAAATAAGGCCGTGGGGGTGGACAACGTTCCTGTAGAACTGTTGAAATGTTTCGGAAAATGTGAGAAGAAGAATCTACATGGACTGATTCGTAGTATCTATAAGGAAGGAATCTGGCCGAAAGACTTTGTTAGGTAAGTGTTGGTTCTTATTTCGAAAAAGGTAAAGGCTATATCATGTGAGGATTATACAACAATAAGTTTGATATCCCAAAAAGCTAAAGTTATTCTCAGGATTATTAACAAAAGGATAGAGAATAAGGAAAATGATTACTTAGGGGATGATCCGTTTGGGTTTAGGAAAGGAAGAGGTACGCGTAATGCCATTGCAGTAATGAGATCACTAGTCGAGAATAATATAGAATACAACCAGGACGTTTTTGCCCGTCTCGTAGATTTCAAAAAAGCGTTTGATAGAGTGAATTGGGAAACAACTAATGAGTATATTGCAGAAAATAGTAATAGATTGGAGGGACAGGAGACTGATTCGCAACCTGTACATGTCTCAGACTTCTCAGGTGCGAGTGGGGAACGGAGAGTCCGAATGGGCAGTGTTAGGAAGAGGTGTAAGGCAGGGTTGCCCATTGTCACCAGTACTGTTCAACGTATATGTAGAGGAAATGATTAAAGAGGCATGGGAAGAACTGGAGGTAGGAATGAAAATCGCAGGGGAATTCGTAAAATCGGTTAGTTTTGCTGATGACCAAGCATTAGTTGCTCGGTCAGCCAAGGGGTTACAAGCATTGCTGAGTGAATTGGAGGTTCAGTGCCATAGATATGGTATGAGAATCAATATTAATAAAACAAAGGTTATGCGATTTTCCAGAAAGAAAAAGGTTGAGCCAAAAATTAAAATAGGTGGGGAAAAATTAGAGCAGGTAGAATAATTTACGTACCTCGGAAGTGTTTTGGACCAACACGGTCAAAGTAGTAGGGACGTAAGGAGATGATTTGCGGTAGGCAAATAGGCTTCCGTAAGGAGAAGGGGAGTTGATGACGGGGATGTTGAGTAGGGGGGTTAAAAAAAAGACTCGTAAAAACTCTGATATGGAGCGTACCGCACGGCGCGGAACGTGGTCGCGGGAGCAGGAGGATAGACGTAGATTGGAGGCTTTTGAAATGTGGTGTGGAGAAGAATGGAGAAGGTGAAATGGACCGAAAGGAAAACAAATGAGGAAGTACTGGGGTGAGGAGAGAGGTTTGTTGGGATATATACTATGGAGGCTGGAAAAATGAATAAAAGGCATATTGAGCGGTGGTGGAATGTTGAAGAAGGTAATAGAGGGGAGAATGTTAGGCAGGGGCAAGCGAGGAAAGGGCAGGAACAGGATAGGAATGTTGGACGGGATGAAGGGAGGGAAGAAGTACACAGAGATTAAGAGAGACCTGATGTAGAGTAGGTTGCTGGATTGGGTTTTGTTTGGAGTTACAAAATGTTTATTTGATAGTTGTGCTTCACCGGTAGATTACCTAATATATATATATATATATTATTATTAGGTAATCTACCGGTTAAGGTAGGTTTTTGGATGGACACAACTATCAAATAAACATTTTGACTCCCCACCTAGCAAACTAATCTATATCAGGTCCCTCTTCATCTCGGTGTACTTCTTTCCTCCCTTCATCCCGTCCAACATCCCTATCCTGTTCCTACCCTTACCTCGCTTGCCCAACATTCTCCCCTCTATTACCCTCTTCAACATTCCACTACCGCTCAATACGCCTTTCATCCATTTTTCCTGCCTCCATAGGATTTCTCTCAACAAACCCCTCTCCTCACCCACCATTTCCAGTACTTCCTCATTTGTTTTCCTCTCGGTCCATTTCACCTTCACCATTCTTCTCCACACCCACATTTCAAAAGCCTCCAATCTACGTCTATCCTCCTGCTTCAGCGACCACGTTTCCGCGCCGTACATAGCTACGCTCCATATCAGAGTTTTTACGAGTCTTGTCTTAACATCTCTACTCAACGTCCCCGTCGTCAACTCCCTCCTCCTTGAGAAAGCCTCCTTGCCTAGCGCAATTCTTCTCCTTACGTCCCTACCACTTTGACCGTATTGGTCCAAAACACTTCCGAGATATGTAAACTGCTCTACCTGCTCTATTCTGTCCCCGCCTATTTTAATATTTAGCTTAGCCTTTTTCTTTCTGGAAAATCGCATAACCTTTGTTTAATTAATATTGATTCTCATCCCATATTTATCGCACTGAACCTCCAATTCACTCAACAATGCTTGCAACCCCTTGGCTGACTGAGCAACTAATGCTTGGTCATCAGAAAACCTAACCGATTTTACGAGTTCCCCTCCGACTTTCATTCCTACCTCCAGTTCTTCCCATGCCTCTTTAATCATTTCCTCTACATATACGTTGAACAGTACCGGTGACAATGGGCAACCTTGCCTTACACCTCTTCCTAACACTGCCCATCCAGACTCTCCGTTCCCCACTCGCACCTGAGCAGTCTGAGACATGTACAGGTTGCGGATCAGTCTCCTGTCCCTCCAATCCATTCCTATTTTCTGCAATACACGCATTAATTTTTCCCAATTCACTCTATCAAACGCTTTTTCGAAATCTACAAAACAGGCAAAAACGCCCTGATAGTATTCTATATTCCTCTCGACTAGTGATCTCATTACTGCAATGGCATCACGCGTACCTCTTCCTTTCCTGAACCCAAACTGATCATCCCCTAAGTAATCATTTGCCTTACTCTCTATCCTTTTGTTGATGATCCTGAGAATAACTTTAGCTGCGTGGGATATCAAACTTATTGTTCTGTAATCCTCACATGACGAAGCCTTTGCCTTTTTTGGAATAGGAACTAACACCGATTTCACAAAATCTTCCGGCCAGATTCCTTCCTCATAGATACTACGAATCAGTCCATATATGGCCTTTTTCCCACCTTTCCCTAACCATTTCAACATTTCTACAGGAATATTGTCCACCCCCACAGCCTTATTTGCTTTCATCTCCTTTAATGCCCTTTCTATTTCATCGTCGAGTATGCCTGGACCTAAGCTATCTTCTTCTACGTCATGTTCCTTTTCTATGTCTAACCTTGTCGGCCTATGTTCTTTACCATACAGTGTTTCTATATATTCCTTCCATCTCTCTTGGATTTTTCCTGGTTCAACTATTATCTTACCCCATTTATCTTTAACTGTTAGCACAGCTCTTGCCTTCTTACTTCCCGATAATAACTTAACCTTGCTGTATAGAGCACCAATTTCACCCTTCTTCTGTAAACTTTCCCTATCCTCGCATTGCGTTTTCCACCATTCTTCTTTTGCTTTATTTGTGGCCCTTCTCAATTTATTGTTTAACTCTTTGTACTTCATTTTGCCTAACTCTGTGTTTACATTTTTCCATTTTCTTCTCTCATCCATCTTCGCAATCATCTCATCCGTTACCCATGGTTTCCTTATCCTTTTCCCGTTAACGGTACCTATAGTGTCTTTAGCGGCTTCCAATATCCCTTTCTTGATACATTCCCATTTTTCTTCGATAGCACTCAGTTCTTTACCGTCATCCATCATTTTCTCTACAGCCTCCTGATACTCCTTCCTCGTTAATTCATTTACTGCTTCTAAATTCCATTTTTTAACCCGCCGCCCTTGCCTTATCTTCTTGAAACGAACAATATGTTTCATAACAACTAAATTGTGGTCAGAGTCCGCATCCGCTCCTGGGAAACTGTGCGAATTTATCACACTGTTCTTAAACCTTTGCCTAACCATAATATAATCTAACTGATACCTTTCTGAGTCACCTGGCATTTTCCATGTATACCTACGCCTTTTGTGGTGTCTAAACCATGTGTTAGTGATGACTAACCCCTGTCTCCTGCAGAATTTAATTGCTTTCTCCCCGCGTTCATTCCTCGTGCCTAACCCATAGTCCCCCACCTCACCCCCATCTCTTCCTTCGCCTACCGTCGCATTCCAATCCCCCATCACTATCAAATGTTTCCCTGCAGGAACACTCGCGATGATATCCTCTAACTCATCATACATCCTATCGACTTCTTCCTCCTTGTGGTTGCTCGGTGGCATGTATACCTTAATAATGACCAAGTTCGTCGGCTCTGCTTTAATCTCTACGAGTAAAATTCTATCTGTCGCTTGCTCTATGTTGACTACGCTTCTTCCTACCCCTTTATTTAAAATTACGGCAACCCCTCGTTGGCTCTCATCCCCGCCGCTGTATATTACTCTATAATTGTCACTCCAGTAATCCCCGCTATCCTTCCATCTCACCTCGCAGAGGCCTAAAACATCTATGTTACCTCTTTCCATCTCTCGCTTAATATTTTCTAATTTGCCTCTCCTCAACATTGTCCTGACGTTCCAGGTTCCTATTCTAACTACTTTCGCCTTCTTCTGAGTCTTCTGTCCTGCTGAAGTTATTTCTTCCCCGCAAGGGTTTCGTGGGATGACGACCGCGGAAGCCTTGCCTCTCCCGCTGCCGGGCACGACACACGGCCTCTTGGGCCGTGTCCCGTAGTTGCCAGGACTCATATTATCTATAGTGCCCATCATAATATTCTTGGGAGTCATAATTGAGGTGGTTTCCCGTTGCCTTCCTCAATAGTGTTTTTAACGTGACACCATCACTTAATGGCCGCCCCACTGGGGTCAGACGCCATTGCAGCCGCCTCACTGAGGAACAGACGCTGCGTGGACTACCTTTCGTTTGGCTCCTAACCTTCGACCTATCTGGCATGGGTGACCCTTCCAGGAGTAATTATTATTACTCCGGCCAGCACAGCTCTAGGGGTCATCGGAACACACAAGCCCTTCCACCACGACAAGGTTGTAGTCCATGGGAGGGATATATATATATATATATATATATATATATATATATATATATATCTATATATCTATGTATATATCTATTATATATATAAATATATTATATATATATATCTATTATATAAATATATTATATATATATATCTATTATATAAATATATTATATATATATTTATATATATAAATATATTATATATATATTATATATATATATATATATATATATATATATATATATATATTCATTTCAAACTTGAAAATCCCGCCATACGGCGCACAAATATTCATTCAAACATAGAAATAGGTATAAGGAAAGGGGATAGGAAAACACATAAAAGGCGAACACAGGACATGCGGGGAAGGCGGTTTTTGAGCAGATCACGTAAGTAAAAATATTTCCCTTTCCGGGATTTGAACCACGGACCTTCCACTTTCCGGGCGGATGCTCTACCAATTGAGCTAATAAGGAAACCAGATTTATCTTGAGATCTGCGATCTTATAAAGCGCCAAAGTACTCCGATAGATATTGCCCAAGAGATGGCGTTATGGAGCTGTTTCACCCACCAAAGGAGAAATAGTCGCCTTTTATGTGTTTTCATATCCCCTTTCCTTATACCTATTTCTATGTTTGAATGAATATATATATATATATATATATATATATTTATACATTTATATATATATTACACTCGTATATATATATTCATTCACATGGAAATAGATATAAGGAAAAGAGGATAAGAACACATGTAAAGGACGAACACAGGAGAGGTGGGGAAGGAGGAACTAAGCAGATCACGAGTGTAAAAATATTTCCTTGAACGCGGCATGAACACCGGATCACTCCACTTGCCGGGCGGATGCTCTGACTAACTGAGCTATCGAGGAAACTCATCTTACACCAAAATCTGCGGCCTGATACGTAGCCGCGTACTGCGTAGATACGTACTGACCGTGGAAGGCTCGTTTGGAGCCGAATAGAGGGCATAATCGAGAGATTGTTGGGATTCTCTCGGGAAATCGGGGCGGACTTTGTTGGTCTGAGGCCTATCCTCTCATCGTGTCGGGTACCCCTAAATCGCTCCGGGGTCCACTATACTGCCGTGGCATCACTGTGTGTAGCGCGCAGGTTACATGAACACGTTTCTAGGTTTAACATAGTTGGAATGCAAGAGCGCAGGTCATATATTGGGATAAATAAAGTAGAATCCAGCGCTTTTTGTCACTTGAGATCAGGTTACGCCTCACAGATCCCAAAAATAACAGAACAAACACAAACTTGTTGTAATACAACATACAACCGACATGTAAAAGTAACCGACAACCCTGGTATTGACTTAGAAAGACATTTGACATGCACTTCTCCACAAACGTGTCGTAAATTACGGTCAGACACAAACAAGGGCGTTATTCAAGAGAAAAACAATCTAAATATACTTGTATTAAATTGCAGAAGTCTCAAAAAAAAATAGCGGATCTCGAGCACATAATCCAATGTCATTCGGCTGATATAATATTAGGCACAGAGAGTTGGCTGTGTAATGACATCAATGACCAAGAAATTTTCCCAATAAACTTTACAGTTTACATGATAGAGGTACAAGACCCGGAGGAGGAGTTTTCGTGGCTGTGAAAAGTAATCTTGAAAGCAGACAACTTGCATTTGAAAATAATAACAGAGAAAGTGTTTGGTGCGCCATACTGCGATCCCATCAACCCAACATTGTTTAATTATGCTCTTTCTATATCTTCTTCTTTCTTCTTTCTTTCCAGACTCAGATTTTCAAACACTTCCCTCAATGAACAAATAAATAAATTTACACGCAAATAAATACATGCATTATCAACTTGAACGTAGAAATAAAAAAGAATATTAAGCCAGAAAGAAAAATTTATAAATATCATAAAACAGATTTTGAAACTTTTGCCATCCATTTAAATTCTTCACTACACGATTTCAAAACACGCTTAAGTCTTCCCACCGTGGAAGGAACTTGGACACAGTTTGTAAAAATTATGCAAAAAGGAATCACAGATTTCAACCCTGTAAAATACGTTAAAGCCAATCGTAACCCCAGATGGAACAATAAAGGCGTAAAAAGCCCTTCGAAAGCAGAGAATGTTGCACTCTAGGGTAAAGAAAGCAGGCCTAAACTCATCACCCTTGGACAATAAACAGCTTTTGGACAGGTATAGATCCTCTAAAATTGAAACCAAAACACAATTACATAGCGCTTTACAAGACTTTAAACGAAAAGTACTCTGCGAGTATTTGGACACTAACCCCAAAGCTTTCTAATCATATGTTAGGGAAGTAAATGGGGATCAACAAACCGTGGCTTGCTTAAGGGACTGCACCAATATCATTCGTACTGACAGTGAGGGTAAAGCCAACATTCTAAACGAATTCTTCCAAAGGTTTTCACGAAAGATGTAGCCACCGCGTATCTCCAAGAAACAATATATACTGAACTCATGACAAAAATAACAGCGGACGAGCAAGGAAATTCAAATTGCTCAAAGATATTAAAACAACTAAATCCACGGGTCCCGAAAACATACCAGCTAGGGTGATAAAATACTTACCTCCTAACATCGACTCGTACTTCGAATTTATATTTAACAAATTCTTCGCAGAGTGCAAAGTCCCTAAGAATTGGAAAACCGCGCAAATAACGCCTATTTTTAAAATTGGTGACACGGAGGACCCCAGCAATCACAGACCCATTTCTCTCACTTCTATATGTTGCAAAATATAAGAGCACACAATTGTCAGTTCCATAATGACACATCTTGATAACATTAACTTTTTAAGTGACAATGAACACGGATTCAGAAAAAGCCGCTCATGCGAGACCCAATTAGGATTATTCACACATGACTTCCTCTTATCGGGTGAAAGTGGTAGGCAAGTGGATGCGATCTTTTTAGATTTTCAAAAGGCATTTGATAAGGTTCCACATGGTAAACTCATCCATAAATTAAAGGGCGCAGGTATAAACAATTGCGCAATAAATTGGGTTGAAGGATTCCTTTCAGAGCAGGAACAGAGGATAGTCCTTGACGGCGCTAGTTCGACCAGCGTACGAGTCACCTCGGGAGTTCCTCAGGGAAGTGTTTTATATTTATTAGGTAATCTACCGTTGAGGTAGGTTTTTGGATGGACATAACTATCAAGTAACATTTTGTGACTCCCCACCTAGCAAACTAATCTATATCAGATCTCTCTTCATCTCGGTGTACTTCTTTCCTCCCTTCATCCCATCCAACATCCCTATCCTGTTCCTGCCCTTACCTCGCTTGCCCAACATTCTCCCCTCTATTACCATCTTCAACATTCCACTACCGCTCAATACGCCTTTCATCCATTTTTCCTGCCTCCATAGAATTTCTCTCAACAAACCCCTCTCCTTACCCACCATCTCTAGTACTTCCTCATTTGTTTTCCTTTCGGTTCATTTCACCTTCTCCATTCTTCTCCACACCCACATTTCAAAAGCCTCCAATCTACGTCTATCCTCCTGCTTCAGTGACCATGTTTCCGCGCCATACATACGCTACGCTCCATAACAGAGTTTTTACGAGTCTTGTGTTAACATCCCTACTCAACGTCCCCGTCATCAACCCCCTCCTCCTTGAGAAAGCCTCCTTGCCTAGCGCAATTCTTCTCCTTACGTCCCTACCACTTTGACCGCATTGGTCCAAAACACTTCCGAGATATGTAAATTGCTCTACCTGCTCTATTTTTCCCCGCCTATTTTAATATTTAGCTTAGCCTTTTTCTTTCTGAAAAATCGCATAACCTTTGTTTTATTAATTTTGATTCTCATCCCATATTTATCGCACTGAATCTCCAATTCACTCAGCAATGCTTGCAACGCCTTGGCTGACTGAGCAACTAATGCTTGGTCATCAGCAAACTTAACCGATTTTACGAAATCCCCTCCGACTTTAATTCCTCCCTCCAGTTCTTCCCATGCCTCTTTAATCATTTCCTCCACATATACGTTGAACTGCACTGGTGACAATGGGCAATTCTGCCTTACCCCTCTTCCTAACACTGCCCATCCGGACTGTCCGTTCCCCACTCGCACCTGAGCAGGGAAGTGTTATCGGACCGTTATTATTCTTGATTTTTGTTAACGATTTGAACCGCGAAGTGAAAAGTAAGAAAAGGATGTTCGCGGATGACACAGTGATTTATCGGGAGATATCTGTGGCTGATGATCGTTTAATTCTAGCACGTTATTTAGATAGCATTAATGAATGGTGTTCAAAATGTGGATTACCTTTAAATCTTAATAAATGTTCGGTGGTAAATTTCTTTAAAAGATCCACGGGATTCGTTTACAAATTAGCTGGAGTTGACCTTGAAGTAGTTGATACGGTGAATACCTAGGTGTTACATTCACTAAAGACTTAACTTGGGGGACCCATTTACGTAAAGTATGCGCGCAAGCATATAAAAAATTAGGATTGATTAGACGCATTGTCGGCAGAAGTGACTCCAAGGTCAAGGAACGTTGTTATCACGCTCTTGTAAGGCCCCATTTAGAATATGCATGTAGCGTATGGGATCCGTGTGAAAAAGGCCTCATTCGGGAAATTCAGAAGGTCCAACGCCGGGCAGCTCGCTTCGTGAAAAACTGTTACGATCAAACGAAAAGCGTCACTGAAATGCGTATGGAGTTTATGTGGGAATCATTGGAAGAAAGACGACTCAATGCTAGGTTAAACTTACTAAATAAATTCATATCCGCATGTTTCAGCACCGAAGTCTCGAAAATTATTCGCACTCCAACATACATAGGTCGCTTGGATCATGTGTACAAAATTCGGGAAATAGATGCCAGGACTAGCAGACTCAAGGACTCCTTCTTCCCACGGACAATACGGGATAACAACTGTAGGGTCACACTCGGAGATAACAAAAATGCCACTTGCCACCCTTGGCGTCTAGGTAACAATTAGTTAAACTCAATTGCATGCAGTTTCCCTAACCTCCTGTGTGTTGTGTCAAAACCCTTCCCGCATGCCCGTATTGGAATTCCATTAAGTTCTGTATTGCTGTTTACAGTATTGTTTGCTCTGCTTTTGGTACCCTAAATTTCCCCTTCCATCCCTTGTCCCTCTACGTGGGTGAGCCCTCCTCCTACCTGCAGCGTTGGCCCAGATTCCTCACCTTGGGTAGGAGAGAGTTTTATGTAGCACGTTCTTGTGGTGGTGGTATTTCGCCTAGCTACTTACTAAAATCTAGCTTGCACGTTCCTGATAAATTTCTTGCTGCATCCTGGGGTACAATTATTTGTTGTAGTTAAGCGTATGTACTTGCATGCTTGTGGAGTGAAGGGAGGTAGATGTGTGTTTGCATGCGCGTGGAATGATGGGATGGTTCTATGAATTTGTGCACTGCTGTGGATTGGGGTTTGCATGTGTGTTTTGGTTTTGATTGCGGTATTTCTTTTTTCCTTTTTAGGGTGGTGACCTAACACCCCCCGCCGCACACCCTGCGGCGGCTTGCGGTGTATTATGTAGATGTAACCAAGTTTTCCGATTCTTTGGCCAAGAGATTTCGTCAAGGTCAGATTCCGTCATTTCACCCACCAAAGGAAAATACTCGACACATAGGAGGAACGACAGTAGATAAGAAATCTACAACAAAATAAAGGATAGGAACACTGAGTTTCGTGGCTCGTATAGCCAGAAGAAAGAGATGGCTCAAATCCGCTTTCCCCACCTCTCCTGTGTTCGTCCTTTATTTGTATTCCTATCCCCTTTCCTAATCTATTTCCATGTGAATGAAAGGAATGAAATTCTTAAAATTTCAATTAATTGACCATTATGACCTTTGATTACATTAAGTAAGAATTAATTTTTCAATCAGTAGAGGGGTGGCAACGATTTCGCACGAATTGAAAGGACTGCGGCAGATGCACGTTGTCCCCCTCTATTTTGAGGACGCCTCCGCGGCTTAATTTTTGAAAGCACACTTTTGGAGATGCGATGGAGGAGTCCAGGTTCGTATTTCATTCGAGACGAACGATTTTCACGCTGAAATTGTGTCAATTTGGTCAAACGGGATATGTTTGCGCCGGTGTCTAGCAAGAAGAAATTATAAGTGGAAAATAACAGGTTTGGAACTCGTGATGACGCAGCAGCTTTGTCAGATAAACTTAATGCAAAACAACGCTGGTGTGATACTTGGCAATTAGGTAAATGGATGACAAATGTGATGAACTATGAAAAGAGGAATGTTATCTATTGCTGATTTGGCCTCATTTAGAATATGCTGCGAGTATATAGGATCATCACGAAGTTTCATTGATTGTAGAATTAGATCGCGTGCAGCGTAGAGGAGCTAGATTTTTAAAACGTCATTATGAAAAACTGAATAGCATATCAAAAATATTAGAACAGCTATGCTGGGAATCACTCATGGAGCGAAGATATAATTACAGATTAAATATCTTGCATATATTGGAAGGACGTCTCTTTAGCAGTGATGTTGAAAATGAATTATTACCCCATCGTACCACGTCATGGGATATAATGTCAATAAAATGAGAGAGACTAAGTGTAGAACAGATAGATTTAAGATGTCACTTTCTCCACGAACGATAGGAGATCAGGATAACATTGCCCGACCGCAATAGGGTAATGTTCGGCTGAAGATTATTCTGGTGTGTATGCACCCACTGCCACACATCCTAGCGGTGGCTTGCGGGGTGCTGAAATATCGACAAATAAAATTTGCATTGTTTATTTCTCACCATTTGATACCAGTGAGCTTTCATGATGATTTGGCATCGTCATCATCCCTTCCCTATAGGCCAACACTCTGACGTGGTGGAAGACTTGCGCTTGCCCGTGCAGAACTGCACTAAAGGGAGCCCTGATGATTACGCCCGGTAGTTTCATTGATTCCAGGGAGATGGGTTTAAGGCGAGAAGCGAAGAAAGATGGAATGTTCTTGCATCTCCAGAAGACTGAGGCATCTGGAAAGGTATATGAAGTCAGAAGAAGGGTCCACGAAAAGAAATGATCTTACGTAAGGACCTCGATCAGTTATCGCAGCGGGAAACTTCTTCCTTGGTTATCTTCATTTTGAAAAATGATGGAAGCCCTGGAGACATGTAAGAGAAAGTAAGGCGTCTCACGGTCGGGCGTCGTGTCCGTCAATTGGAGAGGATATATTTCTGTGATTGCATGAGACAAAATCTTTGCGCAACCGAGTCTATCTCATTAGTAAATATTCAGACAAGGACCTTAACTATTCGAATAGTGACGTGAATGACTGTCGATATTGTAAACATGGAAATCAAAAGAGCAAAGAGCAAATAAATAGTAATATGATATAAATAATAAAATTAGTCGGCAAGCAGAGGGGGGAGCCCCAACCTCATCTTTAGTCCGACCGTCCGAGTACCGCCGAGAGCTTCTCTGGCTATAGTTATCGATTTGAGGGCCAAATACTTTATCTTAGTGAAGAGTGAGGAGAATGACCACAAAACATCTTTAACCTTGACATAACGAGCAGAATAGAAAGGCTCTGGGTGAGAAAATTTCGGAACTGGAACCCGTCGTAAGGGAATTAATTTCCAACCCATAAGATCTGATTTCTCCGTCTTCAGTCTTACTTGTACACCATCTCTATCTCCTTTCCCCAAAACGTAAACTCCAGTCACGCATCTGACCCTCTTCCCAGCGCTGACTTACATACACCGCTCTTACTCCCGTGCGAGCGGTGTCTGGAGCTCCGCATCATCGATTGCTTCACCTTTTCAAACATTTCACGCATCTTTTAACCCTGCTATGGAGAAAATGGACCGTTGGCAAGGCTGGCTGGCATACTCTGGCATGACATACGAGACCTTAGGCCTTCGAACATTTAACTTCGATATAATTAGGAAATTCATGGGTTCAAAAATAGTAAAATTTGAGTTTTTGATCCATTAGTAATCTTAGGCATCGAGCTGTACCGCTGTTCCCTTACGTTTTGGAGCATTGACGTAGATATTACGTCTTCGCTTCATTCGATGTAACCTAATTGGAATAAACAAGGCGTAACCATCCCTCGTTTAAACCTCACAGGGGTGTGACATTTATTGAAATCGAACAACACACCGTTTATGGATCAAATGAATTATAAATTCTTTTCAGGCGGATCTCGCCAGTGTTTTGTCTCCTGCGGAATACCGATTTGTGACGTCCAGCATCCGGGGATCCGACCAGTACAGCAACAGTGCCATCTACTGGCTGGGAGGGAGAATGAGCAACCAGCGGTCAGCAGTTGGCGGAGTGGGCAAGGAAGAAGGGGAGGGGGTCGAAGGGGGTGCGGGGGAGGGGGAGGGGGAGGAAGCTCCAGACCCCGGGTGGCAATGGGTCGACGGCTCTCCAATGGTCTTTCAAGGTGAGTGGAATGGAAGCTTGGTTTTATGTAGTTGTGTGATATGTGCTAACAGTTAAAAATAAGTGGGATAAGATAATAGCTGACACAGAAAAGGCCCAAGGTAGATAGAAGGAATACTATATGGTAAAGAACTTAGGCCGACAAGGTTAGACATAGAAAAGGAACATGACGTAAAAGAAGATAGCTAAAGTCCAGGCATACTCGATGAAGAAATAGAAAGGGCATTAAAAGAGATGAAAGCAAATAAGGCCGTGGGGATGGACAACATTCCTGTAGGACTTTTGAAATGCTTAGGAAAATGTGGGAAGAAGGCCCTGTATGGACTGATTCGTAGTATCTATGAGGAAGGAATCTGGCCGGTAGATTTTGTGAGATCAGTGTTAGTTCTTATTCCAAAAAAGGCAAAGGATACATCATGTGAGGATTACAGAACAATAAGTTTGATATCCCACGCAGCCAAAGTTATTCTCAAAATCACCAATAAAAGCATAGAGAGTAAGGCAAATGATTATTTAGGGGATGATCAGTTTGGGTTTAGGAAAGGAAGAGGTATGCGTGATGGCTTTGCAGTAATGAGATCACTAGTCGAGAGGAATATAGGAAAAAATCAGGACGCTTTTGTCTGTTTTGTAGATTTCGAAAAAGCGTTTGATCGAGTGAATTGGGAAAAACTAATGAGTATATTGCAGAAAATAGGAATAGATTGGAGGGACAGGAGACTGATTCGCCACCTGTACATGTCTCAGACTGCTCAGGTGCGAGTGGGGAACGGAGAGTCCGGATGGGCAGTGTTCGAAAGAGGTGTAAGGCAGGGTTGTTTATTTTCACCGGTGCTGTTCAGCGTATATTTGGAGGAAATGATTAAGGAGGCAATGGAATAACTGGAGGTAGTATTGAAAGTCGGAGGGGAATTTGTAAAATCAGGTAGGTTTGCTGAAGACCAAGCTTTAGTTTGTCAGTCAGCCAAGGGGTTGCAAGCATAGCTGAGTGGATTGGAGGTTCAGTGCGATAAATATTGGATGAGAATCAATATTAATAACACAAAGGTTATGGGATTTTCCAGAAAGAAAAAGGTTGAACCAAACATTAAAATAGGTGGGGAAAAATTAGAGCAGGTAGAATAATTTACGTATCTCGGAAGTGTTTTGGACCAACACGGTCAAAGTAGTAGGGACGTAAGGAGAAGATTTGCGGTAGGCAAATAGGCTTCCGTAAGGAGGAGGGAGTTGATGACGGGGACGTTGAGTAGGGGGGTTAAAAAAAAGACTCGTAAAAACTCTGATATGGAGCGTAGCGCACGGCGCGGAACGTGGTCGCTGGAGCAGGAGGATAGACGTAGATTGGAGGCTTTTGAAATGTGGGTGTGGAGAAGATTGGAGAAGGTATTTTGCAATTTGTAATTTGATCTTACCTTTAAAACACTGTGATATCTTCTCTGTGTTTTCTAGAAAATAGGTTTATTGACTTTCATAAGTTTTACAGTTTAATTTGAATTATTATATTAATTTTTATTGAATTCAATTATTGAATCATTTAATTACAAAATGATTATCGCATTAGCGTTTGCATTACCAACTCTCAGTTTCTTTAATAAGACAAAAAAATGTTTTAGCCAACAACACACATCCTCTCATATACAGGGTTCGTCCGGAAAATAAGTGTACTGATTTTTTCCCGCCGCTCCAGGCGCGCCCAGCACCGCTCTGACGGGCTGCGATTGGAGGGGGGTATGTTGGCAAGCGATGCTGAAAAAGGCAGTCGGCTCTGAGCTGTGGTGTAGTGAGGAGCTATGTTAACGCGAACCTCCACGATCGACCCACGTCACGGAACGCGATGCCGAAGTTTTTGGAGCAGCGTTATTCCATCAAATTTGCGGTAAAGCTTGGGAAATCGTCTACCGAAACTGTCGGTATGATTAACCAGGCTTACGGAGAGTCAGCCATGTCCAGAAACATGATAATTCGGTGGCAAAAGATGTTCGTGGAGGGCAGAGAAGAGGTCGACGACGAACCACGGCCTGGACGCCCATCAACGACACTCACCGACGAAAATGTGCGAAAAGTTCGCGATGTACTGAACTCTGATCGTCGTCTTAGTGTTCGGATGATAGCAGAGCAGTGTAATGTGCCAAAAACAATAGTGCACGAGATTATTAGGGACCAATTTCAGATGCGAAAAATTTGTGCAAAGCTGGTGCCGAAAGTGCTCAGTGATGATCAAAGACTCAATCGTTTGGAAATCGCGACACAACTTGCGGATCACTGCAAAAATGATCCACATTTTATAGAGAACGTTGTTTCGGGTGACGAGACGAGGGTCTTTGAGTACGACCCGGAGTCGAAGAGACAAAGTGCGGAGTGGCACACCCCATCATCACCCCGTCAAAAGAAAGCTCGCATGAGCAAATATCGGATCAAGGCGATGCTCATTGTCTTTTTTGACAAAAGGGGAGTCGTCCACTACGAATTTGTACCTGAACGACAAACTGTAAATGCTGCATTTTACGTCCAAGTGCTCGACAGGCTTCGAAAACGAGTCGCCCGCGTCCGGCCAGCGATCAAAAACATCTGGCGGCTGCATCACCACAATGCGCCGTCTCACACCGCGCTTGTCGTGTCGGATTTCTTGGCCAAGCACGGCGTGGCAACGCTGCCGCACCCGCCCTACAGCCCGGACTTGGCACCACCGGACTTCTTTCTGTTCCCGAAGATAAAGAGGAGTTTGAAAGGAACGCGATACGAGACTTTGGACGCCGTCAAAGAGGCCGTGACGACGTGTCTTCGAGAGGTTCCCGATGATGCCTTCGCGGGAGCGTTCCAGGAATGGGAACGCCGCTGGAACAAGTGTATCGACTCACAAGGGGAAGTGTATCGACACATTTTGAGGAATATTAGCTTAAGATATGTAAAAGTGTAATACATTTTTTTTTCCTGAGCTCAGTACACTTATTTTCCGGACGAACCCTGTATGACGAACATTTTTGAACTTTCCTTATGGGTATTTTTCCGCGTCACTCGAATGTTTCCCCTGAATTTCTCCTTGGTGCCAATGTTCTTCGCGTTTATTGCAATGTTTTATTGATTTTTCTCGCTGCCTTCTCCTTTCATCACTTCAGTCGAAAAGAATTCAGTCCCCATCTCGTGGCGCCATCTCACCCGCACGATCGAGTCTTCAGTCTCGGGCACAAAATAGTGGCGCCGAACCAAAGCCCGTTTCCCACACCTACAGTCGAATAACCTCAAATTCGAGGGGCCCAATTCACTCGGGAGAGTCGCGACTGCGCAATTATCTACTTGTTTATTATTTCCCGGTTACGATCGCGCGCCATCCGACGCTCACGAGGGGCTTGCATGGGCGTTGGGCTGACCTGTCGCAATGGGTCCTCCTGGGTGATACGCATTTGACGATTTCGAGACTTGGACACTGTTGAGGGCCCTACGAGATGGCAGGGCCTTTTATGGGCCTGCACTTGTACCATGTGCAGGCCGAAGTGGGTCGCGAATCTAACCTGGCTGCAGCACTCCAAGCGACTTCAAGGGGCTGATCCGGCGTTCTGCTGTGGTCAACCCGAAAGATACAACCCGTCCGAGGAATGAAAACCGTAGCATATGCACAATGAGACTGCCATTGGCCTCGTTCATGTCTACCCCATACCTATTTGTCTTGTGCGCTTCGGAATATTCATTGCTGGTTCATACTGTTTGCAAGTGCACATGTGCCGGGTGCGCTCGGTACGATTGCTTTTCCTGAATAGGCAACCAAATGAAAGAGTTAGTAGTAGTTAGAAGAGTTAGAAAGAGTTAGTAGCAAATTAAGAGTCTTGAGATTGATGGCACGTGATTGCTTTTCGTCAACGAGTCACCCCGGGTAACCGCGCCCGAGTGACGTCGACCGCCCTTGGCGCACTCTCCTCCCGCAGCGTGGCTGCCCGACAGCCGGGGGTCCGAGGGTCGCCGCGCCCCCCTCTGCCTCGGCGTCCGCTGGAGGCAGTCCCCGTCGCCGCGCCTCCATCCCAGCGGCCTCCACTGGAGCCCCGAGGCGTGCTCCTCCGTCGGTGGCTACGTGTGCAAGCGGCGGAAGGGCTGGGGCGGCGTCGACGCCGAGGAGACGCCCCCCAGGGGCCAAGGCGGGCACGCGGAAAGCACAGGTACAGGAGCGCCGGAGAGTTCAACGAGAGGGGTTTTATTCCCAAAGTTATGCGCTTATCCAGTATTTTTGAACCTACTATCGGGATGAATAAGTCTGTAACTCGCAAAACTCTTAGTCATTTGGTATGTAAGTGGGAGCACTGTATATTGTACATATATTTGCATTACAATGCACTTCTCAATTTACTGCTGATTTAACATTGATCAAGCTCTTCTTAGAATGAGATGCACTGCTTAAACCGACGCAGTCACAGACCTTAAAGCATAGAGTTTTAATTTATTTCTTTGGGATAATTTGGTTACCTCATTTTATTCTTTAGTATATTATACATAAAAGTCCTGAAACTACAGTTCCTTGATGGACATCTTTATTGTTTTTGACAACTTGATAAATTTGGTGATTTACTTTTATATAACATTTATTATCTGAAGTTTTTCGTTTATGTGATCTCTAAACCATTCTCTGGAAATGCCTCATAATCCATATTAATGTGTTTTTTTTCCAAAACATCACCATTTATAGTTTTATGTGCTCTTTTCAAATCTAACGTCACACTCATTATACTTTGCACATCATTCGGTTTCCTTACTCTCTACTAAAAATTTGTTGTATTGCACTTTCTATATTTATGTTACATAGGGAAGTACTCTATTCATTTCTTGATTTGTGAAGGGTTATAGTGTTGCTGGAAGAGAGCCCACAATATATTGAAATGCTTAGATGGCATAATGGAAAGTGAAATGGGTGGTAAGGTAGCGAAGGAATATTACACTTGAAATTTAGAAATAGCATGAAAAGCAGAGGCCCTGACCAGCAGAAGATTTCTGGGGATAAATTCTAAGAAATTTGAGTCTGATAAGGAAGACCAAGCCCAACGTACATAACATCCACCAATAAATATTTAGGCGAATATTTTGATTAAAAAAAAAACAAAATAATTTTGGTCCTACATTAAAGAGATTCAGGGGAGGTGATGTAGCGTACATCCTCTGATTGGAGCAAATGGCTTAATTGCAGCAATTGTATGGAACCCATCAGAGTAGGAGTTGGAAAATTATAGAGATTTAGAAGATGGAAAAAGTTCAACGAAAGGCCACTAAGTTTGCAAGAAAAAGTTAGGATAAGTATGCTTGATTTTAGCGCAGTTAGTACAAAACCTCGGATGGAAGTCGAGGGGAAAGCCAAGCACCAAGGGAAAAGGCTATTAGAAAGGTGCAGGGGGATTCGTGATTTGACTCGTTACACTGAATACATCATTAAGATTCTTCACTATTTCAGCATTGGACCATTCGGATAAGATGAGGGAGATAAACACAAACTGCAGCACCCATTCAGATTCAGAGACTCGTTCTTTTCTCTTGCATTTGATGATCACAACGAGTATACATGCAGAAAACGATAATACGTACTATGGCTGATGAATACCATTAAACTCAAACTACTGTAGTATGTTGACTCCCCCTGCCACATGCCTTCTAGGCAGCTTTCAGGATATGATGTGGATGTACATTGAGATCTGTGGCGGTGGTACCCTCTTGTGGGGCGATTGAGAGAATTAAATTTATAGTGAATTCGTTCAAGACGAAATTAGTTGTGTTTGATAAGCATGAGAATGGGAAGAGATTGAGTGTACACAACTAAGTAGATGTTAAAGTGGTGATTAAATGATCAATAATTTCATGACTTGGTGTGCCCTTGAAGAGTTTTTATGACAAGCATTAGTGAATGAAGACCATGGCATGTGATAGCCAGAAGAATGGTAGTTGGTAGTATGTGGAATATGTTAAACATGAATATCGGTGTAAGCAAGCAAAATGGCAGAATTTAAAAGTGAAATTCCAACATTATTGTATGGAAGTGAAACTTGGGTATTTCAGAATTTGCATAAATGTCAAATAAATACCGTGTGCATGTGTTTGGTGTGCTTAGAGGTATTTGAGGAGTGTTCAAGCGGTAAAAACAGGGGAGAGAGAGAGAGAGAGAAGGGAGGTAATGAATGAATGTGGAATCAATTCAGCTCTCGACAGGCAAGTACCTAGGACAAGTGCTGCTGAATCAACGGCACATTATAACTGGGTTCATTTGGGTGCAAATCAACTGTCGATGTACTTGCTCATAAGTCAAATGGTGTAAACATCATGTCGGAATGGCCTGCCACCTGTTCTCCTAATATCTCCTCTCTGTATTTCATCATAGCTGGAGCGGGTCAAAACACAGGGATGGTCGACCTCAAGGCCAATGCCTATCCTGCCTCCTTTCCTCTCGCCCTCGTCCCCACTTCCAGGGGCGGTGACCAGGAGTCTTGGTCGCCGCCCCTGGTCATGAAAGACCTAGTCCTGGAGGGCGATTCGGGCGTGGTTACCTCGCCCGGATATCCTGACCGCTATCCCCCAGACGTGAGAGCAAGAGTCATCATTGTGTGCCCTCTGAAGAACCGCCTCTTTATTCGCTTCACGACGCTAGACCTGGAGGACCAGCCGGACTGCCTGTACGACTATGTGGAGGTCAGGGAGGTGACCAAGTCGACGGGCCCGGGACGTGCCGAGCGGTGGTGTGGCTCACACACGACGGACCTGGAGAGGTAATAAGCCTTCATAAATAAATTCTATGAACTCTATGAGACATCAATTACGATGGATGATAGAAGCTAATAATGGGGCAACGACAGATACTCAGAGTTATTGCTCATCACTTCTACTGAAGTGATATAAGTTGATGAAGGAACGTCTTGAGAACCCTTTTGAATAATGAACAAATGCACGGTATTTGAAATAATGGTGGGGTTTTGGATTTTGCATTGATCCCTAGTACACAGATGTGATTACCCTGCATATACTCATACTTCATTTCATGAAATAACCTTCAAATATTTCCACTAGAAAATTATCCATTCCTACGGACTCATTAGATTTCAAATCCTTTAATGCCCTTTCTATTTTCGCAATCATAAATCCCTGGACCGAATCTATCTCCATTTACGTTTATTCTGTTTGCATGTCTAAGCTTTCTGGCTAACTCCCGTTTTGGGGGATTGGAAAGCGCCTTTCTCGGGAGAAACAAGTTATACACTTGGTCCCCTGGATTGTTTCGCTTGCAACTCTAACAATACCCAGTTATGTGAAAATTAGGGTACAAAAGGTAAATAGATAAATTTGTATGCATATTACCTTCCCTTATTCCCTTCCTTTCTCCCTGATTCTTACTTAAAAACCCAAGACGACGCAGGCGGTGAAGGCGGCCGTCAGTAATACGGGTTGCTCAAAGCTACGCATTGTGGCTCATGTGGGAACAAACGACGTCTCAGAACGTGGATCTTAATAAATCCTGCGTTCCTTTCAGGATATGCACTCGGAGGTGAAACGGGTTGAGGCGGAGTTGAAGGTCCCAATTAAATTAAATATTTGTAGTATTGTGTCACGTACTGACCGCGGAAGGCTCGTTTGGAGCCGAATGGAGGGTTTAAACGAGAGATTGTTCGGAGCGGAGCGAAATTTGTTGGTCTGAGGCCTGTCCTCTCATCGGGTACCCCTAAATCGCTCCGGGGTCCATTATACTGCCGTGGCATCACAGTGTGTAGCGCGTAGGTTACACGAACACGTTTCTAGGGTTTAGCATAGTTGGAAGACAAGAGCGCAGGTCATATATTGGGATAAATAAAGTAGGATCCAGCGCATTTTGTCACTTGAGATCAGGTTACGCCTCACAGATACCAAAAATAACAGAATAAACACAAACTTGCTTTAATGCAACTTACAGCCCACGTAAAGTTAGTAAAATTGGTGCCTCGAAATAATGAACAGATAGTAATGCGAGCAAATATAATACTTATACCTCTGTTAACCACGAATTGCCGCAAAATAGTTTTCTGAGCATGCATAAAACCCTAAAAGAAAAAGTGATTGGCGAAATAAAAATTATAACATTAAATTGCCGCAGCACTAGAAACAAAATATTGGATATTGATCACGTCTTTGTAATTACAGTCGCAGGCATAGTAGTTGGAACTGAGAGTTGGCTCACGGGAGATATAGCAAACAACGAAGTTTTTCCAAGCGATTTCACATTTCCAGAAGGGACAGACCTAATAGATTGGGTCTTTTATAGCTGTAAAGTCACATCTTAGTAGCCAAAGATTCGAATGCGACGAAAATGGCATAGAAAGCGTTTGGTGTAACGTAAAGGACTACAACGACAGAAGCCTATTCGTGTGCTCATTTTATAGATCCCCAGATTCTAGTACAGATATTCAAGCTCGACGACCAAATATCCTCTCTTGGTAACAAGCATAGCAACAGTATTATTATAATCACTGGTGACACAAATCTACCGTCAATTGACTGGGACATATACTGCATAGGATAATCCGCCAAAAACAGAGAATCATTTCAAGAACTCCTTCATATATTCACAAAGCACTCCTTAGAACAAACTGTTAAATCGCCCACACGGAGCCACATCATACTGGATATCTTCGCGACTTCTACGCCCGAAACCGTAAAAAACATTGAAATAATGGACGGAATCAGTGATTTTTGTAGAGTTAAAAACTAAGTTCGTGAAAATTAACAAAGAAAAGCGTAAAATATACCTATACAACAAGGCGAATTTTAACGGAGTAGGAGAATATTTGAAAAAAGAATTGCCAGAATACAAGACAAAAACACTGACAACCGATACAGAGAACAGGTGGAGTTATTTCTCAAATATTGTGCGCGAAGGAATGAAGACGTACATCCTATCCAAACTTAAATGCGACAATAGGGAACCTAGATGGTACAACGGGGAAGTAAGATCGGCATTAAGAAGGCAAAGAAAGCTAAAGTCAAATTTTAAAAAGAGTTTAAAAAGAGACGATATTGTTTATGTGAATGCATCAAAACAGAAACTTAAAGAATGTCGTAGTTGTACAAAAAGTATCATGCGCACAGCCCTACGCTCTTTTAAATATAAAATGCTAAGCGAATATCTGGAGGAAAATCCAAAGTCATTCTGGTCCTATGTTAGGGAAATACAGGGTGAACATCCAACTGTACATTCTTTGAAGACGGAAAACGGAGAAATTATTACAGACAGCGTGAAAAAAGCAAACATTCTAAACAAGTTTTTCCAGAGCGTCTACAATAAAGACACAAACCCACCAAACGATCCTCCACACCCACCCGGGGAACGCATGAGCGACATAACACTGACCAAGAATGGAATAGAACATCTACTACGTGGCATCAAACCAAACAAATCACCTGGTCCAGAAGAAATACCTGCTAGAATATCAAAGGAATTAGCCGAAGACATTTCCCCGTTTTTGGAAATTGTTTTCCTAAAATCGATAGAAGATGGCTCAGTTCCTCGCGACTGGAAGCTAGCCCATATAACTCCCATTTATAAAGGCGGGGATAGGGATTAACCAACCAATTACCGACCCATTCCTTTGACATCGATCTCCTGTAAAATATTAGAACACATTAATGTCAGTGACATAATGAGGTTTCTTGATAGTAGGAAAATACTAAGCCACAGCCAGCATGGATTTAGGAAGAGCAGATCTTGCGAAACACAATTAGGTCTTTTCATTCACGTTATACTTTCGGGAGAAAGTATAACGTGAATTGTATTCCTGATTAACTGTTAGGCTCAAGAGGCTCAGATCGGGTCGGGAGATCGGGGGAAAACAACACCCAAGTCGACGCAGTACTCATAGATTTCAAAAAAGCCTACGATAAAGTCCCACAAAATAAATTTTTACACAAACTTAGATGGTATGGAATCAATGAGAAAATTATTTTAATAAAATTAGAGACTTCTTGTCAAGCCGCAAACAAATAGTAGTCATCGATGGGTTGTGCTCAAAGGAAAGAGATGTAACTTCGGGCGTCCCCCAGGGAAGTGTAATAGGGCCTATTCTATTCTTAATATACATTAATGGCTCAAGCGCACACGTCAGTAGTAATCTCAGGTTATTTGCTGATGACACGGTGGTATACAGGGAAATAAAAAGCAAACTAGATCGCGAGTTACTCCCTAGAGAGTTAGACACAACCTCGGATTGGTGCATGAAATGGGGATTAATGCTTAATATAGACAAATGCGCAGTTTTGAAATTTTGGAACAAAGGAAGTGGCGAAAGGACATAAACTACAAAATAGAGAGGGTTCAGTACTAACTACGGCCAACCAAGTAAAATATTTGGGGGTAGTTCTAACACCACGCCATTAATGGGGAGCACAAATCAGGACAGTATGCGGGTCCGCTTTAGAGAAACTGGGCTTCATTAAACGGGTGGTGGGGAAATGTAATGAGAAAGTTAAAGAGAGGTGTTATTTTCCTCAAGTGAGACCACATTTGGAATATGGCGCAAGTATTTGGCCATTCGCGGAATTTCGGAATTCGCGACCGCAGGTGGTACAATAAAGGCGTTAAGAAAGCCCTTCGAAAGCAGAAAATGTTACACACTAGGGTAAAGAAAGTAGTGAAATCGAAGGTAGAAGCTTTTATTTTGTGGAAGGACGTCATATTTAGAGAGAAATAAGCACTTTGTGACTTCCACACTTTTAAAAGTGTGGAAGTCACAAAGTGCTTATTTCATTCTAAATAAAGAAAGTAGGTTTGAACACATCACCCTTGGAGAATAAACAGCTGTTGGACAAGTTTAGATAATCTAAAATTGAAACCAAAACACAATTACCTTGAGATCTGCGATCTTATGAAGCGCCAAAGTGCTCCGATAGATGTTGCCCGAGAGATGGCGTTATGGAGCTGTTCCACCCACCAAAGGAGAAATAGACGGAACACAAGAAGGGGAAAGGATAGTAGAAAAGCATTCATACGATATTATAATTCATTCATATGATCTGCTCAAAAACCGCCTTCCCCACATGTCCTGTGTTTTCCTATCCCCTTTCCTTATACCTATTTCTGTTTGAATGAATATTTGTGCGCCGTATGGCGAGATTTTCAAGTTTGAATATATATATATATATATATATATATATATATATATATATATATATATATATACCACTGATTACCTAAAAGAAGCCAACAGACTACTAGCAGACACATCTTCGTATAAACATATTCCGGCTAACCCTAACCCTGCATTCAAAGAGGAAATTATCGCTTTCCTCCGCGACAACGGCCCTAATGAAAACCTATCCCCCAGTGACATCTCCCTCCTTTCACCTTCCCATCCAAACACCCCCCACTTCTATATCCTCCCCGAGATACACAAACCCGAAAACCCAGGGCGGCCTATAGTCTCCTCCCGCAACTCCCCGACCGAAAGAATTTCCGCCTTCGTCGACCACTATCTCCAACCTTTAGTTCACTCGTTACCCTCCTATGTCAAAGATACCTACCACTTCCTCAATCTGCTCCACTCAACTTTCCTCCCTTCTGACACCAAGATCATTACGGCCACAGTTGACGTCACATCCCTATACACCTCCATTCCTCACGAAGAAGGCCTTGCTTCCCTACGCCACTTCCTCTCCAAGTGCCCTAGCCCTCAAACTCCAAGCACCGATTTTCTCATTGACCTTTCTAACATCATCCTCACCCGTAACTCCTTTTCTTTTAATGACAATTTTTACCTCCAAATCAAGGGCTGTGCCATGGGAAGTAGATTCAGCCCGTCATACGCTAACCTCCACCTCGGTGTCCTGGAAGAGAAGTTCCTTTCCAGTTACCCTCTAAAACCCCTTCTGTGGCTTCGGTACATTGATGACATTTTTCTACTCTGGCCACATAACATAGACTCCCTCAATTCCTTCATCTCCCAACTCAATGATTCCTCATCTCTTTCTTTCACTTCCAACATCTCATCAACACAGATCACTTTCCTTGATGTAAATATTTCCCTAACTAACAACAAATTTCTAACCTCCGTACATACTAAACCTACTAACAAACAACAATACCTTCATTTTAACAGCTGCCACCCCTACCACACCAAACGCTCCCTCCCTTACTCCCTCTCTATCCGCGGGCACCGCATTTGCAACGATCCCGAATCCCTCAACAAATACCTCAACAACCTTCACCATTCCCTCCTCCAACGGGGATACCCAGATTCTCTCCTTCACAAAAAAAATCCTAAAACCATCCTACACCCCCAATCCTCCCTCAACCATAGACTCCCACCCTCTCTCAATATGCACCACCTACTTCCCTGGCATCCAGTCCCTTAAATTCATCCTCAAAGACCTGTACCCCATCCTCAAAAATCACAACGTTTCGTCCAACCTTCTTCCTAAATGACCTTCTGTTACCTTCAAACGGCCCGCCAACCTATCAGATCTCCTCAAATCCACCAAGCCTCTTTCCAAATCCCCTCCCACCCCCAGAATTACACCCACTCCGTGCTTGCGAGCTAGATGCAAAACTTGTCCTATTTTCACCACTCCACCCCTCTCCATCCCACCTTTTAACTCTCTCCCGCCCTTCCCCCACACCTCATGCACATCTCAGAATGTAATCTATCTTCTGACTTGCAAACTCTGCCCGGCATTTTATATAGGCCAGTGCTCTACACCCCTGAACCTCAGGGTGAACAATCATTGCGCCTCATGTAATCCCTCCTCCCCGTCCGCAAGTCTTCTC